>CM053783.1:178255500-178373000 GCA_028749045.1 Cupressus sempervirens | reverse complement strand
ATTTGTAGAATTATTATCTTTGGCATGTTTTGTCAAAGAGGGAGAAGTTTACTATCATATCTCTAAGAAATTGTTGGAACCAAAAAAAAGTAAGGAACCAAAGAGGGAGAAGTTTTCCAAAGAAGAATTTTACTGTCAGAGGGACAAAGTTCTGAATGAACTTGGTAGAAGTTCTTGCAGATAGAGAAAGGAAGAAATATTTCATACTAATAGAGGGAGTTCTCAAAGTACCAATCAAAATTTTTATTATATCATGACATTTTGTGTTGCCATCAATGCCAAAGAGGGATATTGTTGGATAGAATTGATTAATTGTGTGTTATTTTTGATGTTACACAAATGTCATATCATTATTAGTCAGTATATACCAAGCTCACTTGGGCAGTGAAGACAATTTTCTATGTCTATTGAGCATTCTTGTGTTTGCCTAGTTCAAAAGCTAGTGTCTACCAAGTTCACTCAAGAATCAAAGGAAAGCATACAAAAGATGAGTGTTAATGGAGCTCACTTGGTTAATGAAGGAAAGTTGGATGGAACCAGTGCTAACCAAGCTCACTTAGTTGCCAAATGATTTTCATGAGTTTGTAGTGTTAATCAAGCTCCTATTGGTTAATAAAGGAAATTATTTCTAAGTTATTTTTGATTGAGTTGGGTTAGCTAACAAATGATTTTCTTATTTTGGCATATTAAGCTAAATTGATTTATCTATTGATTCTAGCCAACTAAAGTGATGAATATTAATTATTCTAAGTTATACTTAAGCTTATTTACAAATTGGAAGATATAAGTATAAGGTCAAGATGTGATTTCAAAGTGATTGTAAGAAAGCATGAAAATGTTATTGAAGATCTAATGATGAGAACAGGAAGTGAATTTGAAGGATAAGTAGAGTATCCTTATGAAGTAAAAAAGTTATATTTGATTAGGAAGGACCAAGTACAACCCAAAATAGAGATCTATAATTAGTAAATCAGTTGCATTCAAATTAGGTCATCTCATTGTTACTCTCTAACCATTGTAGCAGTGCTCTAAATCTCTTAACTGAATTAGCTTAATAGCTATTTGAAAATCCTCTAACAAGGTGGCAATTCGATTGAATTATCTAAACACCTCCAACAAGGCCACTCCTTACAGGGTGTTTAAATCCTTTAATAGGGTCACACCTAACATTATGTTTTGTAACCTTTAATAGGGTTGGCTCCTAACAAGGCTCACTTCAGAAGAGTGAAAAATAGTAAGTAGTTGCAATTGGTGATTTTTCCTAAATTGGGTTTCTACATTAAATCTTGGTGTCTAGTGTGTTCAAGATATTTTATTTTATGTTTTTGCAACTAATTTAAAGTAGTGGTAATTATAGATAACATCTAAAGTTTATATGTCAAGCATTTACTTAGTTACAACATTATGTGTGTGTTTACTCAGCTTCAACAATATTCAATTTTTAGTTTTCATTTTGTACTAACATCTAAGGGATCCAGGATTTATTTTAGTAGTAATTGATTCACCCCTCCCTCTTAGTTACTCCTCTTATATTTCCAACACTTCAATCTTCATTTCAATCAACAAAGAATATCTTCTACTCAATGCATCAACAACTTTGTTAGTAGCTCCACTCTTGTGCTTAATGACAAATGTAAAATTTTGCATGTACTTAACCCACTTCATATGTCTCTAATTTAGTTAATGTTGATTTTGAAAGTATTGTAAAACTTTATGATCAATATATAGCACAGACACCTTGGCAATCAAATAATGTCTCCACTTCTTCAATGCTTGGACAATAACAAAAAATTCTTGATCATACACAAAATATTTCCTTTTAGCATAATTCAACTTTTCACTAAAGAAAGCAATGGGTTTACCTTCTTGACTTAATATAGCTCCTATTGAATAGCCACTTCCATTACATTCAACTTAAAATACGTTGTTGAAATCAGACAAAGCCAGTATAGGTAATTCAACAACCTTTTGTTTCAAAGTCTCAAAAATCTTATTAGCTCTATGTGTCCACTTGCATTCCTTTTTATCTCCCCTCATTGTTTCAGTCATAGCATTACAAAAAACATTGAAATTATTTATAAACTTGCTGTAAAAACTAGCCAAACCATGAAATGATCTTACCTCACCCACATTCTTAGGTGTAGGCCACTCCAAAATTTCTTTAATCTTCTCAAGATCCATCTTCAAACCATCATTTGTTATCTCAAATCCCAAATACAAAAGCTCCTCTTACATAAAAGAACACTTTTTTAGATTAATCAACAACTTTTCCTCTTTTAACCTCTACAATACTTGTCTAATATGCTCAAGATGTTCTTCCTTAGTATTACTGAATATCAAAATATCATCCAAATAAACAATCACAAACTTACCCAAAAATCTTTTCAAAAGTTCAGTCATCAACCTCATGAAAGTACTAGGTGCATTAGTCAAACCAAAAGGAATAACCAACCATTCATACAAACCATCTTTTGACTTGAAAGTAATATTCCATTCATCACCTTCTCTAATTTTGATCTAATGATAGACACTCTTCAAATCAATCTTGGTAAAATATTTTGGTCCACTCAAACAATCTATTATGTCATCCATCCTCAGTACAGGAAACCTATATTTCACTATGATTTTGTTAATAGCTCTGGAATCATTGCACATTGTCCATTCTCCATTATTTTTAGGTTCTAATGCATTAGGTAAAACACATGGACTCAAAATTTCTCTAATCAAACCTTTCTACAACAACTCATGCACTTGTCTATCAAATTCTTAATTCACTATAGGTTTTAATCTATATGGTTCTTTATTTGGTAAACGAGTTCCAAGAATCATATCCATACAATGACTTGTGCTTCTTACTGGAGGTAAACCATTAGGAATATTCTCAACAACTATATCTTTATACTCATTTAGTGATTCTATAGTTTCTTCTAGTACTCGGGTAGCACAATCTATTGTCAATCTATCATTAGCAACTTTTGCTTTTTGGTCATTACCACGTACACTCAGTCCTCTAGGAACTATAGCAAAAAAAACTTAATTCTTATTTACTTCCTTTTCAAATTGGTGTCCATTAACCATGTAAAATTTTATTGTAGTACAACTAACCTCATCTGGACTTTCAATCAAAGGCATTAATATTTGTTTCCTCCCATTTACCGAAAGAGTATATTGATTCAATCTTCCATCATGCATAGTATACCTATCATTTTTCCAAGGTCTACCCAAAAAGATATGACAACAATCCATGGGCATAATATGACACAAAACTTCATCAAAGTAATACCCAATTTTGAACTTCATAATACTTTTCTCACTTACCAATATCTTATGCTCATCTTTGATCCATGAAACATGATAAGGTTTGGAATGGTTCAGCCTCTACAACTGCAACTTTGTAACTAGCTCTTCTAATGAGAAATTTTCTGAACTTCCACTATCAATGATTACCTTATAGCATTTTCCATCCATCTTATATCTAGTCTTGAAAAGACTTCTTCTAAGGATAGGTTACTCATCACTTTTGTTATTACATAAGGTTCTTCTCAACATCAAATTCTCTTTAGCCTCATGTCAACTTGGTGAACTCTCAATGTCTTCTTGAATCAAAACATTTCTATTATTTTTCCCATTTTCAAAAGATCTATGCCCTTCTTTTCCACATCTAAAACAATTACCATGCAAACCACCTTTAGAATGAAAATTACCTCTTCCTCAGTAAGATCCAGTACTTCCTCAGTATGACCTACCACCTTTCCACTTGGTCTTGTCTTTGTCATCATTCTTCCACTTAGATTTTCCTTTATCATACATAGAACTATCAGATCTGCTACCTTCTTCATAAGATCTACCTTTGCCTCTCTAGAATCTACTACCTCTACCTCTTTGTCTTTGTTCATGCTTCTTTGTCAAGATCTCCTTAGCTTTCAAGGCATATTGATATGCTTCTTCCACACTTTCCAACTTCACAAAAATTATTTCATCTTGAATTCTAGATCTCAATCCATTTATGTACCTTGCAATTTTTCTCAACACCATCATCCACATGTTTAGATCTAATGTCCAATCTATAGAATTTGTTGGTATACTCTTTCATAGTCATGTCCTTTTGTCTCAAATTTTGCATCTTTCTCAACAACCTAACCTGGTAATTAGCATGAAGTAATTTTTTTGTTACCTTGTTCACCATCTTTGACCAAATTCTAATCTTCTCCTTTCTTCTCCTTTGTCTATTAGTTTGCAAATGCTCCCACTATAGTGAAGCATGACCTTTCAACCTAGTAACTGCAGTTTTCACCTTCTAATTAATAGGATTGTTTTCATACTCAAAGAACTTCTCCATATCTGAGATCCAATCTAACACAACATTGGTATCCAATTTTCCATCATAAGGAACAACTTCTATAGTAGGCTTTGAATGTGTCCTGGATAATACACTCAACAATCTTTCCTCATCTTGATCTTCTTTATAAGGTTGTTGATAATGTTTTGGTGTTGTTGCTTCATCATCACTTGCATCATCAATATGTGATCCTCTCCTCTAAGCAATCTCCATAGCATATAATCTGGCTATAATGTGTCTGAATTGATCCAATATAGCATTTTCAACATTTCCTCTACCACGAACCATCTTTGTAAATCAGGTTCATGAAAGATCATAACCCTCTGCATGTTATAGGTCAAATCTAAAAATTTTGAACCCTACAACCAATATCCAAAATAGGTCTCTACATGATCCAATCACCACAAGGATGAACCTCAAGATCTGATACCACCTGACATAGGGTAGGTCAAGAGTAACTAAGACCAATAGGCACACTCAGCTACCCAAACCACTATGCAAGATTTAACACAATGGAAGAAAAAAAAAAGAGAATAGCACCAGAGAGAGAGAGAGAGAACAATATTCTTTATTGATTCATGAAAATATCATCATACATGCCCAATTATATGGCCTTCTAGTTTACAACTAGATAAAAAATACATTCAAATCCAAGATTGAGATTCAATTTCAGATTTCCATCAATTATACCCTAATTATATCCCCCAAAAATTATGAGTAAGACTCTACCAAAGATCCTTTCTTATACTAATCTAAGCCACAACGTTGACTACAATGCTAAAAACCAAGATTAAATACTTGAAGAGCCACAAGTCGGCCTGCAACAGTAATTAAATGTCCAAAAGTTGATGTCCAAGAAAAATCATGATATCTCCTAGATCCAATTGAATTAGAACCATGCTACAAATAATGGGTTGTACTTTAGGTCCTCTAGAACTGCTTAAATGCACAAAGATTGATTCTCCAAGGCTAAGTGTACATCAATCCTGAAAGTCAAGCACAATAAACTATCACACAAAACTGCTAGAAATTGATACTCTAGGAGAATTGTCATATCTTCCAACTTATAAGGAATTAGAACTTGTACCTTTGATACAATGAATTAATCTAGGCCCTCTTTAATCCCTCAAGAGAAAATATTCTCATTCATTAGTAATAATTAGTTTCATGGTCTACAGAAAACACCCACAAACAAGAAATTAGAGTTTCAATAGCAAAGTAAAAATTGAAAACATGTAGGATGAAAATACAACTTAGGATGCTCCTACATCGAAAGTCTTTTAACTAGATAGAAAACTCTCTTCTTGATCAATAGAATCTAGCTCCAATAGAATATAACTTCCTTTTTTTTGATTCTCAACTCTTTTAGAAAAATAAACTTATCCACAATAGTGTCCATCTTAGCTACTGTCTCATTAATCCTCCTCTCCACTATATGATGAAGATTTGAAATCATCCCAAATTCTAATCCTCTCGGATCCATCTTCTAATATATTTGTAAACCCTCTATAGAAAATCACCAATAGATCCACTTGCATGTTCTCCCAAGATCTTGGTGCAAATTGCCTCAAGTTCAATGATCTATCTACATTCTTAGGAACAACCTTTTCCTTGATAACACTTGATGAAGGTCAAGGTAGGAGAATCCCCAAAGGAGGCATCCTAACCCCTAGCAAATAACCACATAGTAGAAACACAATAACTATGCAAGATCTAATACCAAATCACAATTCATAAAATATCTATTTACATACAATGTGTCAAGCAATATGGCCTTCCCAATTATGGCCAAATACAAAAACAATTAAAATAATAGTTCTGCAAGATCCATCAAGATCCAACCCAAACACTAGCTAGTCTAGATCAATAATCTAGTAAAAACCTCCAAGGAAGATCCAATTGGTACTTGCAAGGCCACCAAGCAATCTCTTTGTTTCTACACTATAGGCACTAGCTCTCTCACAAACTTGCAACTCTACCACAATCCTACTATAAACTACCTTACATTTTGTGCTCTATCCATAGACTTAGGAAAACTCACTCCTTTGCTTCCTTCTTCTCTCCAAGCTTCTACTAAGAAGAGATCACACCTTGAATCTTGATTACAAATGCTCATATGCCTTGCTTAAATAGGAACTTACCATCGAAGAAGTTACAAACACAACCAATGTGGGATAAAAGGTAAATGCAACCACCTTTCAACAAATATTTAATTCCCACCTAAATACAACTAAGCATCACCATGTGCTAAAAATAAATATTAAATGCATGATTTAAGGAAATGTGAGGAGCTTCTAGAATTCCACCAAAACACATCAATAAATAAATGACAATGGTTTTAATTTATTTTTGTATCCACGCCACCTATGCAGCTTGAAAATAAAAATTTCTTTTTTGTCATTTTTCCCTTTTTAAATTTTATTTTACTTTTTTCCTCTAATTTTCAGCACTTTCTCTCTCCTCTAGGTTTTCCTTCTTTCTTTCTTTATTTTCTAATGCTCTTAAGAGGCTTCTACATCAAACTCCCTAGGTAGAGAGAAAAGTGTGTCCTCGACTTTAACACCAGAAGAAATATCTATTGCCATCTTCATCATCACCAAAGGTTTCAACTTCATCAAGGACAAGAAAACCAACATGCAAATCATCCACATCTACATTACTGTCTCAAACACAAAAATCTCAACCATCCAATCACCATGCTCATTCCCAAGAACAATATGAACATAATGCTTCATTAGCAAACTATCACCTAGGTCAACAACTATTGAATCCACACTAGTAGAAACAAACTTCATAGTAATAGCAATATGTAGATCTCCATCAGTATATTCCAAACTCACAACACTAGAAATCTTATTGCGCACAACAAGATGCTTTGCAACATACACCTCACCACTAATAGCAGTTGGATCATCCATGACCAAGTGCTCTGCAATCTCCATGTCAAACTAAACCAGTTGATCATGAAAATCAATCTCCATCCCAACATCAACAAGGGTAGGAATATCCACAATAACAACCTCAAGTTGCTCTACAAGTTTTGCAACAAAATCCATAAACTAATAAAAAAAAACCAACCTCTTCCACCTCAACCTTGCGATGCCATCTTCTCTCTTGAACAAGTCTTCTAACTAGCCAGACAACTATCTTTCATATCTATAGACTCTAGCTCCAATAACATAGAACTTTCTTCTTTTGTTTCTCAACCCTTTTACAAAAAGCAGTACCCACAATAGTGTTGACCTAAGCTATTGCCTCATTAATGGGTATGTGCAGGATCATGGTGTGCCAAAAAGTGGCGATGTGAAAAAAAAAGAGTTTGAAGACACCTAAAAGCACTTCAAAATCTGCTCTGACTTTTTTTTACCTATCCAGGAACCAAACCTGGAAGGTTAAGCCGAGCCTTATCGGATATCCGATATCATATCGGATATTCGATATCATATCGGATATTCAATTTGATATCGGCTATCTGATTTTAAATCCAATATCCGACTAATAATTAAAATTATATAATAGTATGATATATTATTTAATATTATTATTATAATAATTATTATACTATAATATAATAATATTATTATAATTATTATTATACTATAATATAATAATAATATTATTATAATAATAATTATACTATAATATAATAATAATATTATTATTAGATTATAATCGTATAATATTATACTATAATAATAATATTATAATAACATATTATATTATAATAATATAATATAATATTTCATATATTATAATATATAGTAATGTAATATAATAAATAAATATATAATATAATATAATAATAAAAAGTAATATCTTATAATATAATATATAATAAAAAAGTATAATATATTATAAATTATAATAATATAGTATAATAATAATATTTTATATTATAATATATAGTAAATAAATATAATACATATAAAATATAATATAAAAATATATAAAATCTAATATATATGTTATATTATATATATTATAATATCGGATATCCGATACCTGTGCATGGATTAAACAAAAAATCACTACCCTATGACTCCTTTTGACCCATATTACCTATTTGAATATGTCCCTAGGGGTCCTAGGACCCCTAGAGACATATATCATCGTTTAATGGGTCAAAGAGGGTCATAGGTCACCCTACGACCCCCTTTGACCCATATTACCCATTCGAATATGTCCCTACGGGTCTTAGGACCCCTGGAGACATATATTGTCGTTTAATGGGTCAAGAGGGTCATAGGTCACCCTATCACCCCCTTTGACCCATATGTACGATTCGAATATGTCCCTAGGGGTCCTAGGACCCCTAGAGACATATGTCATCATTTAAAGGGTCAAAGAGGGTCATAGGTTACCCTATGACCCCATTTGACCCATATTACACATTCGAATATGTCCCTAGGGGTCCTAGGACCCCTAGGAACATATGTCATCGTTTAATGCATCAAAGGGGGTCATAGGTCACCCTATGACCCCTTTTGACTCATATGAACGATTCAAATATGTCCCTAGGGGTCCTAGGACCCCTAGGGACATATGTTGTCGTTTAATGGGTCAAAGGGGGTCATAGGTCACCCTATGACCCCCTTTGACCCATATGAACGATTGGAATATGTCCCTAGGGTCCTAGGACCCCTAGGGACATATGTCGTCATTTAATGGGTCAAAGAGGGTCATAGGTCACCCTATGACCCCATTTGACCCATATTACCCATTCAAATATGTCCCTTGGGGTCCAAGGACCCCTAGGGACATATGTCATCGTTTAATGGGTCAAAGAGAGTCATAGGTCACTCTATGACCCCCTTTGACCCATATTACCCATTCGAATATGTCCCTAGGGGTCTTAGGACCCCTAGAGACATATATTTTCATTTAATGCGTCATGAGGGTCATAGGTCACCCTATAACCCCCTGTGACCCATATGAACGATTCGAATATGTCCCTAGGGGTCCTAGGACCCCTAGAGACATATGTCATCATTGAATGGGTCAAAGAGGGTCATAGGTTACCCTATGACCACATTTGACCCATATTACCCATTCGAATATGTTCCTAGGGGTCCTAGGACCCTTAGAAACATATGTCGTCGTTTAATGGGTCAAAGAGGGTCATAGGGTGACCCATATTACCCATTCGAATATGTCCCTAGGGGTCCAAGGACCCCTAGAGACATATATCATCGTTTAATTGGTCAAGAGGGTCATAGGTCACCCTACGACCCCCTTTGACCCATATGAATGATTCGAATATGTCCCTAGGGGTCCTAGGACCCCTAGAGACATATGTTGTCATTTAATGGGTCAAAAATTGTCATAGGTTACCCTATGACCCCATTTGACCCATATTACCCATTCGAATATGTCCCTAGGGGTACTAGGACCCCTAGGGACATATGTCGTCGTTTAATGGGTCAAAGGGGGTCATAGGTCAACCTATGACCCCCTTTGACTCATATGAACGATTAAAATATGTCCCTAGGGGTCCTAGGACCCCTAGGGACATATGTCATCGTTTAATAGGTCAAATGGGGTCATAGGTCACCCTATGAACCCCTTTGACCCATATGAACCATTCGAATATGTCCCTAGTGTCCTAGGATCCCTAGGGACATATGTCTTCGTTTAATGGATCAATGAGGGTCATAGGTCACCCTATGACCCCCTTTGACCCATATTACCCATTCGAATATGTCCCTAGGGGTCCTAGGACTCCTAGGGCCATATGTCATCGTTTAATGGGTCAAATAGGGTCATAGGTCACCCTATGACCTCCTTTGACCCATATTACCCATTGGAATATGTCCCTAGGGGTCCTAGGAACCCTAGAGACATATATCGTCGTTTGATGGGTCAAGACCTATGACCCCCTTTGACCCATATGAACGATTCAAATATGTCCCTAGGGGTCGTAGGACCCCTAGAGACATATGTCATCATTTAATGGGTCAAAGAGGGTCATAGGTTACCTTATGACCCCATTTGACCCATATTACCCATTCAAATATGTCCCTAGGGGTCCTAGGACATATGTCATCTTTTAATGGGTCAAATGGGGTCATAGGTCACCCTACGACCCCCTTTGACTCATATGAACGATTCAAATATGTCCCAAGGGGTCTTAGGACCCCTAGTGACATATGTCGTGATTTAATGAGTCAAAGTGGGTGATAGGTTACCCTATGACCCCCTTTGACCCATATGAATGATTCGAATATGTCCCTAGGGTCCTAGGACCTCTAGGGACATATGTCATCATTTAATGGGTCAAAGAGGGTCATAGGTCACCTTATGACCCCCTTTGACCCATATTACCTATTCGAATATGTCCCTTGTGGTCCGAGGAACCCTAGGGACATATGTCATCGTTTAATGGGTCAAAGAGGGTCATAGGTCGCCCTATGATCCCCTCTAACCCATTTTACCCATTCGCATATGTCCCTAGTGGTCCTAGGACCCCTAGAGACATATTTCTATGTTTAATGGGTCAAGATGGTCATAGGTCACCCTATGACCCCCTTTGACCCATGTGAACGATTTGAATATGTCCCTAGGGGTCCTAGGACCTCTAGAGACATATGTCATCATTTAATGGGTCAAAGAGGGTCATAGGTTACCCTATGACCCCATTTGACCCATATTACCCATTCGAATATGTCCCTAGGGGTCCTAGGACCCCTAGGGACATATGTCGTCATTTAATGTGTCAAAGGGGGTCATAGGTCACCCTATGACCCCCTTTGACCCATATGAACAATTCGAATATGTCCCTAGGGTACTAGGACCCCTAAGGACATATGTTGTCGTTTAATGGGTCAAAGAGGGTCATAAGCTTTGACCCATATTACCCATTCGAATATGTCTCTTGGGGTTCACGGACCCCTAGGGACATATGTCATCATTTAATGGGTCAAAGAGGGTCATAGGTCACCCTATCACCCCTTTTGACCCATATTACCCATTCGAATATGTCCCTAGGGGTCCTAGGACCCCTAGCGATATATATTGTCGTTTAATGGGTCAAGAGCATCATAAGTCACCATATGACCCCCTTCGACCGATATGTACGATTTGAATATGTCCCTAGGGGTCTTAGGACCCCTAGGGATATATGTCATCGTTTAATGGCTCAAAGAGGGTCATACGTCACCCTATGACCCCTTTTGACCTATATGAACGATTCGAATATGTCCCTAGGGGACCGAAGACCCCTAGCGACATATGTCATCGTTTAATGGGTCAAAGAGGGTCATAGGTCACCCTATGACCCCATTTGACCCATATTACCCATTCGAATATGTCCCTAGGGGTCTTAGGACCCTGAGGGACATATGTCGTCATTTAATGGGTCAAAGGGGGTTATAGGTCACCCTATGACCCCCTTTGACCCATATGAACAATTCGAATATGTCCCTAGGGATCCAAGGACCCCTAGAGAAATATGTCATCGTTTAATGAGTCAGAGAGGGTCATAGGTCACGCTATGGACCCCTTTGACCCATATTACCCATTCGAATATGTCCCTAGGAGTCCTAGGACCCCTAGCGGCATATATCATTGTTTAATGAGTCAAAGAGGGTGATAGGTCACCCTATGACCCCCTTTGACCCATATGAACGATTGGAATATGTCCTTAGGGGTCCTAGGACCCCTAGGGACATATGTCATCATTTAATGGGTCAAAGAGGGTCATAGATCAGTCTATGACCCCCTTTGACCCATATTACCCATTCGAATATGTCGCTAGGGGTCCTAGGACCCCTAGGGACATATGTCGTCATTTAATGGGTGAAAGGGGGTCATAGGTCACCCTATGACCCCCTTTGACCCATATGACGAGACATATGTCATCGTTTAATGGGTTGAAGAGGGTCATAGGTCACCCTATGACCCCCTTTGACCCATAATACTCATTCGAATATGTCCCTAGGGGTCCTAGGACCCCTAGAGACATATGTCACCTATGACCCCCTTTGACCAATATGAACGATTCGACTATGTCCCTGGGGGTCCTTGGGACATATGTCATCATTTAATGGGTCAAAGGGACCCCCTTTGACCCATTAAAGGACAACATATGTCCCTAGGGGTCCTAGGACCCCTAGAGACATATATCATCGTTTAATGGGTCAAAGAGTGTTATAGGTCACCCTATGACCGCCTTATACTCTTGTATATTAATAATATACATATATATTAATAATATACATATCAATATAATAATATATATATATATACATATACATATTACATTATTATATTTAATGAAAATATTACGTTATTATATAAATATATTAATAACATACATATTAATATAATAATATATAATACGTATTTTATATATATATATAAATTACGTTATTATATTTAGTAAAAATAATAATAATATATATTATATTTTTTAGATTGTAATAAGATTAACATAAGATATTATTATATATTACTAGATTATATCTTGTATGTTTACATTATGTTATTATATATATATAATATATTAAAATATGCCTTTACATATTAATATAAGTGAAATAATTTAAAAATAAAAAACTAGAACGTTTAAATCGAATTTCCCTACAAAATTTTAAGATTTTTGAAATTTGACTACCGAGCCATATCGAATATCCGAAGTCAAATCGGATATCCGAGCAGGCTTGGTATTTACCAAGCCTGCCTGTCCGGTCAACCACAAAGACATGTTTATAGAGAGTTTTAGTGATACTCAGACTTCGGGTAGCCGTCTGACAATGTTATTTTGATCGAAATTGAATGAAACGAAATGGGTTTTTTAATATCGCTCTCTAGATTCCATCAATATAATTTCTGTCAAATTCTGAGTTCGATAAGTATTTGAAATGTCCATTTACTAATTTTTTATGATATTTCCAGCCTCAAATCAGAACTTTAAAATCAAACAACCAATATTACAAAGATCTGCCAATTTTCCAATAAAACCTAAATCGGGTATGTCCAAATTAGTGCCAAAAACTTCACAAATTATTAATAAATCTGAAAATGGACATTTTTACAGAAATTTCAGCAGCATAACAGCCTACAAAATGACATTTCCAGATTTGTATAGCCCTTACACAACAGATCACAAATGTAAGGCAAAACTATGCTCAATCGGGCTCCCGAAATTAACACAAAAATGCCCGGAAACACCACAAAAAACTCATAAATTATCTCAGAAGTTTAATCATGACCCAATACATATATTCAGCTCTATTTTAACATCATAAAGTCTAAAATACAATAGCAAACCAAACTGATATGAAACACTCAACTGAAAACTCAAATTCAAACCAAAAACAACCCCGAAAACACCCAAATTGGCACTATTCAGCACAAGGGCAAACTCTGTATGAGCATGCACATGGAATGGCTTCAAACTCCCATCCTTAGCCTTCCTGAAAACCTACAAACTCCTATTCTTGGGTCTCCTTCTCCACAGGTTTGGCAGCCTCTGAAGAACAACAAGAAAATTAGCAAGAATCAAGATGTAGAATGAGCCCAAAATGCCTCCAAACCCCTTTTAAAGAGGGCATAACCCTAACTCACGTCCAAGAGGGGTTAATAAAATATAATTTAATAATAATTTTTATTTATTAGTCCATTGGTTTCCAAAGATTAACCCTTTTTTCCAAAATTTCACCTTTTTGGAGCCTGCCTGCCTTAACAAAGTTTATTTTTTTTTAATTATTTGAATAGGGGACATGAAAAGTCCTCCCCTCCCAAATATTGCTTGTCCTCAAGCAATGAAGGTTGGAATTCTCAAGAATATGTTCTCCTTCCCAAGTTGCATCCTCTAGTGGTAATCCTTTCCATTTGACCAAATGCTCTGTGATGCTCCTATTTCTCAACCTTTTCTCTCTTGTATCCAAAATCTCTTCTGGTATCAAAACTAATTTCCCTTCATCATCAAGAGGTGGTAATTCTGTAGATACTATGGTTTGCTGGAATAGAACCTTCTTTAAGCAAGATACATGAAAAATATTATGTATTTTGCTGTTTGGTGGGAGCTCTAATTCATAAGCTACCTCTCCTACCTTCTTGATGATTTTATAAGGCCCATAGAACCTTGGCTTGAGTTTCTCTGCCCCACTTCTCTTCAAGGTGCTTTGCTTATATGGCTGCAACCTAACAAATACCAAATCTCCCACCTCAAAAGATCTTTCAATCCTTTTCCTATCAACATATATCTTTTGTTGGTTTTGTGCATGTTGTAGATTATCCTTGAGGGACCTTATTATGTCTTGGCTTTGCTTGATGAAAACACTTGCTGCGGGTACTATGCTATCGGAAAGTATTAGATCAACAAAGGAAAGGGCATTGTAACCATAAAGAGCACGAAAATGAGGCATACCAATAGACATGTGATGAGATGTATTGTAACAATACTCCCCTAGGTGTAACCATTTCACCCAAGCATGTTGTTGATTTGAAACATAGTTCCTCAAATATCCTTCTATCCATTTATTAACTATCTCTGTTTGTCCATCTGTTTGAGGGTGATAGCTAGTACTGGGAGTGAGTTCAGTTCCTGCTAAATGAAAGAGCTCCTTCCAAAAAGAGCTGAGGAATCTACTGTCCCGGTCACTAACAATGTTTCTTCGCAAACCATGTAATCTAAAAATTTCCTTGAAGAACAATTCGGCCACTTGTGATGCCTTGAAATCAGATGTGATAGGAAAGAAATGTGCATACTTAGTTAGTCTATCTACCACCACATATATGCAATCCTTACCTTGAACCTTGGGCAACCCAGTGATGAAATCCATGGAAATACTTTCCCACTTTTGTTCAGGAATAGGAAGTGGCTGCAACAACCCTGCAGGAAAATTTTGCTCACTCTTGCTTTGTTGGCATACCATACATTCCTTAATGTGTTTAAGGACATCCTCCTTCATACCCTTCCATGAAAACTAATCTTGAATTTGCCTGTATGTCTTGAAGTATCCCTGGTGACCAGCCAAAGGTGTGTCATGAAAGGCCCTCAATATCCTCTCCTTAGTTTTTGACCCTGGCACTAAGAAGATCCTGTTCTTGTAATAAATCAATTCATCAACAACCTTGTACCTGTTATCATCCATTAACTTATCCAAAATCTTGGTGGAAAATGAATCTTTAGCATACTCTAAAATTATGGAGACTTTCCAATCAGCAGAGATAGATGATAAGGAACACAAAGTGGGCTTTCTTGAGAGAGCATCAGCAACCACATTATTCTTTCCTTTCATGTATTCAATATCAAAATCATAAGCTTGCAATTTGCTTACCCATTTTTGTTGATGATCATTCAAATCCCTTTGGTTCAAGAAGAACCTGAGGCTATTATGGTCTATCTTTACAATGAATCTCCCACATACCAAATATTGTCTAAACTTATGAAGTGCATGCATGATTGCCAACATTTCCTTATCATAGATGGAGTACCCTTTCTCTGATTGATTTAATTTTCGACTCTCAAATGCTATTGGATGTCCCCTTTGAGTTAGGACAGCCCCTATACCTTCTCCCGAAGCATCACATTCAACAACAAAAGGTAAAGAGAAATCTGGAATTGCAAGCACAGGGCATGAACTCATTACCTCCTTAAGCTTATCAAATGTTTTTTGTGCCTCTTCTGTCCAAAAAAAAGCTCCTTTCTTTGTCAAATCAGTCAAGGGGGCAGCAAGCTAAGAAAATCCCTTGGCAAATCTCCTATAGTAGCTACACAACCCGAAGAAACCTCTCAACTGTGTCAGATTAGTGGGTGGAGGCCAATCCAAAATTGCCTGGATTTTTGGTTGATCAACCTGTACTCCTTTAGAGCTTATAATATGTCCCAAATATAGGATCTCTGTCAAACCAAACTCACATTTAGATAGCTTAGCATAGAAGGATTGCTGCTCCAAGATTCCCAAAACAGTGTCTATGTGCTTTAGATGCTCTTCCCATGTTTTACTGTATATCAAGATATCATCAAAAAATACCAAAACAAATTTTCAAAGATGCTTACTGAATACCTTATTCATACAAGATTGGAATGTTGCTGGTGCATTAGTGAATCCAAATGGCATAACAAGAAATTCAAAGTGCCCATAGTGACATCTGAAAGCAGTCTTTTCCACATCTTCACTCCTCATTCGGATTTGATGGTAGCCTGATCTTAAGTCAATTTTTGAGAAGTATACAACACCATGTAACTCATCAATGAGTTCATCTATGCGTGGTATGGGATACCTATTTTTTATGGTCTTCTTGTTTAGAGCCCTGTAGTCTATACACATTCTCATTGTACCATCCTTTTTCTTGACAAGTACCACAGATGATGCAAATGGACTAGAGCTAGGCCTTATGAATCCCATGTCCAGGAGTTCTTTAATAGTTTTTTCAATTTCTTCCTTATAACCTCTTGGATGGCGGTATGGGGTTGTTATAACTGGTTTTGCACCATGTTCTAACTCTATAACATGCTCAAAACCTCTATCTGGTGGTAATCCTGGAGGCAAGTCATTGAAAACTATACTATGCTTATCAAGAATATTTTGAATTTCAAAATGGAAATTACCTTGATTCTTGGGAGAGCTTGTTGGTTGGATTATGACTCCTGCTGCCCATGTTACTTGTCCTCTTCAAAAAGTCCTCTCCATCCTCTTTGCAGAGACCGCCTTAGGTGCTCCATTCGATAACCCTCTCAATATGACTTCTTTCCCATTGGAATGAAATTTAAACTCCATAGTTTGATGGTTTATGTAATAGCCTCCGATAGAGTGCAACCATTGAACACCTAATACAAGATCTGTCTCCCCAATACCAACCACATAGAATTCATCACATAACTCATAATCTCCTAAGGTCATCTTGAGTTGTTTCACCACCCGTGTGCAAGGCATAGTGAATCCATCAGCTACAATAACATTGAATCCCTCAAAATCTTCTGCTTTAAGCCCTCTTTTCATGACAAATCCCTCATCAATAAAATTGTGAGTTGCCCCACTATCAAGAAGAACAGTCAACCTTTGCCCTGCTAGTACCCCTCGAATTTGGAAGGGATGGTATCTTGGGACTCCTGATAATGCTGCTAAAGTGCCATCCTTGCTGATTTCTTTTACTTTCTCTTCTTCTACCTCCTCCTTAGTATCATGAAATTCCTCATGCTCATCTGAATCAAATTCTGAAGCAAATTCAATATAGTGCACTTGACCTTTCCCCAAACATCTGTGTCCTGGAACCCATGGTTCTCTACAAGTAAAACAAAGCTTTTTCCTTCGTAATTCACTCCTAGTCTCTTCATCTACCTTCTTTTTTGCCACATTTGTCACATCTTTTGGTGGTAGTGTTGGGAAAGTCTTTTTCTGAAAATTTCTCTTATGTTGCCAAAGACTTGGGGGTTTTTGATTAGTGATTGATTTCATAGGCACGCAAGTTTCAAGTTGCAAGCTTCTTTTGATAGCTTCCTGTAAGGTTGAGGGTGAGAAAGCCTTAACCAAACCCTTAACAGAATCTTCTAAACCTTCAAGAAAAAGATAAACAATCCTCTTTTCACTCATATCAGGTACCATAACAGCCACTTTTTGAAATTCTTCTATATACTCATTAACTGATTTGGTTTGCTTCAACTTTGACAATTCTTTAAAGTACTCTTCATCATCCTTGAGGTCAAATCTATCTATCACCCTTTGACTGAAATCTTCAAATGTAGTTACCTGATTGTGACCTTGAGTAGTCATTCCATGATACCACCAATCATAGGCTGCATCTTCCAAGTGTAGACTTGCAAATTGAATAGCATCACTCTCTTTCATGGGGTTAAGTGTGAAGAAAGTTTTTAATTTTTGTAGCCATGCTCTAGCTGAAATTTTATTTGTTCCATCAAAAGTAGGCGCTGTAAACTTGCTTATTTTATTTTTGAGCTCTCTTCCACTTGTGTCATGCTCCCTCCTATTCTCTTTCTTGGGCATCAAAGCGTTCATCATATCCACATATTCTCTAAAAGGAACTGAACTACGAAAGTCATCATCTAAGCCATTGTAAGTAGCTCTTAATGTAATCAAATTACCTGTAACCTCTTCCACTGGATTAATGGATGGATTTGGTACTGGTGGCTCATTTGCAGGCAAGAAAATAGATTTGGTTGATTTAGATGGTGTGGATCTTCCATTTCTCGGCTCCTCTGAAGTTCTCGCTTTCTCATTAATAGATGCAATTCCTTGTAATTTTTCTGTCAATATTCGCAAAGCCTCTCTAGTTTCTGCCAAACCATCCACTGTTTGCTTTTGAGTATTTTGGATGTCTTGGAAGAATTTCTTTGCCATCTCATCTGGATCAGCCATACCTTTTTCTTCCTTGGATTTTGTACTTTTGCTTTCAACTGGGGGTTTGATCAAATTTTTTTTATTCTTTTCTCGCTGCAAATATCTTTTTTCTCTTTCACTTAGTTGCATGCAATCATAAAATATGACATGCAAGATCTGGGTAGTTATCAAAACTTGACATGCAAGATCTGGGTAGTTGTTAAAACTGACATGCAACTTCTACAAACCCTCAGGCTGGCAAGATCATGGCTCTGATACCACTGAAATGTCCCTTTACTGATTTTTTATGATATTTCCAGCCTCAAATCAGAACTTTAAAATCAAACAACCAATATTACAAAGATCTGCCAATTTTCCAATAAAACCCAAATCGGGTATGTCCAAATTAGTGCCAAAAACTTCACAAATTATTAATAAATCTGAAAATGGACATTTTTACAGAAATTTCAGTAGCATAACAGCCTACAAAATGACATTTCTAGATTTGTATAGCCCTTAGAAAACAGATCACAAATGTAGGGCAAAACTATGCTCAATCGGGCTCCCGAAATTAACACAAAAATGCCTGGAAACACCACAAAAAACTCATAAATTATCTCAGAAGTTTAATCATGACCCAATACATATATTCAGCTCTATTTTAACATCATAAAGTTTGAAATACAACAGCAAACCAAACTGATATGAAACACTCAACTGAAAACCCAAATTCAAACCAAAAACAACCCCGAAAACACCCAAATCGACACTATTCAGCACAAGGGCAAACTCTGTATGAGCATGCACATGGAATGGCTTCAAACTCCCGTCCTTAGCCTTCCTGGAAACCTGCAAACTCCCATTCTTGGGTCTCCTTCTCCACAGGTTTGGCAGCCTCTGAAGAACAATAAGAAAATTAGCAAGAATCAAGATGTAGAATGAGCCCAAAATGCCTCCAAACCCCTTTTAAAGAGGGCATAACCCTAACTCACGTCCAAGAGGGGTTAATAAAATATAATTTAATAATAATTTTTATTTATTAGTCCATTGGTTTCCAAAGATTAACCCTTTTTTCCAAAATTTCACCTTTTTGGAGCCTGCCTGCCTTAACAAAGTTTATTTTTTTAAAATTATTTGAATAGGGGACATGACAGTATTTATTAGTTAATTATCAATGAAGATTATTGGAAAGTGTTGATTGACATACTGAATGAAAAATAGCTATAACTTTCAAACAGTATAACATTTTTTAAATCTAAAAGTTGCGTCACATTCTATACTTCGCCTAGTATAAGAAAAAAACAAAAAAAGAAAAATTTGATCAAATTTTCTATTAGTTAGGGTGGTCAGACACGGGACTTTTTTTAATCCAAAAAATTTTTGGTAGAAAATTCATATTTCATTATTTATATGGAATAAAAATATCAAAAAATATGCGTCACATCTGGCCATGAGTCTAGTTTTCATATCTATAATTATATTAAAAAAATATTATGATTTGATTTTGATTAAGGTGGTCAGACATACACCTACTTTTTATTTTTGCCCTGAAATTTTCTTAGTATTGCATTAAAATTCAAACTTTTGACCAATCAATTTTTTTTTCTCCTGATAAAGCCTAGTAGTTTAGAAACTACATTCAATTTTCTACAAATTATTTTCTTACAACTTTTTGATATAAAGTCCATAACCACTTCAAAATTATGTGTCAAATTGACATAAACCTAATTTGCTAATTTTTCACTGCCACTTAAGGCCATAGTTTGGTACACCATGATCTTGCACATACCCTAATACTCCTCTCCACTATATCATAGAGATTTTCAATCATTCAAGGGTCCAATCCTCTCTGATCTATCTTCCAAGATCTTTGCAAACCCTCTACAACAAATCACCAATAGATCAATCTTCCTGAACAAAATCAACCTTCCATCTTCACAACCATAGGTCCACCTATATGTCATCCCAAGATCATAGTGTAAACTACCTCATCTTCGGTGATATGTCTACATGCTCAAGAAAAACATTCACTTTGATACCGCATGATGAAGGGAAAGGTAGGAGAATCCCCAAAGGAGATGTCCTAGCACCTAGCAAATAACCACATAATAGAAACACAATAATAATACAAGATCTGATACCAAATCACAACTCATAAAATAACTATTTATATGCAATGTGTCGGGATGTAAAGTATTTCCAACTATGACCAAATACAAAAACAATTACAATAATGGTTCTGCAAGATCCCTCAAGATCCAACCCAAACAATAGCTAGTCTAGATCCAAACTTCAGTAGAAACCTCCATGGAAGATCCAACTGGTACTCACAAGCCCACCAAGTAATTTATTTGTTTCTAAACCAAAACCACTAGCTCTTCTCACAAACTCGTAACTCCACCACAATCCTGCTATAAATTGTGTCACATTTGGCACTTTGTCTATAGACTTTGGAAAAATCACTCCTTCGCTTCCTCCTTCTCTACAAGCTTCTACTAAGAAGAGATCACACCTTGAAACTTGAATACCAATGGTCATATTCCTTTCTTAAATAGGAACTTACTACCCAAGATGTTACAAAACACAACCAACATTGGATAAAAGGTATATACAACTACCTTTCAACAAATATTTATTTCCCACCCAAATACAACTCAGTATCACCATGTGTCCCAAAAAATATTAAATGCATGATTTAAGGAAATGTCCCAAACTTCTAGAATTCCACCTACACACCTCAATAAATAGAATGATAACCATTTAAATTTATTTTTCTATTTACACCTCCTATGCACCTTTAAAATAGAAATTCCTTTTTTCTCCTTTCTCCTTTTTTTTTTCCCTCTAATTTTCTTCACTTTCTCTCTCCTCTAGTTTTTTTGTTTTTCTTCATCTCTTTATTTTCTAATGGAAGATGCTCCTATATCAGACTCCCCAAGTACATTGAAAAGTTTGTCCCACACATTGACACTAATAGAAAGATCTACAACCATCTTCTTCTTCACCAAAGGTTTCCACTTCATCAGGGACAAGAAAACCAACATTGAAATCATCTACATCTGCATCAATCTGTCAAACACCAAAATCTCAACCATACAATCAACATGCTCATTCCTAGGAAAAAAATGAACATAATGCTTCATAAGAAAAACCTCACCCACATCAACAACTAGTGGATCCGCTCCAGTAAAAACAAACTCCATCCTAATAGCAATATGTAGATCTCCATCAAATACCAATAGATCAATCTTTCCAAACAAGGTCAACCTTCCATCTTCACAACCATAGATCCACCTGCATGTCCTCCAAAGATCTTAGTGTAAAGTGCCTCAACTTCAATGATCTGTCTACATGCTCAGGAACAACTATTTCTCTGATACCACTTGATGAATGACAAGGGAGAATAATCCATAAAGGAGATGTCCCAGCCCCAACAAATAACCACATAGTAGAAACACAATAACAATGCAAAATCTGATACTAAATCACAACTCATAAAATAATTGTTTTCGTGCAAGGTGTTGGGTTGTAAAGCCTTCCTGGTTATGGCCAAATATAATGACAATTACAATAATAGTTCTACAAGATCCTTCAAGATGCAACCCAAACACTGGCTAGTCTACATTCACACTCTAGTAGAAACCTCCAAGAAAGATCCAATTGTTACTTACAAGCCCACCAAGAAATCTCCTTGTTTCTAAACCACAATCACTTGCTCTTCTCACAAACTCACAACTCCACCACAATTCTACTATAAACTGCCTCACATTTGGCGCTTAGTCCACAAACTCAGGAAAACTCACTCCTTTGCTTCCTCCTCTCCAAGCTTCTACTAAGAAGAGATCACACCTTGAAGCTTGATTACAATTTCTCATATACCTTTCTTAAATAGGAACTTACCACCCAAGATGTTACAAACACAACCAATGTGGGATAAAAGGTAAATGCACCTACCTTTCCCTAAATATTTAGTTCCCACCTAAATGCAACTAAGCACCACCATGTGGCCCAACAAATATTAAATTCATGATTTAACATAATGTTTTGAACTTATAGAATTCCATCTACACACCTCGATAAATGGAATGACAACCATTTTAATTTATTTATCTATTTATGCCATTTATGCACCTTGAAACTAGAAATTCCTTTTTTTCTCATTTTCCCCTTTTTTATTTCTTTATTTTTTTCCACTAATTTTTGTCACTTTTTCTCTCCTCTTGGCCTTTTTTCTCTTTCTTTATTTTCTAATCTAATATTCTTTTGCATTAGACTCCCTAGGTAGATAGAACAATGTTTCCCACGCTTTGACACCAAAGGGTGAAGGTACAAAGTTATGTCACCTTTCACACTCACTTATCAGAACGACTGAATTTGGGTATTTCTATCTAAAAGTTCAATTTTTTCAAACATATAATCTAGATATATTTACTCTAGCTAAGTTACAAATGGTCTCACACATATTCAATTGTAAATGTCTATTAAATGCATGTTTTATACTAGTTTGTATCTAATTACTAGTAAAATTAAATTATTTTCAAAAATTGATGTTGCAATAACACTTACTATTTTTTATGATATTTTTTTATAACATATAAATACCATTTTATAGAGCTCAAATTCAATAGTATTTTCATATAAATTTTATAGTGTTTTAATTAGATATAGTATATTATAATTACAAAATTCTACAAATACATATTTTAAGACTCAAGACAATGTCAATTTTGAGAAGGAAAAAAAATCAATGACATTCTAGGGGAGAGAGTCCTCTTCTAGAATGTATAATTTTTCTTTTGGTAAGAATGGATTTTTTTTGAAAAATGTGGTGGGAGATGAAAGCTATTGATTTCATGTGAGTTGAAATTTGAATCGTTATAAAAGGTAAAATATAGGCCAAAAGCCAATTTTTGTTTTTGATCATTCTATCTATACATGTTATCTATAACATATTCTAAGATCAAAGGAAAATAATTTTATTTCCATAATTTTGTGGTGGGAACTAGACCCCTACTTTTTAGAGTTTATTAGCAACTCAAATATTGACTTTAATAATTAGGAAAATATATCAATTCATATTCCAAATAATTATTAAAAATTGTAATCCTAAACTTCATCTATTTCTACACATTTTATTAGTTCACTTCATTTTCAAATTCTAAATAATACTACTAATTTTATGTCATTGAAGATGAATAGTTATACTTTGGTTATCCTTTTCCTTTATAGAAGGGTAACATAGGTTTGTACTTTTACTCCAAAAGAAAGATCTATAGCCATCTTCATCTTTAGCAAAGGTTTCCACTTCATCAAGGACAAGAAAACCAACATGCAAATCATCCACATCTACATTAATCTATCAAGCACTAAAATCTCAATCATCCAATCAACATGCTCATTAATCAAAAAAATCGCACCCATGTTAGTAACTAGTTAATCCACACCAATAGAAAAAAACTCCATATGAGTAGCAGTATGTAAATCTCCATTAACACATTCCAAACTCATAACATCAACAATCTTATTACTCACAACAAGATGCTTTGCAACATACACCTCACCACCAACACAAACTAGATCATCCATGACCAAGTGCTCTGCAATCTCCATGTTAGACTCAACCAACTGATCATGAAAGCCAATCCCCATCCCAGCATCAACAAGGTTAAGAGTATCCTTAGTAATAGCCTCAAGTTTCTCTACAAGTTCTTGATTAGACTCAACAAACTGATCAACAAAACCAACCTCTTCCACCTCAACCTTGCAATGCCATCTTCTCTGTCGAACAAGTCTTCTATCTAACTAGATAATTCTCTTTTGGATTGGTAGGCTCTAGCTCCAATAGCATAGAAATTTCTACTTCTATTTCTCAACTCTTTTAGAAAAACTAGTACCCACAATAGCATCAACCAAAGCTATTATCTCATTAATCCCCCTCTCCAATATATCATTGAGATTTACAATCATCTTGAGGTCCAATCATCTCGAATCCATCTTCCAAGATCTTTGCAAAATCTCTATAACAAATCACCAATAGATCAATCTTCCTGAACAAGATCAACCTTCCCTCTTCACAACCATAGATCCACCTACATATCCTCTAAAGATCCTTGTGTAAACTACCTCAACTTTGAAAATTCATCTACACACTCAAGAACAACCTTCACTCTCATACCACTTGATGAAGGGAAAGTCAAGAGAATCCCCATAGGAGATGTCATAGCCTACAACAAATAACCACATAGAAGAAACACAATAACAATGCAAGATATGATATCAAATCACAACTCATTAAATAATTGTTTACATGCAATATGTCATGCTATAAGGCCTTCTTGGTTATGGAACAATACAATAACAATTATAATACTAGTTCTATAAGATCCCTCAAGATCTAACCCAAACACTAGCTAGTCCAGATCCACACTCTAGTAGAAACCTCCAAGGAAGATCCATCTGGTACTTGCAAACCCACAAAGAAATCTCCTTGTTTCCAAACTGTAGCCACTAGCTCTTCTCACAAACTTGGAACTCCAACACAATCCTGCTATAAAATGCCTCACATTTGGTGCTCTATCCATAGACTCTAGAAAACTTACTTCTCTTCTTCCTCCTTCTCTCCTAGCTTCTACCAAGAAGATATCACACCTTGAAGCATGAATATAAATGTTCATTTGCCTTGCTTAAATAGGCATTTACAACCCAAGATGTTAAAAACACAACAAATGTGGGAGAAAAGGTAAATGCAACTACCTTTCAATGAATATTAAATTCCCCACCCAAATACAACTAAGTACCACCATGTGGCCCAACAAATATTGAATGCATGATTTAAGGACATGTCCCAAACTTTTAGTATTTGACCTACACACCTTGATAAATGGAATGACAATCATTTAATTTACTTTTCTATTTATGCCACTTAAGCACCTTGAAAATGGAAATTCCTTTTTTTCTCCTTTTTCCTTTTTTCCCTTATTTAAAATTTTTCCTCTGATTTTTGTCACTTTCTCTCTTCTATTTTCTCTCTCTCTCTTTATTTTCTAATGCAAGATGCTCTTGCATCAAACTCCCTAGGTATATTGAAAAGTTTTTACCACATTTTGATACCAAAGGAAGATTTGCAACCCTCTTCATCTTCACCAAAGGTTTCCACTTCATTAGGGACAAGAAAACAAACATGAAAATCATCCACATCTGCATCACTCTTTCAAAAATGAAAATCTTACCCATCCAATCAACATGCTCATTCCTAGGAACAAACTAAACATAATGCTTCATCAACAAAACCTCACCCACATCAACAACTAGTGAATACACACTAGTAGCAACAAACTTCATATCAGTAAAAATATGTAGATCTCCATCAATACATTCCAAACTCACAACACTAGGAATCTTATTGCTCACAACAAGATGCTCTGCAACATACACCTCACCACCAATAACAACTAGATCATCCACAACCAAGTGCTCTACAATCTCTATGTTAGACTCAATTAGCTGATATCCATCCCAACATCAACAAGGTTAGGAATATCCTCAATAATAACCTCAAGTTGCTCTGCAAGTTTTGCATCAAACTTAACAAACTGATCAAAAAAACCAACATCCTCTACCTGAACCTTGTAATGCCATTTTCACTCTTGAACAAATCTTTTGACTAGTTAAACAACTCTCTTCTAGATTGGTAGACTCTAGTTTCAATAGCATAGAACCTTCTTTTTCTATTTCTTAACTCTTTTAGAAAAAGTAGTATCCATAATAGTGTTCATGAGAGCTATTTTTTCATTAATCCTCCTCTCCACTATATCATAAAGATTTGCAATCATCCTAGGGTCCAATCCTCTCAGATCTATCTTCCAAGATCTTTGAAACCCTCTGCAACAAATCACCAAGAGATCAATCTTCTCAAACAAGATCAACCTTCTATATTCACAACCATAGATCCACCTACATGTCCTCCCAAGATCCTAGTGCAAACTATCTCAACTTCATTGATCCATCTACATGCTTAGGAACAACCTTTTCTCTAGTACCACTTAATGAAGGGCAAGGTAGGAGAATCAACAAAGGAGATGTCCTAGCCCCTAGCAAATAACCACATAGCAAAAACCCAATAAAAATACATGATCTGATACCAAATCACAACTCATAAAATAATTGTTTACATGCAATGTGTTGGGCTATAAGGCCTTCCTATTTATGGCCAAATACAATAATAATTACAATAATATTTGTGCAAGATCCCTTAACATCCAACCTAAATACTAGCTAGTCTAGATCCACACTCTAGTAGAAACCTCTAGGGAAGATCCAACTGGTAGTTGCAAGTCCACCAAGAAATCTCCTTGTTTCTAAACCACAAATACTATCTCCTCTCACAAACTTGGAACTCCACCACAATCCTACTATAAAATCCCTCGCATTTGGTTCTCTTTCCACAGATTCAGGAAAACTCGCTCCTCTACTTCCTTCTTCTCTCCAACCTTCTACTAAGAAGAGATCACACCTTGAAGCTTGTTTACAAATGCTCATATGTCTTTCTTAAACAGCCACTTACCACTCAAGATGTTACAAACACAACCCATGTTGGATTATAGGTAAATCAACTACCTTTCAAAAAATATTTAATTCCCACTCAAATACAACTAAGTACCACCATGTTGCCCAACAAATATTAAATGCATGATTTATGGAAATGTCCCAAACTTCTAGAATTCGACCTACACACCACGATAAATGGAATGACAACCATTTTAATTTATTTTTTTATTTATGCCACCTATGCACCTTGAAAATAGAAATTCTTTTTTTTTCCTTTTTCCCTTTTTTATTTTTGATATTTTTTCCTCTAATTTTTGTCACTTTCTCTCTCCTCCATTTTAAATTTTTCTCTCTCTCTCTTTATTTTCTAATGTAGGATGCTTCTACATCAATCAACCTTTGATTGAAAGGATTTCAATACAAACTATTTACAACAATTAGAAAGAAAATAGTAGGGTTTGATTTATATGATTACAACTAGTTTTAGATCTATGTTTAGTACATGTGTTGAATCCTTGATAACCCTTCCTTGTCACCTTTATTCTTGATTCTCTTGGAAACCCTTAAAAAATTCACACTTCTCTTCAACAAAAAACTTAAGCCTTCTACTTGGATTCTCTTATCAACTTTACCAACTTTATTCTATCTTACTAGGAACGCACACAAACTCATTGTTCTATCCCTTTGTGTCTCACACTTTACACTTATATCATCTTCTTCATTTCCTTCTCTCTCTTCATAAACTTTAAATTTTGACTCTACACCTCCTCAAATAGGTAATTCTGATCCTTTTCCATTTTTGCAATCACCATAGATCTTAAACTTTGTCATTCAATTAATCAGGTTCATTGTATCTATCCATCTTCCTTCTATTCTAGAAACTTAGCATTGAATTTTTTCATTAGGTTATATTACCTAATCCTCTCCTTGAATTAAATAATCCAACTCATCAATCATATGCTCAACAGGGTTTCCATATCCCAAGAATTCAGATGAGTCTGCTAGAAATCATGATTTCTCATATGCACTCAAAATACTATTACTTGTCCATCCCTAAGTTTTGACTATTGGTTGTCACTAAAATTTATTAGCTATTGTATAACTTCTAGTTTGACATTGATTCAATTACTCGATCGAATAGATGTTTAGTCAATACTAATTTTTTTTGGCACTTACTGTGACTCAGGTGACACTAGCATCTCTTGACATTCCTTAATATTTCACTTTGTTTCTCAGTCAAGCTTTACATAAGTGATAGAACTTGATTTATTCTATAAATACTTGAACATCAACATGATATAAAAAATCAATTTTTTTGTCAAGACTCGATGTCTAACAAATAAAATATCCATTGTAGCTTCCTTTTCATAACTCAACCTTTCCTCTAGGTTCTTTTGTTATGATAAATCTCTCAAATCCTCTTCATCAATAAAGTAGATATGAGAATCAAATTTGGTAGCAAAATGGCTCATTAGTAGATTTGACATCAATGATAATACAATAATTCTTCCAATTGTAGTTTCCAACAATATCCCTCTTGGCATTGCTGGAAACACCTCAACATCTCTTTCAAAAAAAAATGTTGCATTTATAGGAATAAAATCTCCCTCATTATTACCATGCAATCCAAAAAATTGAACTTCCATTAGTGAACAATATCCTTAGTTTCATTATGATTCTCATCCATGTACACTTTCACAAAATCCCTCTAAGTTCTTATAGAAATCTCACCCTCTTTATTAGTTTTCTCCTTCTATAGTATATCTCTCCTTCATTGGTGTATCACTCTCCCTCTTACACAATGATCTCCCTCTAAGGTTTATCTCTACATCTTTGACAATATGACCAAAGGAACTAACTTTATTGACCTTATTCACTTCATACATGTTGATTATGTGGATATTTTGTATTTCTAGCCTTTTTTTGTCACTTGTTTATTATTGAGAATAAGTTGAGGAAGATTGTTGAAGAAGGAAAATGTTGAGAATGGATTGATATAGGTATGATAAATATGTTTCAATTTTTTTTTTTTTAGTTATGTCAAACCTACTATTTTTTGGTAAGACAACTACTTAGAAGATTCAAGTACTAGCACTTATTTGATTGATGAAGAGAATTTGATCAAAAAGATATAACAATAGCACCTAGAGGAAAGGTTGAGTTATGATAATGTAAAGGAGTACAAGAATTAGCTAAGATAGTGACAAGATGATGTATTGATTATCTACTTAAGGTTACAAAGGCTAGTTACACTAAGTAAGTTTAGAAGAACAACTTAAACAAAGTTTGTCTGCCAAGCTTGACCAAGTGGATAGTAGGTGCCAAGTAAAGTCCATACAAGCTAAATAGAAAATCAGTTGGAATCAAGTAAAAGTCTATTCTAGTGTATTCCAAGAAAAATAGTTGATGCTAAGCACCAATAAACTTTAGTTCTTGCCAAGTGATTTTACAAAGGATGCCAAGCAATGCAATATATGTCGAGTATTAGAAGCAAGTTAATGTTGAGTGGATACATTATTTGAAAGATCATGAATTTGATGGATCTGAGCTAACAAGTTTTTTTTCTTGGATTTTGTGAAATAGATGAAAGATAAGATTAATGAGTTGGTGGCACAAAATTCAAGGTAAACCATTTTGAGGTGAATTCAAAGAAAATTGAAGGAGAATTTTGTAGAAGAAATATAAAATGAGGGGTAGATTCATTGTATCCTACCTAATCTATTCTATCCCTAAATTGGACAATAGAGAATGAATGGCAAAAGATCTTAATTTCCAATTTATAGTGATGATTGGTTAGAAGCAAGGGTTGTCATGTGCAAGAACCTAAGGAAGAAAAAGAGTCAAGGGTTTTGCTTCATCAAGTGACCTACAAGAAGAGTCTACATTGGCATGTTAAGAAAGAAGGCTTAAGGGTATGAATGATTGAAGGTTGAACAAGCTATTAGATTTGAAATGCATGAAGGCCAAGAAAAATGGGGGACTAAAATAGAGATTTGTAATCTACAAATGGAATTGTAAATTGTTATTAGATCAAGCCTTACTGTTACTCTCTAATAATTGTATCAATCTTGGGTAAATCCATTGGATTAAGGTTGACCTAATAGATATCTATAAATCCTTTACGAGGTGACATTCCAAGTGAATGGTCTAAAGTCCTCTAATAAGACTCACTCCTAATAGAATGATTGAAATCCTTTAACATGGTCACATTTAATAGTTTTTATTGTAACCTTTAATAGGGTTGGCCTTTCATAGGGCATCACTTCAAAAGAATGAGAAAGAGTGGCATGTTTGGTAGTTTTTCCCAAATTGGGTTTCTCTGTAAATCATTGTGTCAAATGTGTTCCTCAATCTTTCATGTTTCATGTTTACATTTCCACAAATTTATTTGATAGTAACCTATAAGTTTTAAGTGATTGTGTAATCCTATGGATGGATGCACGATGATAAATGTTTTATGGGTTCACTAAGTTATGAAAAGTTTTATTTATACATCTAAACCTTGGATAACTGATTCACTCCACCCCCTCTAAGTTATTCTAAAAGTATTACAAAAATATGAATGATCTATTATGTTCTTCTTCTTCTTACTAAAATTGACTACCTTAGGCATCTCCTAAAGTAGAACCATTTGCATCATTCTATATGATATTCTAATTAGATAAGGGGGAGTTTCTTCACTTAGACCATTTCTTGCTCTATCAAGGCTAGTTATTAGCCTACTTAGGGTAATTTTTATAACCCCAACCTATATTATTCTCTCCTAATCCTCTTTCTCTAAGAAACCCACAAATCAATTTAGTTTCTACACCTTTTAAATCCAAAACCCTAACTGGGCATCTTTTAGCTTAATAGGTCAAAACTTCACCAAATGCCATCAGTGGGTCAAAATAAAATTTTAACCTTCCTTCTAAGGTTCTTGAAACATCTCATGCAATTCTTCATCAACTTGATAGGTATAGCTCACCCACGGCTCCACATTGCTCTATTTGTCCTTGTAGCCCTAAGAGCCCTTATTAACACTCCTAGAAATAAGGAACCTGCAATAACTTTAAAAAATCCTTAGCAAGGCCTATACGTTTCTATTAGATATTGTTCCAAATTTACTAGGGCTTGGATATTTTATTTTTTTCAGGCCTCCATGGTGTCCATACAATATGGTTTCAAAAAGCCCTTATTTTGAGGGTTTGAAGGACAATGATAGCAAAACACTTACCAAATGCTCTTGACTCTGCATAAAACGTCCTCCTCTAGCTTGTGAACACCTAACAACTTAATCCACTATTTCCCATTAAATATTAGCATATTAAAATCCTCTTTTCATAATAAAACATGAATCCAAGTAACTATTCCAACCAAAATAGCAAGCACACCAATCCATCTATTCAATAAATCTTTAAAATTGTGTTTTATGTTAGCAAAATTCCTCCTTCACAAAACCCTTAGAAATGAGTTGGAAGGTTTTTATATAGCTTATCCTAACCACCTTGGCCTTTGGTTTGAGTTATAACCACCCATTTTTCCCTTTCCTAAAAAAGTACAAAAATTGCTATTACAATTTTGCAAAAATTGCAAAGTTGTCAATGAGCAATTGTGACAACTTTTGCAATTTTGCAATCTAGGCTTCCAAAAATATCCATTTTTGTTTCAACACTTATTAATTTAACCTAAAATTCTTAAGGAATGCCATTAAACACTTTTTACCCTATGTTAGGAATTTTTCCATCTTTTTCCTTATAGAGTGATTTTGAGCACTTTTAGGCTTAGTAGGCCCTAATTTCTTAAAACTTGATGAAACCTTGAATATTACCTAACCAAACATATAAAACCTACCTTGTAACTTTAATTTTAGTCCTTATTTAATAAATGGTTTGTTAGACCATTTACAAACCAAAATTTTTGTTAGGGTTTCACCTTACCCCAAGGTGCTCCTACATCATTATCACATTTGATGCACTACACCACACCTCCTTAAGTTTATTTTATTAGTAGAATCATCAGTAATTTACGTATAATATATTAGTGGGAATCTTTAGCTGAGGATTTAGTTAATATTCCATCAATTTGATCTTTGATGTGCACATGTTCTAACTTCACTTCTTTGTCTTGAACTAGTTCTCTCAAGTAGTGATACTTGGTAATAATGTGATTTGTTTTAGTGTGCATGACTAGATGACTTAATCTATTGATAACACTTGTGTTATCATAATAGCTAACCACTAGATCTATAATTTATTCTTGCATTCCCTTTAGTAATTTCTTGATCCACATGTAATGTTTGAACAATTCACTACAAAAACCACATACTTGGCTTCACCTATTGATTGGGAAATATAATTTTGTTTCTTTCTTGTCCATGAAGCCAATCTCTTTCCTAGAAAGAATTTACATCTAGTAATGATTTTTCTTTCATCAATGTTTCATTCTCAATTAGACTTAGTGAATACCTTCAATAAAAATCTATCACTCCTTTTGTAATAAAGTTCATAATCTTCTATACCTTTATGATATCTTAATATCCTTCTCATTGTCATCATGTGATTCTACTTAGGATTTTCTAAAAATCTAGTAACTATCCAAAATAATAATGCAATATCAAGTTTTCTATGAATAACATATTGCAATTTTTTAATCATTGATCTATATAGTGTTTGGTTCACATCAACATATTCATCATTTTTAGATAACTTATGACATTTAGACATAAGTGTACTTACTAGTCTTGACTCTTCCATTCCAAAAAAATTTAGTATCTCCTTGATATATTTGGACTCAGTAATGAAAATACCAAACTTTATTTTATATACTTTCAATCTAACAAACAATTTGATATCACCAAACATTGACATCTCAAACTCCTTTTTCATTTCATTAGCAAATGATTTTCATAGTGTTTCATTTTCTCCAAATATAATGTCATCAACAAAGATTTTAGATAGCAATACTTCATCATTCTTACTAGTATTCAAGTATGTGTTATTGTTATCATTTGACCTTTCAAAACCAATCTTCACTAATTAATAATTAAGTCTTTCATACCATGCTCTTGTGGCTTGTTTTAATCCATATAGAGCTTTTTCAATTGACATACCATATTCTTCTTGTCTGGCTCCACAAATCCTTCAAATTGTTCTTGTAGGTTGAATATGTAAGCATATTTTTGACTCATTCTAGTCTCACAATAGGATAAAAAGTTCCTCCATGGTCAACTTCTTCTTGAGCATATCATTTGCATACCAGTCTAGCTTTGTCCTTGTAACTTCACCTTTCTCATTTAGCTTCTTCTCAAAAACCCACTTTGTTCCAATTACAATTTTCCTTTTGGTCTTGGTACTAAGGCCCAATTATTGTTCTTCTTAATTTTTTCAATTTGTTTATTAATTACCTCTATCCAATATTTATTGTCTGGAGCATCCTTCACTATTTTTGACTCAAATTTACAATGTAAGAATGTGTTATCTTTGAGACTTTTTCTTGTCATAACACTTGATTTAGAATCCACAATTATTTATTTAGGTTTATGATGTCTTCTTACATAATTGGCTAACACAAGTGGTCTCCTTATTTGTTCTTCGATAGGTTCATCTTGAAAGATAATTTTAGGCTCATTAATTCTTCCTTGTTCAGGTTCTAGTTCAGATTTCACATGCTCAGTATTGTCTGCCTGATGGTTATGACTACATGTCTTTGACTCAACATCTTCTATCTATTACTCAACACCTGCTATCTATTGCTTGGAAATCTATCATCACATCTTGTCATTTCCTATCTATTGAGGAAACATGACTTTATTTTCTTGTTCTGTAGGAGTGCTTGGAGTACCAACATCCACATATATGAATGTATTATAATCTTTGGGTTCTATTTTACATTAAACATCATTTCTTTCTATAAATTAAACAACTTTGTTAGTGTTAGAGTTTAAAAAATTATAAGCTTTTCCCTTAGTGGAATATCTTAGGAATATACCTCTATCACTCTTTGCACCAAGTTTAACATTCCTATTAGCTTTACATAAATAGTATTTTCTTCCAAATATTTTGAAATATTTCACATTGAGAGCATATCCATCCCATAGTTCCAAAGGTGTAGCAGTTGTACCTTTCTTGATTTGTACTCTATTTAGTGTATAGATACCTATTTTGACAATTTCTCTCCAATATTTTTGTGATACATTCTTTTCAATCATCAATGTTCTTGTACAATCCATTATTGATATGTTTCTCTTTTTAGCTATCTGATTCTAAGGAGGGGTCATTAATGCTGACATCTATCTTTTAGTTCCTCTATCAATGAAGAATGTTTTGAATTGATAGGAAATGAATTCACCACTTTTGTCAAATCATAAACACTTTAATCTACTCGATGTTTCTTTTTCAACTTTAGCCAAATACCACTTAAATAACTAAAAAACATCATATTTATCTTTGAGAAACATTAAAGTCATCATCTTAGAGTAGTCATCAAAAAATAGAATGAAATACTTATCTCCACAATAGCTTTGAACATTAATAGGCCCACATAGGTTAGTATGAACCAATTCCAAAATATCACTAGATGTGTATATTTTTCTCTTGAAACTAGACTTAGTCATTTTTCCGAATTGACATTGTTTATGCATAACATTTTTAGGCTTCTTTAGTTTTGGCAACCCTCTTACTTTCTTCATTTTACTAATATTTACCAAATTTTCTAAGTTTACATGACATAACCTTTTGTTCCTTAACCAAACATCTTCTTGTTGTGCAAACAAACATGTCTCATCAGATAAATCAAGATAGACCAAGTTATCTTTTATCTGATCACCAATTCCAATCAAATTACCATCAACATCATAAATTTTTCCCTTCCCATGATGGAATTCAACTCTATATCCCAATTTTTTTTAGCTATAAAACATTCAATAGATTATAGTTAAGTCCTTCAACCCAGTAAACATTATCACATTCAATTTTCTTACTCAATTGAATTGTAACTTTACCTTTTACAACACATGGAATATCATTATCAAATTTAATACCACCACCCTTGCAAGGTCCAATGTCTTCAATTTATTTTTTATCACAAATCATAAGATAAACCACTATTAATTATCCATCTATCACTTTTGTTCACATAAGAAACTAATGTCATTTTCTCATTAGAATCAAAATCATTATTCAAAGCAACATAGACAACTTGATCACCATTAGTTTCAATTTTAGTGTTAGTTTCTTCTTCAACAATATAACAAGATTTATTACCTTTTTCATCCTTTTTCTTCTTGTAATATTGGTCATATCTTCTTCCTTTATACTATATTTCCTTTCTTTCATTCTTATCTTCCCATTCAACACATCTAGCAATAATATGACCAACCTTGTTGCAAGAGAAAGATATAATAAGTAATTTACCTTTATCTCTTCCAAATATTTTTGCAATGAGTGTTAAAAGTTCATCAATCTCATCATCATAAGTGTCACTATCACTCTTCACATTTTTGCCTTTTCTTTTGCTAGGAACCAATTGTGACATAAAAGAAAATTCAATTGTAACAAGCACAAAGTTATTAAAGTTAGACATCTCAGAAGTAGTAAGTCTACCAATTACGCCTTCTAAAGTCAAAGTGTTACTTGGAGTACATCTCAACTTTTGTATTGTATAAACTTTAATGTCATATATAGGGAGTAGAGTCCTCAATACCATTTTTATCATTGTTTGATCTTTGATCTCTCCATTTGCACCTCAAATAGCATTGACAACTTCCTTGACTCTTGTACAATATTGTACAATGTTCTCACATTCCATCATTCTCATATCATCAAATTTACCTCTTAGGATTTCTAATTTGGCACTTAGGACATGGTCATTTTCTCCATATATATGGTCTTCAGTTTGTCCTACATCTTCTTACCACTATCACATTCTTTTATATCATAAAAAATGACATACCTTAGGACTGAAGTAATCTCTGATATTGCCTGATTGTGTTATTTCTTTTCTTTAGCTACTAGATAGTCAGAGGAAGAGAAGTTATCTTCACATATCATTGTCCAAATTTTTTATAGAAGCATTACTAATACTATGTATAAAGCCTCATCAATTTTTTCGATGCAAGGAAGTTCTCCTTGTTTAGCTTTGGTACCTCCCTTTTGTGATTCATGATCTTTAGCTTTAAGTACCTTCAAAATTCCCTTTATAAGCACTATGTTTCAATACCAATTGTTAGAAAGTTTTGAATAACTATGAAGGGGGGGGGGGGTGTGAATTAGTTACTCACTCAAGGTCCATAAGTACCATTTGAACAATCAAATAGTAAACATTTTCTATTCTTCTTATCCTATTGTAACTCAATCTCTACTATATACTAATAAAAAAAATTACTATAGTTCACTATCATAATACAATAGACTTGTTGAATGTGAACATGTAAATGTAAATCACCATAAAACATTCAACTCAAGTTTGACACTAGGATTTAACATGGAAACCCAATTTGTGAAAAACCACCAGCAACATGTCACTACATTTTCACTCTTTGAAAGTGTGCTATGTTAGGAGCCAACTATATTAAAGGTTACAATACATAGTTCTAAATTTGACCTAGTTAGAAGATTTAATCATCCTATTAGGAGTGACCTTGTTAGAGGACTGTGATCATTCCATTTATAATCCCACCTTTCTAAATGATTTACACAGACTATTAAGTCCTTCAATGAATGTTAGGTCAACCTTTGATTAAAAGGATTTCAATACATATTGTTTAAAATGATTAGAAATAAAATTGTAGGGTTTAATTTGTATAAATACAACTCACTTCACAATTTAAGATCTATATTCAATTCATGTGCTAATTATCTGATAAGCCTTACTTGTCACCTTTTTTCTTGATTCTCTTTGGAACCCTTCAAGCATTCACCCTTCTCTTCAATGAAAAACTTAATCCATTTTTTTTGGTTTTCTTATCAACTTCAACAACTTTGTTCCATCTCAATAGGAACACATAAATTATTTTTCTATCTCTTTATATCTCACACTTGATGTTTATATTATGTCCTTCATGTTCTCACTCTCTCTTCATACACTTCAAAGTTTGGCTCTACACCTCCTAAAATAGGTAATTTTGATCCTTTGTTATTTTCACAACTGCCCTAGATCTTAGGGTTTATGATTCGATCCATTAGGTTCATTGTATTTGTCCATCTTCCTTCTTTTCTAGAAACTTATCATTGATTTTTTTCACTAGGAATTATACCTAATCCTCTCATTGAATTAAATGATCCAACTCATCAATCCTATCTTCAACATGGTTTCCATATCCCAAGAATTCAACTAACTCGCATAGAAATCATGATTCCTCACATGCATTTAGAATATTGTTACTCAACCATCGCTAAGTTTAGACACTTGGTCATTACTTAATTTTTTAAGACATTGTAGAAATTTTGGCTTGGAATTGATACTATTACTCGGTCGATACTAATGCTCATTCAACACTAAATTTGCTTGGCACTTACTATGGCTCAGTTTACACTAGCATCACTCAACATTTCTTAATCTTTCACTCAATTTCTTAGGAAAAATTTATATAGGTGATATAACTTGAATCATTATGTAAAGACTTGAGCATCAACATGATATAAACAACTACTCTATTTTGTCAAAGTCTAGCTAATCAAATGTCCATTATAGCTTCCTTCTCATAACTCAACTTTTCCTCTAGGTGCTTTTGTTATGAGTAATCTCTCAAATTATCTTGATAAATCAAATAGATATGAAATTTATATTAGGTAGAAACATGTCTCATTAGTATATTTTATATCAATAATAATATAACAATTGTTTAATTGTAATTTCCAATAGAAATACAAATCTTAGTCTTTGGAAATATTAAGAAAACTTGTAGCAATGCTCAAAGCTATTGAGAGAGTCTAGAGAAGAGGACTACTTCTTGATGATTTCAAAAATGATCAAGAAATATTTGCATCTAATCCTAAACCCAAAGTGGAGAAAGGTAAATAAAGAATATCAAAAGATTTTCTTAGAGAAAATTCAAGAGCTTATTTTGATCATTCTAATTTCTATGGAAAACATTAAATCTATGCTTTATTAGATTGGATCTCCAAGATTGAAAAATATGTTTATTATTAGACTATTTGTAATCATAGGAAATTGAAGATAAAAGCCACTTAATTGAGAAATAATGCATCAATTTGTGATGCAGGAGCATCTTGAGTCTTTTACTAATCTTGCATCAACCAAAAATATATCTTGTTTTCTGTACCAATCTTTTATTCATGATTTAGTCATTATTTCTATTGGTGTCATGTTGTGCCTAGTTAACATGATGATTTGGACCTATCCTTGATCCTCCTCCTAAGTGTACAGGTCTTGACCATTTTTATTTATAGAGGTATGAACCATTCTTTATGGCCCCTCTTTTCCTATGTTTTCCTTATAGTGAGGTGTGATGTCTAATTTGGCATGGTTTCTTATGTTAATGTGGTATGTTATGTAGTTAGGAGATGATTCCTTGAACATATGTGGATCCTCCTTGAATTGTGCAATGCTTTATGTTTCATTTAGCATTGGTTTTAGTTTACTCTTCTTATGTTACACCTATAATGTATTTAAATTATTGACTAGAAGAGTTGTGCCTTAGCTAGCTATATAAGAAGCTTAGTTAGAGAGAATAAAGGAGAAGAGAAGAAAAGAGAAGAAGTTGATATTATGAAGCGGGATAGGATTCAAATTTGGATTCTAACTTCATAAATTTATTGTACATGGCCAAAACCTAGAAGGCCTCATAGTTGGGCATGTTGACAAGTTTCTTTTAATTATTACGTCAATGTGGATGCCAATTGCCTAGCCTTATATGGATCTTTTTCCCATTTTTTTATGTGATGTTTATATTGCTTCTGTGTGTAACTCTAAGTAAGGCTAGTTGTATGTCTAAGTTCAAGTGTTTCTCCTTGAATATACCCTATCCTTGCATCAAGTGGTATAAAAGAGAGTTCTTTCTTATGGATTAGATCATGGGGAACCTTATTGGAATAGTTTATGGGTGACAAATATGAGATATGACCTATATAACTTTTTGGAGGTTATGATCTTGAAGGAACTATAGTAAAGATGGTTTGTGGTACAAGAAATATTGAAAATGCTAGAATACAACCAGACTTGAAGTTATGGAGATAGCCCACAAAATAGGAGTACAACTTGAAGATGTTAGCAATGGGGAAGAGGTTGTACCTAACCCTAATCCTAAACCTTAGTTTAAAAAAGATGAAAAGAGGCTTATCAGAGTATTGTCTAGTGGAAGCGCTAGACATTCTATTAAAGTTGCTTGGTATGACATGGAAAACATGAGACTAATGTGGTATTGGATTGGATCTTTGAAATGGAAAACTATTTTTAGCATGAAGGTGTTGGTGTAAAAAATTATTTACTTATTACACTTTACTTAAGTTTACTTAGGATAAATGCATTATTTTATTATTTATTAGGTGAGACACTTAGGAGTTTGCATACTCTTATGAGTTGTCATGTTGAAAACACTAGAGTTTGCATAACTAACTGAGTTGTCATGTAGACAACGTAGTTATTTGCACTCCTATTTTAGCACATGGTGTCTACAAAATAATTTTTCTTGCTACACCTTTGTAGGCTTATCCTCTCATCATCACACTTACTCTTGTGCTTAATGGATGATAATGCACTTCTCATGGACATGTGCTTGGTTGTAAGACTTATCAATGTGCTAACTCCTAGACATTCTAGAAGCATTCCAGAGGCCTTTATACTCATGCACTCCTAGTGTGTATGTATATGATAGAACATTGAATGACAATAAATCAATTTTGGATATTGTTATTTTGATTATACCTTGTTGGTCTATACTTGTGCTTGTGCTTGAGTTCCTTGATCTTGGGTAATTTTTCCCTAAGAAAAATTCTTACATGGTATCAAAGCTATACCAAATTCTTACATGGTATCAGAGTTGAGGAAATATCTCTTCACATAGCTGTTCGAGACCATAATTCTTGCTTCAGAACCTCAACCTAGATGTAGAGTATCACAGTCATTGGGAGCATCCAAAGCCAAATAAAACCTCACCATTGCATCTAGAACATCGATTTAGTGAAATTTGACTATAAATTCACCTACCCTGGGCTATAGTCAAATTTGAGGAATTTTTTTTTTTTTTGCAAACTAGCACTCGAAGGCTCAATTTGCAAGTATGGTATGATCTATTAGATCTGCAATTTATTTTAATTTAGATTGCTATTTTATTTATTCTCTGCAACTTTTGGATAATATTTTTTGAAATTATTTTGGCCTATTCGGCCTATAGAATTTTTTTTTTTGGTAGGAACCAAGTGGTGAAATCCCAACTCCTATAGGTGGAATATTCACTACACATCACAACATATTCCTTCTTATTTACAAGCAATTCCATTAATTGGTGGCCATTTTACAATTTTTTGGCATTAATTGGTGATCATATTACATCCACCAACAGACTCAATCTTGGCCAGCCACATTCTCCACAACTGACAATAACTCACCAGTGGCCTTAACCTATTTTTATCTCTGCAACATTTAATTTTTTATACACTTATACATTGCAAACTCACATGCATGTGTTGTTAAAATCCTCACATCAGTAGCATAATATTATCAGCTCGACCACTGACAAGTTCACATTCTAACCATGTTTCATTTTTTTGCTACTATAGCAACTATTGCCCATCTGCTACTTAGTTTTTGACACATCCCCATTCAATAGTGATCTTTGGCTATCATTAAAGCATTTCATCTGCTGAAGCCAACAACTCCTGATTCCCAATGACTCCTCTCCACTAGGGTTTAGCAGTTGTTATTTGCAAAATCTTCCCTACCCTATTTAGAGATTTCGGTGATAGTTTCTTTCATCTCTGACACCATGACCAACCATGCTAGTATTGCACACCCTGATCTATATGTTAGCTTCAAGACCCTTCCATGGAGACAACATGTAGTAGTGATAGCTCACATGCAGACAATACCTTGCACACTTAGCCACAGATTCCTCCTGCTATATGGATAGCCCATGCAAGCAGAGACCCATCCACATGAACCATTATACCTATAGCCACGTGGACTCTACCAGCACAACAAAGGTGACCTCAGTTGCCATGCAACAACTTATTACCTTTCCATGTGTTACTGCAGCAAGCTAACAGACATATCCTAATCAATGGCCACATTAGCAAACACATAGGCCCTATCATACCTTTCCACATCACTAGCTATACAAGACACATGTTAGTTCCATACACATAGTCAGTCTACCATGTCAGCAAGGGGATTTTTTTTGCTAACATCAATATTTTACAAGCCTAAATTTGATGGCCATTTGATTATCATTTCTAGGGAAAATAACACTACTATGATGACCATTTGACTATCTAATCTAACCTACCATGATGCTATCTAGATCCCTCGCTAGATTTAGTTTTGATTTGATAGTCAAACTTTGAGAGGCCATAACTTAGTCATCCAAACTCCAAATTAGGTGCAATTTTTTTTTTTGGGTAGAATTTCTTGAACTTTTTAGTGGTGTAATTATTTTCTAGTTTTGGTTATGGATTTGTTAGAAATTGCATCTTTTGGCAATTGTACCTATCCAATCTTGCATTTTACAACTTGAAATGCTCTATACAGGCTCATTTAGACACATTTTCAAGTTTCATTTTTTTTGCAAGTGCTTAATTTTTTGTTTACTTTCTAGATCTACAATCATATTATAGGCTTGTTTGCACATAAATATCACTTTTAGAATTAGGACCCTTTCTACATTGCATTGCTTTGATTACTTTTCAAAATTGTTGTACATATAAGCTACAATACTTAGTGACAGATTTGAGTTTCAAAAGGTAGTTGTAAATAGAAAAATCAAAAGCCCACTTTGCACATTTTGACAAGTGGCCTATTGTACATGTGCTAAATATAAAGTGCCAAAATCATACATTAGGGGGGGAGGGGGGTTGATTTTTATTTTGGTTTTTCATTTTAGGGGGTACATTGATTAGTACATCATGGATGAGGAAAATTTAATCACCTTGATGACAAAAAACTATAAGCACTAGAGTCAATTGGTTCCCACTTATCTTAGTGAGCATAATGCATTGACATATGTCAAAGGACTTCCATACAATGGTGACTTTGTTTCAATCATTTATTCTGTACTCTTACTACATATGGATATGGAGGTTATGGATTCACTTGATGACATGAATTTAACTGATTTATATGATATTTGGATCTATCTTTGGGAGATTTATGGAGATCCACACATTCCTCCATTCCCAAAAGATCTTTTACCTCCAGTTGTAGCTACATCCTCTCCAGATGAGATCACACCTCTTGTTGCTCCTATTGCAACTACTGATCCACTTCTAGCCACAGATGCTTCTAATTTAGTGTAGTAGGAAACAATGCACCTTCCTACTTCATCTTCACATTGAAGATGTGGGAGACATCATCAATGATATTCATCTTCTCTTTTTTTGAGGTGAATACCAAACAAACTTAGTTTAGTTCTATTTGTAATACTATGACTAAGACCATGAGAGGAGATAAAAGTGTTGGAGATTGAAAGGAGTAACTAAGGGGAAGGAGTGAATCGCTTACCACAAAAAATAAATCCAAAAGTTCCTTTAAAATTTCAACACAATTTAAAACCAATAACTTGTTGTAACTTAGTTAACACTAAATATTCTATTTTATCTTGGTTAACACTTAATATATTGTTGTCACTCAGTTACCACTGCACATGTAGATCTTAAGATATTAAATGTGATTAAAATTTATTAACTTTTTTGCAAAAACATAAAGCAAAGAACATGAACACATGAGACAGTAAGATTTAACATAGAAACTCAATTTGGGAAAACTGTCGATTGCAACTAGTTATTATTTTTCACTTTTCTGAGGTAAGCCATGTTAGGAGGCAACCTAGTTAAAGGTTACAAAACACACTGTTAGTTGTGACCATGTTAAAGGATTTAATTCACCCATTTAGGAGTGGGCTTGTTAGAGGTATTTACACACTTCAATCTAGAAATTCCATCTTGGTAGAGGATTTAGAAAATAGTTGTTAGGAACTAAGTTTGTTAAGATATTTGATTCACCACTACAATTATGAAAGAGTAACAATGATTTGACCTAATTGTTGGTGCAATTGTCTTTGCTGATTTCATATCTCTATTCTAGCTTGCATACTTGATCCTCCTTGATCATAATATTCTTTAAAACTTGGTCAACTTGGATACTCTAATATCCTTCCAATTTAGTTAATTTATCTTCTTCAATCCCATGCTTCACACTCTTCAATCCTCAACTTGACCTTATATGAATAGACTTTTCAAGTCAGCTTGAATGTACTTTTGAAAAGCTAAATTTTATCCTTTAAGTTGGCTAACATTAACCAATAAATCAATCAAACTCAATATGCTATCAGTCAACTAATACTGAATTGAGTACTCGGTTAACAAAGAGAAACTCTTCGTTAACAAACCCAACTCAATCAATACTAATTTTGAACTAAATTTCCTTTGGTAACTAAGTGAACTCAGTCAACTCGAGATCCATGCTAACTTTCCTTTGGTAACTGAGTGGACTCAGTTAACATGAGATCTTCCTTCAATACCCAAGTGAACTTGGTAAGAACTTACTCAGAACTTGATTATAAGTCAAATGTTTGGCATATATGGGAAACTGTCTTCAATGCTCAAGTGATCTCGCCAATCACTAACTTGGTTAGTTTGGCTTGACATTTTGTGCAACATCGAATACAACATACAATTGCATAATTGTTTCAACAAGAAGGGATTTCAAATGGACACATGGAGCACAAAAGATTTTTGAAATATTGAAGAAAAAGATTGCAGAATTACTTACACTTGCTTTGCCTCATTTTAGTAATATTTCTAAAGTTGAATGTGATGCTAGTGGAAGTGCAATTGGATTTTTTTTTTTTGAGTCAAGAAGGAAGACTTGTAGCTTTTTTTAGTGAGAAATTGAATGATGCTAACATAAAATATTCATTTTATGATTGGAAATTATATCCTATTGTTAAAGAATTGAAGAAATCTAACAGTATTTGATGCCTATGGATTTTGTATTATACACTCACCATAAAGATTTGGACTATTTGGGATGAAATCAAAATAACTTGAATTAAAGACATATGAAATGGGTTGAGTTCTTACAAAAAAAAATCTTTTCATTGAAGCATAAGAGTGGATAGTTAAATAAGGTTGTTGATGCATTGAGCTAAAGAAGACATTTGCTGACAAAGATGAGATTTGAGGTACTTGATTTAAATGACTTGAAGTATTTTTATGAGACTGATTTGGTTTTTGTAGAGCCTAGGAAATTTTGTAAGGAATAGATAGTATGAGATTAGTGGGCTAATTATTTCATTCAATATGATATGTTGTTTAGAGGAATTTAGTTATTTGTACCTAAAGGGTCTATGGGAGAGAACATGATAAAAGAGAAACATAGTGGTGGACTTCTTGGAAATTTTGGGATTGATAAGACTATTAAATTGATTTCTAAGAGATAATTTTTTCCATAGATATATAGGGATGTGTAGTGAATGGTTAGAGGTTGCATAAGTCAAGTAGCAAAAGGAACTAGTTAGAATGTGGGATTATATTCACCTTTACCTTTCAACCTAATAGACCTTGTGAAGATGTGAGCATGGATTTTGTTCTTGGATTTCCTAGAACTTAGAGAGGTAATGATTTTATTTTGGCATTATTTGATATAATTTCAAAAATGGAACATTTCATACCTTTTAATAAGAGCTCTAATTCATTTCATGTAGCTAAGTTAATTTTTGAGGAAGTAATAAGGTTACATGGTTTTCCTCAAACTATTGTTTCAAATAGAGACTTTAGGTTGACTAGTTATTTTTGGTGAACACTTTGCGAAAAGATAAATATAGAGTTGAATTTTAATTCTACATTTCACCCTTAGACACATGGACAAACTAAAGTAGGTATGTGTAGGATCATAGTCAACCAAACTATGCCCTTAAGTGGCAATGAAAAATTAGCAAATCAAAGTTATATCAACTTGACGGCAATTTACAACTTGTTAGCAAATTTCTTTCAAAAAGTTGAGAGAAAATAATCTTTATGAAATTGAATTTAGTTTCTAAAATACTAGGCCTTATCTGGAAAACAAAAATTGATTGGTCAAATTTTTGAATTATAATCCAATAGTACAAAAAATTTAGGACAAAACAAAGAAGTAGATGTATGTTTGACCACCTTCATAAAAATAAACTTATAATACTTTTTAATAATATTTTAGATATAAGAAGTAGACTCATGGCAAGATTTGACACATATTTTCTAGTATTTTTATTCTGAATAATTAATTAATTATAAATTTTCTACTATAGTATTTTTTATAATAAAAAATTCTGTATTTGACCACCTTAGCTAATTCAAAACATGAAAATTTTTAATTTTTCTTTTCTTTTCCTTATACTAGAAGAAGTTTGGAATGTGATGCATCTTTTGAATTTCAAAAATGTTGTACCCTTTAAAAGTTATAGTTGTTTTTCAATTAGTGTGTCAATTAGCTCGTATATGTAACTCCATTAGAAAATAACTAATAATTACTTACTAAACTCATAATTTTCCAGACATTAAATTTATAGAAGTCTAATAGAATTCTTAATAAACCCTTTTTGTTTCATCAAATTTAGGTTAAAAAAAAAGTCCGCATATACATATTTAAAGTAAAAACACACAAGAACAGGCCAAAAACACATTTTTGGGATTTTTTATAGTTGACCATGCAGGGTTGGTATCCAAAATATCCTAGGCCTTATAAAGGTATTAATTTTTTGATTTGTTATCAAGATGGGTGGGAAAGAAGTTGGAATAAATTTTTAAATGCTTTGAGGCATTTCAAAACTACATTTTTTTAGATCGCCACTTTTTGGCACACCATGATCTTGCACATACCCAAGGAGTGAACAGATCTTTGGGTAACTTACTAAGGTGTTTAGTTGGAGATAAGCCTTCTGATTAGGATTTAATTTTGGAACAAGAAGAGTTTGCATACAATAATTCTATCAATAGAACCACAAGGAGAAAACCTTTTTAAATTGTTACTAGATTTCATCCTAAAGGAATCACAGGGTTGAGAGAATTTCCTACTCAAATAAGGAGTGTTGAAGATGAGGACTTTGTAATTTTTATAAAGACTTTACATGAGGAAGTTAAAATAAATTTCAAAGATAGTAATCATAAGTATAAACATAGACATGATAAAAGGAAGAGACACAAATCTTTTGAAGTTGATGATGAGGTTATGGTTCATTTGAAGAAGAATAGATTTCCAATTGGTATATATAGTAAGCTGAAAATGAATAATTTTGAACCTTACAAAATTTTGAAGAAGTTTGACAATGGAAATGTCTATGAAGTGGAATTCCTAGAAGATGTGGATATATAACCTATATTCAACATTGTAGATATCTATGATGAATATGCATTAGAAGATGAGAATGAGAATAACCCAAAATATCCTATAAATAAGAAAGAAGGAATAGAAGAGACTTTGAATAGAAAAGTAAGAAAAAACACCAAAGAAAGGGACTACATGGAATACCTAGTTCAATGGAAAGATAAACTAGTTGAAGATGGTTCTTGGATTAGACAAGTTGAGTTGGATCTTTATGATTTAGGTCAAAACATGAGCAATGCCTAATGTGGACATCAATTATTTTTTAACTCTAGGTGTCTGATGTAGGAGCATCTTGGGTCTTTGAGAAATCTTGCATTAACCAAAAATATTTCTTATTTCTTATACCAATTTTTTTTTCATGATATATTAATTGTTGTTGTTGGTGTCATGTTATGTATGGTTAACATGATGATGAGGACCTATCCTTGATCCTCTCCTTAAGTGCATAGGTCTGGATCATTTGTATTTCACAAGTTAAAAACCATTCTTTGTGGCCCCTATTTTCTTGTATTTTCCTTCTAGTGAGGCATGATGTTTTATTTGGTTTGGTTTCTTATGTTAACATGAAATTTTGAAAAGTTAGAAGCTAGCTCCCTAAACATGTGTAGATCATCCTTTGAGTGTGCAATGATTTATGTTTTATTTAGCATTGGTTTTAGTTTTATCTGACTAGGTTGGACCTATAATGTAATTAAACACTTAACTAGCTAACTTTTGGCTTATCCAGCTATATAAAAATCTTGGTAAGAGAGAAGAAAGGAGAAGAGAGGATAAGAGAAGAAGATGATATTGAGAAGCAGGCTAGGATGCAAATTGGGATCCTAACTTTATAAATTCATTGTATGTGGCTGAAACCTAGAAGGCCTTGTAGCCAGGGATTTGAAAGATTTCTTTTAATTATTACATCAGTGCAACTACCAATTGCCTAGCCTTATATGGATCTTGTTCCCATTGTTTCATGTTATATTTATGTTGCTTCCATGTATAACTTTGGTAAGGGCTTATTGTATGTTTAAGTTTATGTATTTCTACTTGAATATACCATGTCCTTACATCACTTTGGTGGGAACATTTCTAGGATAGTAAACAAAGGAAAGGAAAGGAAATGATAAAAGCTTGCATTAAGATAGATGGTTAGTTGTAGAATAAATTCCTATTGCTGATGATTAGATTAACTTGTTGAAAAAGATACAAAATTTGAGTCAAAATGACATGACTTTGGAGACCTTTACTAAAGAAATCTGCAATTTGAATATCATATCCTAGATATATTATTGATGAAGTTGAGAAGGTTTATAGGTACCAAATGGATTGAGGATTTCAATTGAGAATGAAATTAGTTTTGTAAAAATGAAAATTATGGAGGAAGCATACAAGTATGGCCTAAGAGATAAAGATAACTTGGAAAAAAAGAAAGAATAAATATAGAGAAGGAAAGGAGAAAGTTTTAAAAGAGGAAGAGGTAGATCTTATGGGGAGAGTGACAAATATGGAAATGTAGCGAAAGACAGGGGCAAACATGAATGGAAAGAAGATAGCAAAAGTGCTAGCGGAGGTAATCATGCTAAAGGTAATTATACTATTTATTCTAGCAATAATATTAATGAAAAAATAGAGGGTTGATATTTTTTTAAAGGAGCATAATTCAAATGTCACCAAGAATGACATAGAGATTTTAAGTATTCATTTTCTAGTAAGAACATAGGAAATATTAGCATAAATGCTTTAGTTCAAGAAGAAGCTATGGATTCACCTAATGAGCCTAATTGTAGAGAAAAAAATGATGATCAAAAGAAATTTGTGTAATAAACTAATGAAATAGATGGGTCCATTATGAAGAAAAGTCTTTTCAAAACTAGATGTGACATGTAAATGCTATAAGAACAAATTTCAAAGTGGTAGTCCTAATAATTCGGCTCCAAAAAAAATTGGTTTCAAAATTAAAATTTCTTAGTTTGAAGCACCTCAAACCATATCACATCACTTGGATAAAGTGTGAACATAAGTTACTAGTGAGTGAACAATTCCTTGTAAATTTCAAAATTTGAAATTACTATGATGAACATTTATGTGATATCATGCCTATGGATTTTTGTCAAATATGAGTGCAAAGACCTTGGTAGTATGATGAACACTCTTTACATGATAGTAGATTTAATCAATATAATATCTTTCCTAATGAACAAATATAAGTCATAATTCCTTTAATAGAGATCCCCGAGGAAAATTGTTGTATGATAGTTAAAGTCTATTTGGTTGAAGGAAATTAGTTTATTCGAGACATATAAAGATAGTCATATTTGTTTATATTTGTTCCCTAGAGAAATATGAAATAAGGAAGCATTGGAACATGTACCTAAGGTTAGAACACTATAAGTAGAATTTCAAAATATCAATTTAGATAATATACCTAATGGTTTACTCCTCATCTGAAGAATTAGTCATTATATGGATCTAATACATGAAGCTAGTTTGCCTAGTAAAACACCACATAGATTGAAACCTATATAAAATTAGGAGATTAATAGACAAGTTCAATAATTAATTGAGAAAGGTTTGATCAGAGAAATCTTGAGCCCTCATACATTACATACAATAAAAGAACCTAGAAATATTGTAGAATGGATAGTGTCAACTAAATCTAGAGATACAAAGAAGATAATAGTAAAATATAGGTTTCCATTGTCTAGGATATATGACAATATGTATTTTCTAAGTGTACTAGAGTATTTAAAAAGTATTGATTTGAAAATTGGATACCATCAAATTAGAATTAGAGAAGGTGTTGAATGGATGAGTGATTTTAGGAGAATTAAAGGTTCATATGAATGGTTAGTTTTTCATTTTAGTATAACTAATGAACCTAATATTTTCATGAGATTGGTAAATGAGCTTTTCAAAAAAATTTTGAACAAATTTGTGAGTTGTTTATTTGGATGACATCATGATCTTCAATAAAATAAGTGGCTAGTAGTTCTAAAATGGAAATGATTTCAAATTTTCTATGATTTGTGAAATTGGGACAAAAGATTTATGTCTCATGCATTTTTTTATTGGAATAATTTTTTTATTAAAGTAAGGATGAAATTTTGATTTGTCATATATAGTACATAAATAATATGTTACAAAAAAATTATATTGTCGATTGAATACATACCTCACTCCAAGTTGTCATGGATTTCTGGCATGTAGAGATGATGGTGCTAAAATTTATTATGAAATGAAATACAATAGTATATATTGGAGTTTTATGCCTTTAGACCATATAGTGTCTAACATTATGCATTCATTTTTATTGTTTTCAAGGAATATAAGAAATGTATCAAAAATACATCTGAAGGAAACAAAGAGAATATTGAAATATGGTGAGGTAAGAATGAATTGTGTTAATAATTATTACCATTCTAATATTTTTAATCTTTTTTGAATCTAGTGATTCGAAATGGGAAGGTAGTGTGGATGACCATAAAACTATATTTGGTAATTATTTTACTTTTCATTCTAGGTTTATAGCATGGAGTTGAAAAAAAATAAAAAATTATTTCTCTATCATCTATAGAAGAAAAATATGCAATAATCACTACAAAAGATACGCAGGTTCTCTAACTTTGAAAGGTCCTTATAGAATTTTGGGAAAAAGAAGTTGTAACTACTCTAGTTTTATAAGATTATATAAATCCAATCAAATTAGCATGGATTATTGTGTATAATAGAAGAGCCAATAATTAGTATAGAAGAAGGAATGTGAGTTGAAGAACATAAATACTCAAGATATGACACAAGATATGTTAACCAAGGTAGATGTAAGAAACTTATCCTAAAAGTAGAGGTTTAGTTGATAGTTAGCATTTTTAGTTTTAGTTTTCTTTAGCTAATAGTCTAAGATGAAAATAAATAATGCCTATTGTGCAAGGTTATAGTATCTAGATAGTTCCAATTGATTTAATAAGATTTATCTTTATCTATGTTTTGAATTTTTACTAAATTTTTGATGCTTGAGTTCTCAATAAATATGTTGCCTCTATTTTTTAGGCTACCATGTATTTCCTAAGACAAGAAATTTTCCTTTTATTAATAGAGTAAATATTTTTAAGTTGCTAATTTCTTTTTTTAATTAATTTATGAGCTTTGACTAATTTTTTTATTGAAAATTGTGGAAACAAAAATTAGGGGATTGTGATACTTATTTCAAACAATAGAAATGATAAGAAACTAACATTTTCTCTTATTGTTTGAAAGAATTTGAATGGAAAACCTTAAAGAGGTGAAAACAATTACCACAAAGGTTGTCTATACTTGTATCTCTATAATTAAGTTTTATATCAATTGTCATTCTATTTGTTTCATATGTTTTAGTGGGAAACTATTCCTTTATAAACAAGCTTATTTGTTAGAATTTATAAATAAAATTTGGTTGTCCATGGGCCATTGACACCCACCTACCTATCAATTATTTCTATTAGTCAAAAAAGTGAGTAACTATTCTTTTTTTCTTTGGACAAGTAGTCCCCAACTAGCTCTTGAACTCTCTAAAAAATGAAATAGTAATCATCTATAAATTTAATGTTGGTGGATGATTTTGAATTTTAAATTTTGGGGGCAAGATCTATGGAGAAAAAATGGACAAAAAAAAAAGAATAATTTTATTCTTCCTCAAGTTAGATTGTGAGTAGCAAAAAGAATATTTTTTTTGGATCTTATTCTCTGTGTGATTTAGAGTTTTTTGACAGTGGCAACGATGTATTTTTCTAGTCAAGTAGTGATTTCTTTAGGCATTTCGTGAGAGCCCTGAGAAGCTCCAAGTAGTTTATATGTATCCACAAATGTAATTTGTGAATAATAGTAAAAGTTTTATTTTATTTTTTGCATTTTTAGTTTTCATATTTATATGTGTGACTTATTTTCAGATTTAACAAAAAGCAAGAAAAAAGAACCTTGCATGCCTCTAGTCATTTGTCATTGTCTCCATTTATTTGATTCTGGTGTTTGTTTGTCCATATTTGAAGAATTTATATACTCTGACATAGTATTAGAGTTTTTTATCCATAAATCCTTATGATTTTGGGCACTTCTTTTTTTTGTATTGAGTTTTTTTTTGTGAGGGATACATGGTTGGAGTTAAAGGAAGGAGCCAGCAACAAACAACACCCTTTAATGGTAAAATGTGATAATTAAGAAAATAAGATGAAAACCAATATGATTGTAAATGATTTTTGAGAGTTTTTGGTCAATTTATTTCTTCACTTAATAGACCCAATTAAGTATGTTACACTTACAAATAATCAAAAGACTCGGTAGGAGGAGTTAAGGAGGAAATATTTTTAAAAAAATTAATATTTGTTGAGGTAACTATGATAGAGGTATGTTTTCCCAAAATAGAAGCAATAAGTTATTCAAAGGAAGCATGGGACATTATTTAAATTACTTTTAAAGGGATTGATAAAGTCCATGTGGTGAAGCTACATATTCTTCAAAGAGAGTTTGAGAATCTTTTCATGAAAGAAATTGAGTCTATTTTAGATTTTATCTGAATATTCTTTTATTTGATAAATTGATTCAAGTCAGTTAAAGAGGAATAAGAGGATGAAAACATAGTGGAGAAATTATGTTAAAAATTGCCCTAAAATTTTGGTATTCTTATGATTTCCATTAAATAGGTAAGGGACCTCTCCACATTGGCTATGGATGAGTTTATCAATTCTCTCCAAAAACATGAGGAACATATAAATAGTTCTATAACATCTTCCTAAGAGAGATTCTTTAAAGCTTAAGTCAATGCAAGAGGTAGAGGGGATGAGGAAATAACTGTAGAGGTAGAGGTCGTGGTAACTTTGGGAAAATAAATGATGGAAGAGAAATATTGGGAGGAGTAGGTAGAAAAGAGGGACAAAGCATCTTTAAAAATATCTCCAAGGGAAGTTACAAGAAATAAATATCTAATAAGATAAATGGAGAGTGTTATTATTGCAAAAAAATTGGATCTTATGAAAGAGAATACTCAAAAAAGAAAAGTGATCGCTGAAGTTAAAAGTGATAATTTTACTAATGTGAATGTGGGTGAAACAAACAATACTACAACCTTCGTCATGTGCAACATTGATGAAGAAGAAAAATCTAAGGTGTGGTATTTGGAAAACATTTTCAACAACCGCATGAAAGGTAATACAAGTTTATTTTCGAGTATGTGCAATATCATGGTGTGCCAAAATGTGGCTATCTGAAAAATATGTAGTTCTTTTTTCCCACCCATCCTAATACCAAATAAAAATAATTAATACCTCTATAAGACCTACTATATATTTTGATACACATCCTATATGGTCAACTTTAAAAATGTCCCAAAAATGTGTTTTTGGTTCATTCTTGTGTGTCTTTAACTTCAAACATGTAGTCGAAAACTTTTTCTTCACCAACATTTAATGAAATGAAAAGGGTTTCTTAAGAACATTCCCAGCTTTCCATAAATGTACGTTTTGTCAAATTATGAGTTCAGTAAGTAATTATTACTTATTTTCTAATGGAGTTACATATAAAGTGTTGATTGACACACTGCTTGAAAAACAACTATAACTTTCAAATAGTACAATTTTTTTGAAATCCAAAAGATGCATCACATTCTATGCTTTTTTAATATAAGGAAAAGAAAAAGAAAAATTAAATTTTGAAAAGCTTTTCAATTAGTTAAGGTGGTCAAACATGAGATTTTTTAAATTTCAAAAACAATAATGTAGAAAATTAATAATCAATAAATTAAGTAAAAGCAATATGTCTCACATCCAGTCATGTGTCTACATTTTCTATCTAAACTATTACTTAAAAATATTATCATCTAATTTTTTTTAAGGTGGTCAGACATACATCTACTTCTTATTTTTGTGTTGAATTTTTTGTACTATTGTATTAAATTTCAAAATTTTAACAAATCGATTTTTATTTTTTTTCAGATAAGGCTATTTTTTTAAAACTAAATTCTATTTTCTAGAGATTCTTTTCTCTAAAAATTTTGATATAAAACTTATAACAAGTAGAAAATTGCACGTCAATTTGACATAACCCTAATTTGTTGATTTTTTATTGGCAATCAAGAGCATAGTTTTGTTGACCATGATCCTACACATACCCTTTCCATTATCGATAAAAATTCCAAGTCTAAAATTTTAATGAGGAACAATAGAACCGTTCCTTTTATGGGAAAGGGGTCTATCATGATCTGCATCAAGAAAGGTGAGAAGAAAAAAACACAAAATGTTTATTTTTCCCTAGGTATGAAGCATAATTTGATGATTGTTGGACAATACATACAAAATGGTTACAAAGTACTGATGTAAAATAACAAATGTGTCATTCGTTAGAAGTATGGGAGTTAGAAAATAGTTGTTGAAGTTCAAATAAAAAATAAATTGATGTTTCCTTTAAGAATAGAGACATGTTTCTCCACTAAATTCATCATCAAACTTCCTAACAATGCATGTACAATAGCACAACAACAACTAACTTTAAAGAGTATGATTAAAGACTCCTTCAAGCTATGACATGTCAGGTATAGAATCTTGATTATGTCACTTTGAATGTATTGTCCAAAAAAAAGGAATGGTCAATGGTTTTACATAGATTTTAGAGTCATGTAGCAAGTGTGAGGCTTTTATCTTTTGTAAGAATCATAGAGTTCCATTTGATTTTGGCAATCCTAAAAGGACAAGGACACCATTAGAGCTAGTGCATCTTGATTTAGTTGACCCTATGCAAAAAACTTCTATTTTTTAAAATTTAAAATTTATTTTTTGTGGGGGTACTTACTCTATTACATTTGTAGATGATTTCATCAATTGCATGTGGTCATATTTTAAAAAAAAATGAATGATTTCAGAAGTTTTTAGAGTTTAAAGCCCATGCTAAAAAAGAAAGTGGATATTATTTTAAAGTCCTAAGCTCAGATAGAGGAGGGAACTATACTTCCAATAATTTTGTTAAGTTTTGAAGGAAAAATGGCATCAAGAAGGAGCTTACAACAAGCTATACTTTGGAACAAAATGGAGTGGTTGAGAGGGAAATAAAACCATTGTTTAGATGGCAAGGAGAAATATGAAAACAAAGGTACTTTTGACCAAATATTAGGGAGAGTCTATAGAAACACACACACACACACACACACACACACACTTACACTTTGGAACAAGCTATACTTTGGAACAAAATGGAGTGGTTGAGAGGGAAATAAAACCATTGTTTAGATGTCAAGGAGAAATATGAAAACAAATGTACTTTTGACCAAATATTAGGGAGATTCTATAGAAACATATATATATATATATCATATATATACATACATACATATATATACATATATATATATATATATATATACATACATACATATATATATATATATATATATATACATACATATATATATATATATATATATCATATATATACATACATACATACATATATATATATATATATATACATATATATATATATATATACATATATATATATATATATATGTATATATATATATGTATGTATATATATATATGTATATATATATATGTATGTATATATATATATATATATATATATATATATATATATATATATATATACATACATATATATATATACATACATACATATATATATATATATATATATATATATATATATATATGTATGTATGTATATATATGATAAATAGGTGTCCAATAAAGGAAATTTGTTACAAGATTCATCTTGAGAAATGATCAAATATAGATGGATAGTTGAACATTTTAGGGTGTTTGGATATGTAGCATATGCAAACATGCAAAAGGAGAAGAAAGAAAAGTTGGATGATAAGGTTGTGAAGTGAATCTTTAGTATTTATAGTTCCTAATCAAAGGCATACCAATTGTATATATTGGTCACCAAGAAGATCATCATTTAAAGAGAGGTGAAGTTCATCGACATTTAGTCATGGTATGGCTCAGTCAAAAAAATTTAAGCACTTTAAGTAAAGTACTAAAGTGCCCATTATTGATGAACAAGATGAGGTTGTTGATCAATGAGATGAAGCACTAACAAATATGGATGGCTCCAGATATCTCCTAATAAATCCTTATAGAAATGGTTAGAAAGGAGAACAACTACAAACAACTAGAGAATTAGCCATTGGTAACTCTTGATAACTCTTAGTTGGTACACCTAAACCTATAGATGGCTCCTAATATAACTTGGACAACATAATAGTAGTAGTAGTGAGAGTTCTTATTCTACTCTCACTTCTCTATTTCTAATAAAGAAAATTATGTATCTAGAGTTCTCTTTGGTCCCTGGTCAATATGGTTAAGCCTATTAAGTTTTATTCTAATTTTTTTCTAGAATCTTATAGCCTAGTGGTTTGTAGCTTTATAAGGAAGCATATTTCACATCTTTGTAAGGTGCATGCATATAGGTCATATAATCTAGTTGTGTCACTAGTAATAACATATAGTCATAAATACATCTAAATATATCATATGAATATATATTTATAGGTTAAAATTTCTCTTTGGCTCTTAAGTTGTGGTTTGGGATTTGATTATTGTACTCCATAGTTACGATCTCATCTCCATAAGGATTTTTAATAAGATAATATTTTGGATTTATTAAAAAATGAATCAAATAAGTTGAATTCTTTTATGAATTAAGGATTTTGTACTCCATGGATCTATCTTGCCTCTAACCAATGATTTTAATATAATGGAAAAATATAACTAGATAATCGGTATGGAATGGTCTAATTCTTGCTTTAGAGAAGTAAGATAACAAATATGTAATACAATAAATGATCATATATTATAAAAACCTTCTTCGGGTTTCAAATAGATACATTTAATTGAACTATATTGGTAGTTTGAATGAGAAAACCTATTTGGATTTTACTATACATTTGTGTATTTATAATCATTATAGTTTTTTTTAAATATTTCTCACAATATAGTGTTGTTTAAGGGTTGATCATTTTGATAAATCATAAATGATATTAGTGAATGAAAATCAAAGAGGAATGTTTAATTTTTGCCTACTCTAGCTAGAACTTATAGAAGATAACTATTTGATATTTAATTTTATTAAAAGACTAGGTTAGTAAAATTGGTATTTAGGTTAAGGTTATCCCTTTATGATTTTCAATTTCTCACATCATTAAGATACAAAGTTTTCTAGTCATTCCTATAAATAGGAGGAGACTAAAGTTTCCATATTGTGGTTACCTATTAATTCATTTGTCAAAACTTGTATGGTCTTTATTCTATGTTGTAAAAAAATAATTTACTAGAACAATATTTGGTTGTTTAATTCTTATTTTTTGATTAGTTAGTGTTGATTTCCCAGGTAGTCTTTTTTTTTCTCTTGTTGCAAGAACTATAAATAATTATTTAGGAACATTTGGACATATGATGAAGAGTACATGTACTAGGGATCATCTAGTTGGTAGTGGTTGTATTATGCAGAATAGTGGCTTATGCATCCTATGGATTTGGATCATACTACCAAAAAAATTAACAAACTATGAAGCAAATATTGTGTTGATGTCTCTATCATGGCTTCTAAATTAGCATATGATGGAAAAATGAATCATTTATGAGGAATGTGGCCACCGAACATTGGAAGGTGATTACAAATTCATGTGTTTCATACTTGTTCTCAAGGATTCCAAACTAATTTCATTCTATAATTTATTAATTTCATTTTACACTATAACTAATGAATTTTTATACTATATCCTTAAATGTCAATGCATGTGATGGAATTCTTCAATTGTAGGAATCATAAAAAACCAACAATTATTCAGTTTCATATTTTATTCTCTTATTTTGGCTAAAAATGTAATGCCCCACCAAGGGATTCAAAGAATTTCACTAAGTTTGCCAAACATTTTTTTTTTTTTAAAACATGAAAGTAAAACTATCTACATCATTCACATGATAGCAGAAGCAATAGAAACAATTCAAATGAAAGTAAACATAACATAACATATTCTTTAAAGATCCCTTAATGTTGAACTACATCTAATCATAACTATTCATCTAACATCACATCCTTATGAAATAACAATGATACATCCAATGTTCTTAAATTAAATTTTCAGATTGCTCAATCACCCACCATACATATCACAGGGTATGAAAAGCTTAAAAGAATAAACAACCATGTAAATAAAGAACATCATCATCCAACATTAATCCATGATGCAACTAAAGTATATGAAACCACATATCATACATGATACATCATCATCATAAAGATATAGACATCCATCATAAAAGATAACCATATATCACAAACATAAATAACTAAGTGCACGGTTCCTCACAACCATAAATAGCATCATTAGACCATCGTGGATCCTAGCCATCCCTCCGTGCGTAACATTTCAAAGCACCAAAGAGATAATCGGTATTATCATAGTAGGAATGTCACTCCTAAAAACATCCTACTAACATGCATAATAAAGCATAAGATATCATCATCTAACATATGCAAATCATCAATGTAAGAAACATGCCAGTAAATACATCCATCATAAGGTAAATCATCTATCATAATGATCCAAGAACATAATGAAGAGAAATACCAGCCAAGAAAGCATCAGCCACGGTGTCTCAGACAGATTTCAAATGATAAGAGTGAAAAATACACTACCACCCGACTGCATGGAACCTAAGTGGTCCACTCCCACCCTGCTAAGGAGATAATCTCAAGTCCCAAACAAGCTATCAATCTACAAAGCATAAATTTCTATAAGTCCAAGAATCCTAAAAGTACACTAACTCAAGGGTTCCATCACACAAAACCAACATCTAATTCCCAGAGGCACACAATGACATGTAGGAAACCTACTCTGCAAGTGGGAAAGTGTCATCGCATTTATCACGTACAAGTTACCCTGGCAATTAGCTAAACTCCATGGGTCCATACTGATCTCATGCGGCCACTAGTATCCTCTCGTACTGACGAAGCATACTACGGAATGCAAGGTCGCAACCATGCGTTCTCACTACTCCCATCCTAGCCTGTACAAGCGCTCAAGGCATGGGCGAGAAAATCAAAACGATTATCTTTTTAGGTTCATTTAATCCCCATTTAGTGTGTAAATGTTATCACTTATTAACAAAACTTACAATGAGTTACCCTGGCAGCCACTTAGGGCTCCGGCCCCCATTGCAAGCCACTTCCTGACACTACAAGTAGATAACCTACCCTAAGCTCATGGAATCATAAAATCACCCCAATCCTATACAAGCGACTGGAAAGAAAATCCAAAAGATAATCCATAGAAAATTATGACCACAACAATTCTCTATTGGCAACTAAAGGCGTCACTGATAATCATAAGTATCCATTGGTTCTCAACAATCAAAATATATCTCAAAATAGATCACAATATTCATTGGTTCTCAACAAGCAACCAAGAATATCTCAAAATCATACTGATTGAAGACTCCAAAATGGTTGAATCAAAACATGACATCATCAAGAAATAAATCAACATTTCAGTCCCATCATGGTGACTAGAAAATAATCCAAGGATAACTGATCAATAACTCAAAAATGATTAGCTCAAGTGTCTCAGATACATAAGAATATTAACTATAACAATTAGTAAATACAAACATTTCATAGAGCATACGATCACATTACCATCGTTGGGCTTATAAAGATCGAGACCAAATAAGACCAACATGCCAACACATCTCATAACCTCCAAGCCTCTGGTAACAACCTAAGACTGTCAACACTAGTCAACCCAAAACCCAAAACAAGAAGCATATAGAATACATGATGCAAACACATGTTTTAGTTTACTAAATTCACATAGTTGAATAATGTGTAGGGGTTTCCAGTTTTCTGTCTACAAGTATACTTTCAAGTGTCTTAAGTTTCATCATTTGACCTAAAAGTCAACCCAATTGTTCCTCGATAGCATTATCCTTCCATTATTAAGAATTACATTCTAAAAATAACTTAAGGATAAATATTTACTAAACTGATCATCATTGACCTTTAATTAAATTGTTCTCTATATTTAACCATGATCCATATTCTAATTGATTAACCTTTCAACTTTTCTAAGATCAATATTTGTTATATTATAAGAGGACCAATTATCATTCTTCGAATAAGAGATTATAACTTTATTAGAATGATCAATTAACATTGGTTCACAATCCTTGACCTTTTATCATTCTAATAATTCTCAATTATATATATTACTAAGTCTTCACCATTAAAAAATATCTTAAGTCATTATTCAAGTCATCGGAATAAGACCTATCAACTTTGATATCAATATTTTTACAATCTCATTAAAAGAATTTACATAATTATTAATTAAATCTCTATTACATAACTTAATTATTAATTAAATCTAATTAACTCTCATTAATTAATTGAATTAATAATTACATAATCATAGCAATGTTTCAATTAATAACTAACTAGAATTCTGTAAGATAAAAGTCAACTAAAATCCAATACTCAAATGATCCTATTAATAACTTATGAATATTAATAACAAGCTATATTGAAAATCTTAATAATAATTCCATATGACCACATTCATCATCTTTTAAAGAATACCAACATTCTCTTGATTAATTCGTATCAATTTTCAAATAAGACACTATCGCACAACTTAATTATTAATATCAAAGTTATAATATCAACTCAATGAATATCAATTGATCAATTATACTTCAAATCCCAAAAACTAATATCTTTACAAAACTTTAATCATTAAATAATCCTCACTGGATTAAATCTAATCGAATTAATTGATAACTTTTTAAACCATTTATATTATTATTTATTAATAATTTGTTAGACCCAACAAACATTAATAAATAATAAACTTATCAAAACTATTATTAGTCAATCTAAAGAACTTTACATAAGTTTCATTAGCTAACTCTTAATACCATTAATGTATATCAATAATTTAGTTAATAATATATAATGTATTAACAATATCATAGTAATTCAAATTATAACAATGTTATAATAGTGACTCCATGTCAATTAAATTTTAATCCGTTATCATTAAAGTCTCTTCATTTAAAAATGTAATATAAAATTATCATCTCTAAATTATTTAATATATATTAAATAGTATTTAATATACATTATAAAAAGTCCACTATATAAACTATATTAAAATTTCTTTTCTTTTAATTTTCTCTCATTTAAAAATCCATTTACTTAGATTGACTAATAATTAATTACACTTCTTCTACTATCAACTAATATTAAATAAATTTGATTTAATTAGATTAGATAATAAACCATATAAAACTAATGCATATTAATAAGATTCTAATAAGGAAAGATTGCAATAATATCTTTAATTCATTCCATGCTTTGATATATTATTTTTGTGAAGTTTAAGCATAAAAAACTATTGGTTATGGGAAAGGGAGAAATATCTGTCCTTGAATAAAATAGTCCTAGTATGACGGCCATATCTCCCTAATGAACTGTTGGATCGGGCTGAAATTGAAATATGTTGGAGAGGGCCAAGTTGCACCAATTCTGACTGTAGCGATCAAAAAAATTCAATCACAATAAAAAGTTATGAATGACTGAGTTTGGGTCTATCCAAGGGGTAGCGACAGCGTAGTTTGTGATGAATTAAGAATTTCCTCTAAAAAGGTAATTGTTCTCTAAATTTATCCAATAATTTCACTAATGGATTTGGCCATAAATCTTGAAACCATTTTCAAATCTATTTTAATTTGATTCTAATTCGAACCCAAACCCATTTAGATCTAATTTCTTCCTTAATTGGATTTAGGGTTTTTCTATTGTTTTCTTTGCAACCATACATGTCTAGATTCTAATTTAATTGTAGATTCAATCACAAAGAGTATTCAGACACATATAACAAACATGATGAAGACAGGAAGAGAAATAGTGCAAAGAGAATATGCAAATATCACAAGTGCACCTGGACACTGATTTTAATCTGCCATGCCTCAGAAGTCCATAGAAAATCCCTTCCTTATCCATCATTTGCAATTCCTCCAAGATCAAAGCCAACCAAAAATCTCCAAGTTACTAGAAGAGCTAGAAGGAGCATAGAAGCATGTAAAAAATATATGAGCATATGAACATCTCCAATGCATGTAAGCTTTGAAGCTTCCCTTTTTAGCTTGAAGCTTGTAGCTTGTAGCTTCCACTAAGCTTGTCCAAACACACTAGGAGAGCCTCTATTTAAAGGCCTCTAAGATGCATCTAGAGTGTCTCTAGAAAAAACTAGAAGATAAGCATGACAACCAAGCATGAGTCTTCTCCAAAATTCTAGATGAGTCTTAAGGTTGTAGACACCATGTGCTCAAATCAAATGCTAACTCCTAAGTGTAGACAACTAGTGCATTCTTAGAGTGCAAACTCCAGTGTTGTCTACATGACAACTCTCGAGAATTTGCCAACTCCTATGTGAGCAAATATTAATATAATATTTAATTTACTCTTTCCAATTTAATTTATTTATTTATTAAATCTCATGCACTAACTTTAATAATTCCACTTTTCAATCTTAATATATTTATATTTTAAATCACATGAGATTTGGAATCTTTTAATAATTTTAAATATTTTTTTCACTTTTAAATTTTATTTTCCAAAACTTAATTGCTAAAATATTTATTAGTTTTAGTAATAATATTATTTAGTCATTTATTTAAAGATGAGCTCCAAATATATTATTATTAAAATAAATATTGTCACATTCCAAATTTAAACTTTAAACTTTTTATTTTCAAATTTAATTATTTTATTTAATTAATTTTCCAATTAATTAAATAAAATAAATATTAAAATATTATATTAATTTCTCATTAAATTAAACTATTAATTAAATCTTTTAATTAGGCTTAATTAATAGAAAATACTCCAAAGACTCACAAGGTAAAAATATGAAAACTCATCATAGCCAAAATACATACAAAATCAAACCAAGGGTTAATATCATGAATTACATCATCTGATGCATTCGGAGGGTACTCAACTCAGATACTTATCCTAATTTTCCAATTAGGACAAATGGCTTAAAGGGTTAGGATTTGGACTTGAGAATTTATCTCCCCTCTCTTATCATTGAGATAATGTGATAGGGTACGCTCATCCTGGCAATTCAGGGAAGTCGATACCCGGTACCTACAACCTGCATAAAAACCACCTATGTACAAACGCACTATATACTAAACTAAACAGCCAATGGTAGGAAGTGGTGCATCGTGTAAATCCCGACTAGCAGGTGACTACGACTCCCTTCCTTAACCACATTAAACATGTCATACAAAAGCAAACACGCAAAGCAAACATGCACACCATACAGATGCAAGTATGGGGTAAGTATCCATAAGAAAACACATATGATAATAAATCATCTTATTAATCATCATTAATAATTGAAAGCAATGTAATAATCATCATCAATAATTGCGAACACTAAAAATAATCATCATACATACATGAAATGTAGAGTCTAAGTAATCACATCACATAATAAACTGAATCCATAGCACAATATCTGATAATCTCAAAAGAATGCTGCTAACCAACAACATAAAACTAGCTCTAAAAGAGTTCAGCAATATTAGCAAAAATGCAAACTAGGGGCAGGCACTACAAAAAAAATATTCAAACTTAGAGTGGAAAATATAAATGCATACATATACAATGAATAATGTGTCTTTATTATCATTGAAATCCTAGAAAAAACTTCCTCATGACTATAAAAAATATGAACTATGGAAAACTGTTTTATGAGATAAAGATTATTTTTTCCCATACCTTGGTTAACTTTTCAAATTTCCCATGGGTATCATAGGGTTTATACAATATTTTTTGTTATACCATTCAGCAATATGTTCAAGTCCATTTATAATTATTGTCAATAATCAATATTTTAGATTTTGTGTAAAAATATTTCTTTTTTTTTAGGCCATTTTGGTGTAGATTATGGCTTGTAGAGTGTGACCTCAATGTTAACTCAAAAATCGTTGCATAATTAAGATTTAAAAGTTTATGATAACTTTTCCTAAATTAATAATGTTTCAAAAACACTATATAATTCATCATCAAAATACAAATAATATAAATTAAAAATCCTAGGTATAGTTTTTCTTTCGAATCTTTACATCATTTTTTTTGTAGTAGATAAATTTAATATATATTATTTCTATTCTAACATTCAATATAACCAAAACTTTGTTATTAACTCATTATGGTTTGGGTATTCTTGATTCTCTTATAAACATCTAAGAAAAGTTTCTTAAAAGAGGTTGTTAATACATGAGTGTTTCCAACCATTTATTTCATGTTGTGTGCACTATGCTATGAAGTTATATGTTTGTTCCTTCTATTTTCCCTTTAGAGCATATAATAGTTACCATTATTTATCAATTTCATTGACATGGATATCTTATATAATATTCACCTATTTATATAGTAAGTCTGGATAAATAATGTTTGTTTATTACTACTTATAGTATTATTTATGACACTAGATGTGAAAAATATGGTTTTTTTAAAATACAATAGTCTTTTGGAATATTTGATATCTAAATATAAAGATCTGAGTAATTGAATCTTCGCTACTGAATTTTTAGAGAGATTTTTTAAATGTGACACTCTTCCCATAAAATCCATGAGCTTTTGTTTGAACTGAACACACTCTAAATTTTCCAGGATCCAATTTTCCCATTTCCAAATAGAAATAGCTTCAATTTTTGAGAAAATATTTCTATGTGTGCTTTCCAACATTTTTTGTGTTCATTATAAGTATGTAAAAAATTGTGTAATTACATAAATATCTAAAAAGATTTTAATTTAATCCATGAATTTAGTTTGAAATGAAGGAAAACAAATACAAGGTTGGTTGTAGAAAATCTAGTTATTGTAACATTCTAGGAATTCCTCTAACAGTGAAGTCTATGACTAACCTGTTTTTGAATCATAGATGTAATGTCCTTCACATCAATGTGTATGTGTCTAAGAAAAGATATTTGTCTGAACCTATTATAGGCTATACATAGTTACTATACTTTGAATTAAGCTCTATAATCTTATGCTAACATTCTTAGCATGTTGTGTCTGAGCCATAACAAATGAAGGTCATCCATCAATGCAAAAAAATGAAGGGAATATTTTGTCATATAGAAAACACAAATGCTACAACAAGCATTGCATGGCATGAGTTTTATAAAAGGGCTATAGATGCTTTAGATTAATTAGATTCAAAACTATTGAATCAATTTGTATGTATAGAAAGTACAAACATCCATTTTTTAAAGTAAAAATACCTAATTATAGGGCTGTTGGGATCACCATCTGATGGGGACACCACCCAAGCACAAACTGGACACAACAGGAAAGGAAAATTTTATTAACTTTGTAAATAAGCTAATACATTTAGTACAGAGAAAATAGACTTTAAAACATGTGCTATGTGCTTACAATAGCATAAATCTAGAGATAATTTCTCCTTGTAGTATCTCCTCTCAAACTCCACTCTGAACTGCCTTTTACAATGCCAGAAATATCCTTAAATAGACCCTAGAGGGTTAAGGATTAGGAATACATTCTAGAAAGTGCTAGTAGGCATCCACCAACCAAATAGAAAGCTCCAGAAGCTGCGTTAGAAGCCAGCACAAAACTAGAAGAATCTAGAAACGGTAACTGAACTTTCGGGAGGCATAACTTTTGAACCATAGCTCCGATTGACAAACCGTTTACATTTCTAGAAAGCTCTCGAAGCACTCTATAGCCTTATGGACTAGCTTCAATCATGCCCCATTTTTTGGCCCTATTCAAGGTCATTTCATGCACCTGACCTAACTTTGAAGGATTCTTAGGAGGTCTCCAAAAATTGAAAAACTATAATAACTTTCAAACTGTGGGGCCTTTTGACCTGATTCTTTTTTTGGAATGCTCTAAATTAAAATTACATTCATCCAGCCAATTTATAGCTTCTAGTTCACCAAAATGATGGCTCAATTACATACTTCTATTTTTTTGACATTTACAGATATCCTAAGGTGTTCAAATACTCTATCCTAGAACACTGATAGTGGAACTATGAGAGTTGGAACCTTTATTTGACCCAAATGGGTCTCCAAAAAGGAAAACACATGAAACAAAAACTAAGTCTAAGTACATTTTTTTGGTTGACACAGGATTGCCCTTATACCTCTGGATGCTCCTGCATCACCATCATTGAAACTACATGTTTTTTAATAATAATAAGCATAAAGAATTCTTAAATTTTTTACTGTGTTCTCATGTTGGCTTCCATGTCATGATAGGCATCATGGAGTTTCCAAATATTGTAGACATTTTTCCCTTCTTCTATGGGCTTCCTATTGCAATAGTTTTGGTAATGAATAGTCAAAGGAATTATGTGATGAAATAAGTTGTTCTGATGAATTTGAATTGATAGGAGAGTATTTTTGTGTTTATTGTTGTTGTAATTTTTCTTTGTGTTTATGTTTGAGGCATTTATATTGGTCTTATCAATCACATGTAACCTAAATATGCTTGTGGAAAGAAAATGCCATCAACATGTTACATTCGATCTATGTTTAGGAGCTAGGTGTATTTAGTAATGAATGTATGTTTATAAATTCTTGCTCATCTAGTCTCACCTCATTAAAAGCAGCATTACACTTCAAGAAGAGAAGAATAGGATGGTAAGGTTTTCCTATTCTGTTATTTGTTGTTCACATTGAACATTTCATTCCCCACAAATATTTATTGAAATACATCATACTTATATTTTCTCATGCAAGGTGAGACAATATCTTTTCCTCTTGTTGAAATATGAAATCATGTCTCATAAATTATTTCTCATTTAACATAGATAATTTTCTATATAATATTGATTCCCAAATCTTGGTTTCATTACAAATTTACAATATTGTAAGCATTCATTTTAATACAGTAAGGATATTTTGGGACAAATGACTACATGTTTATTAAATAACTCACATTTATGTACAAATAATTAGGAATTTAATTGGTAGGAATTCAAATCACATTTTAGTACTCCAATTGATTGATCCATTTATTAAGATTATAGGCATATTTTATCTTGGAAATGTATCAATAAACTTTTAAGCTAAATGCATCAAGGACTATGTTCTTCTTACCAACATAGATAAATATTAACTAATTTCTCCTTTCTTAATCTTTGATATAGATTATGGAAATTATGGTATTTAGAAGTAAGGGGAAAAGGTTAATACCTAATCTTTGAGATGGGTTAAGACAACTATGGTAACTAGAAGTATAGGGAAATGATTAGTTCATATTTCCTTCATACATATGGATGTCATTTCACTAGAAAGGCCAAAAATTTGTAGCTTAAGCAAGGTAATATGAATAAAACACCTAAGAATAACACCCTTGATGGATAGAAAGAAGAAAGTTTGGCTTTATAAGTGGAATAATTGTAGTATTTGTATATGTCAAGTTAAAGAAACAAGTTCATATACTCTAAACAAATAGGTTTTGTAAAGGACAAAGAACTTCATAAATGCTTATACAAGGTCATAGTGTAAATAATTTTCTTGATTTGAGGATGGAAGTTCCTATAGTGACACACATTGAACGTAGTATTTATTTTTAAAATATAAAATAATTTAAAGACATTATCCTTTTCTCAATAAAAAAGAAAGAAATTATTTTTAATTTTTTCTGAATTTAGAAAATATGCTAACATTAATATAGTGTATTATTTAAAATATAATAAAATTGAATTTAATGCTAAAATATCATGTACTTCTTATCAACATCACAATAAAATCAAACCATATATGTAAAAAAAATACTTGACATCTCTTTATCATTTCCAAAAGCATATTTATTTTCAGCTTAATTTACTCATCTCTTATTGTTTAAATTTTATCATAATTATTTTTTCATCCTAAAATAATTTTAATGTTCCACTATTTTATTTTTCATGTTGGAACATCAACATAACATCCATGAAAAGTCAGACACTTAAAATTTTCTTTAATTTGTGGTGTTACCAATTTGTTTCCCTAGCTATTGTACTATTGTACCAATATTTGACAATGACATCTATTTTCAATTACAATATTGTGCTCTGATGAATATCAATCTTAAAAATTGGACCACAAATTAGAGTATTGTGACACACATTTCAAACATCTAAAAATATAAGCTAGTTTTTTCTCTCATTGTGTGGACGGTTTTGATGTCAAAACTCAGGATGATACACCTAATGAAAGGTGGATGGACAAAATAAACTAAAATAGAAAAATATTGAATGTGTTGTGGCACTAATATATTTCATTAACCATTTTTTCCATATCAATAACATTACAAGATTTATAGAGGTCTATGATTGTTTCCAGAAACATATAAATTAGCTAACATAGGACAAAGAGACTTTTCTAGAAATATCTAAACATAAATAACTTGTAGAACTTTACAAACCTGAATATTAACTTGACCTAACCTTATTCGGTAACCCAACTGGAATTTCTAGAATCCTCTAGTATTATTTTACATTTCATTTGAGGGGGAAATTATACATTCCAACACTCCCCCCTAATTTTAACATCAAATGTTGTTGCATATGAATCCAAATCCTTTCTATTTCTTGATGTCAAAATGTTATTTTCAAATAATCTTCATATCCATTAATTTCTTCATGAATAGTGTCTTCCAAGGCTATGGCTTTTAATTTCTATAAATATTTTATCACCAATTGGTTGAATCATTTACCAACGATTTTCTCTTTACACAGGATCCATTGATAGTCTTGCCTCATCTATCACAAATGTCGGTGACAAGATTCACTAATAACCTTGATCAAATTCATGTCTTCTTTCAGCTACCCCTTGATAGCCAAAATAAAAATATCTTTTCTATCACAAATGGTGACAAGCAAATTCCTTCCTTCTTCAGCTATCCCTTGATTAGCTGCTTCTATCAAAATTGGTGATAAGATTCTCCCAATTTACTTAACTCTAATTTGTCTGTCACAAATGGTGACATGATTTTCTTAACCTGGCTTCGATACCAATCTATTCATTTGGCAAAGGCACAGGAAAAATAAAAACACAAAGAACAATATGTTGTGGCACAATAAAAATATATTGTATTCCATTCACCATGATTTCAAATGAATACATAGTGCCTTTTTATAGGCAAGTGTACAATATTGTAGAAAAATCTAGCATTAGTCGACAAGAAAAAATATCTACAAATTTCAAGAAAATACTACAACCAACTCAAGCAACTCAAATGTCTGGAAAATACTTCAGCCAACACAACCTAAACCTAAACCTAATAATATAGAAACATCTAATGATGGATGATTAATTCTAAGTAGAAATTACTATTTCTAACATTTGAAAGGACAACTTTATTATAGTGAATGTAATCACAACAGACATGATGTTACTTGCATCTCTGTATGAGCTAACAAATTCAACTATTATCAAATGCAAAGTGCATGAGCAGCAACTTGAGGAGTTGCACCTTTGGCATTTGCCTCTAGGCATCAAAGTATTAACCAAGACATCTGGAGGTACCCTAGAAATAGTACAAGAGGCATTGCCCTAGTGATTAAGAAGACCTTGAGGGTAGGCCACCACCAAGGCCACCTTGTTTGCTTGCTCTTGAATCTACATCATTACATTATTAAAAATGCATGCCTTACTATACATAGAAATATTAATATCGTGAAAACTATGAGTGAAAAGAACAACATTTCTATCTTTCCACAGAGTGAACAAAATATCTATCTTGAAGGTATTCCAAATCTAGGTAAATTTTTGAGGGATCTAGGGGGAATGACCCAAAATAACCATGTGCCAAGAAAAGGGTTCAGGCTGAAATAGCTTTAAAAAATCATGAATCCAGTGTCAATAATTTTGAGCACATATACAAAGCCAAAAAATATGTAGGAAGGACTCTAGTTGGCCATAGAATGGACATCTAGGATCTGGAACCCCAATATGTTGGAGTTGAGGCCTAAGGGGAAGACCTCCAAAAGCTAGGCACCAAGAAAAATGGGCAATCTTGGGTTTTGTAATAGCACTCCAAATAGTGTCAAAGTGATTTCTCCATTGAGAAAGAGAAGATTGCAAATGCCATCTCTAATTGAGCCTATCCACCATTGGTAGATGGGGGAGAATACCATCTATAACCCATACTTGGTTTGTAATTGGTGAAAAGAGTGGTAGGATACCACTTCCAGTCAATCCACCAAAGTCTAATAGATTAAATACCCACTTTATTAATTAAGTGCCTTGGAATTACAGAAGGCAATAAATTAAAAGCTTGTCGATCTGGATAGGCAAGATGATAGTGGACTTGCATATCTTCCCAAGATCTAAAACTCATAGAAACCCTAGAGACAAGATCTTTAGGATTCTTGATGCATCATTTAAAATTTTTTAGAGCACTAGCACCTTGAGTCTTGGCAAGCAGAATACCCTCAATGAAAAATAGGGGATACCACCAAATATTCTATTGGTTCAAAGAGAGCTCATCATGGAACTCATCACCAGACTAGTGAAGCCAAGGCTTAACAACTTTTCAAGCTTTCCACATGCTCTTGATAACAAATGAGCCTTGTATGAGCATGGGTTCTTGCAAGATGAGAAGGGTATGCAAGCCAATCCCCTTCCATGTAGGCTTGTTGATAAGAAATTTAGAAGAAATGCAATGCCAAACCAAAATCTTCTACGATTCATCCCCAGTGATGGCATGAATAATCCATCTGGAACCTAGAGAAAGGCCTTTCTTTTGTGTGGAGAGAAGGCTAAGGCCACCAGACAATTTTGGGAGACAACAAAAATCCCAAGCAACTCTTTAAAAGCCATGATGATCAGAACGAGAGGCCCAGAGAAAATCATAGAGCAATCACTCTAATTTCTACTAGGAGGCATTGGAAGGAGTCCAACAAGAAGAATAATAGACATGTGTTGCTACAAGAACTTTTGAGAAAATCTAGAATTTTCCCACAAGAGAAAGCAGTTTCGTAAGCCAATAATCTAGCTTCTTAGTAATCTTGGCAAGCACTACAATCTACAAATCCACTAGAGACACTTGAAGAACAAAAGGAATTCCTAGAAAGCAGAAGAACTCCCTATGAGCAACCCATTTCCATTCAAATTGGTTAAACCAAGGTGGTTCTAGCAAAAAAGAATGGCGATAATAGAGCATTTTATGCCATTGAATAGCAGAGTTGGAGGCTTGAAAAAAAGTATCGATGTAATTTAAGGCAGTATTGATGTTTTCTTCATCCTCCAAAAGAGTGAGAAAGGAATCATTAGAAAAATGATCATTTACCAACTGGGAAGAGGTTTTTGGCAAAGAAATACCATGAACCAAACCTAAAGACATAGAGTGGGCTAGCAAATAGCCAAACCCTTCAGTAGTAAGAACATAAAGTGTCGGAGCTAGAGCACAACCTTGCCTAATAGAATGAAAAATCCCAAAGGCATCAGATTGGGAGTTATTGATGGTAATGCAAGCATTAGCATCTTCAAAGAGTATCTCCATGGACTTCAAAAAGTTGGGACCAAAACAAAGAGCCCGAAGCATAGCCAAAATGAAAGGCCATTCAATTCTGTCATAAGCTTTTGCAAAGTCTTGTTTCAAAAAAATAGTTGACTATTTGGACTTGTGAGCCCACTCCATTCCTTCCTAGATAGCAGGGTAAAAGCATAGATCTATCACTATTTAGGATATCAAAACCTATTTTGGTCAAATCTCATTTCTCTATCAAAACTCTTCTTTGTCCAAAAACTAAAAATACACTTTTGTAGATCTCGGATCTAATATCATCATTATATAAATTTTTGAGTTTTTGATTAGTTATAATATGTTATAATTTCAAAATATTATAAGTCAACGTTTCAACATTTCAAAAGATGTTCCCTCAAAAAAGGAAAAAAAATAGTAAACCATATCAAAATATATATATTTATCTCTAAAGGAGAGAGTCCTTTTCATGAATATGTACCTTTTTATCAAGAAGGTGACAATTTGATATGGAAGTTTTGACAGGAGGAAAAAACTATTCCACTCTAATAAGGTCAAGCTTGAGTACTTATAACAAAAGAAATATACATAAAAAATAATTATTTCCTTTATTATTCCCTAGCTATACATGTCATCTATAAGATATTTTCAAATTAAAAAAAAAAAATGATTTGCATATACTTGTTTGACGGGAACTACACCCTATATTTTTTTACAGTTAGAAAAGGGACTTCAATATAAAATAAAATGAATAAATTCTTACTCAAAAAAATTATAAAAATTATAGGCATAAAATTAATTCAATTCTACACATTTCATCAGTTTACATCATCTTCAAGTTCTAAACAAAAATACCATTTTTTATCATTAATGTTGACCTGTCGCATTCTGATATCTCATTTCTTTATAAAAGGTGACACAGGTTTGTGCTTGTACCAAGCAATAATGTTGTCAAGAATATATTTGGACTTGATAAATCTAGTTTGCTCATGCCACACAATTAAAGATAGGAGATGGTGAATTTTGAGAGAAATTGCCTTAGCAATAATCTTATATGACACATTTAGAAGGGTAATGGGCTGCCAATTGAAAATATCCTTAGCATTTCTAGCTTTATGTATGAATTTAATGTTTCTTTTGTTGATAATAGCTCCTAGACTTTTAGAATGATAGGCTTCAAGACAAACTTTGTGTAGATTAGGACCAACATGCTCCCAGAGGTGTTTGTAAAATTCACAAGCAAACCCATCACACCATGGGGACTTATCATCTGCCATGGAGAAAACTGCCTCTTTAAGGTCTTGAAGGGTAAGAAGTTGCTCATAGAAAGCACATTACCCAACTGCTAGGTGGTTTGAAGTAACAAAAATACACTTTCTAAGAGCTTCCTCCTCAGCAATCAAATTTCCCTACAAAGCAAAAATATTCTCATAGTGATGAACAAATGCTTGCGATATGTCAAGGAGATCAGAGAGAATAGAAGTGCCTTGTTTGATTTTTTTAATCCCAAAATTGGTATGACGGGCTCGAAGAACCTGGAAGAACTCCTTCAAAGCTTTATTACCAACCTCCAACCAATGGAGGTGCACTTTGATTTGGGCTCCTTGAGTGGCATAATTATTTGCAACCTATTTGTCATGGAAAAGTTTGGCAAGTTGAATTTGCAAATTAATTTCAAAACAGTTAAGGGTGAGAGCCTCAAAAGCTTTTTTAAGCATAGAAATAGTGGATTCATAAGACTGCCTTCTAAAATGACCAACTAACTTCAATATATGTACATAAAGTGAGTGATTCTAGTATTGGCATCATTCTACCACTGAATCCACCCAACCTAGGATTGTAGATGTGGCTCCAAATTTTAGACACATAGGATATGAGCAATAGTGAAAGCATGCATCAACATAGACGTGTTGAGGAAGAATTTTGTCCTGACAACTTTCTAGATAGTTGTTTGCCATGAAATGGCAAAATAAATGAGATAGTGGTCAAATAACATTACATCCAACAAGGGAATGACAAGTAAATATCGATCCTCAGAAAAGGAGAAAAAAGATTGTGTAGTAATCATGACACGATTGAGATGCTTTAAACTACTATCAAAGCCAACTCAAAAGTTGGACCAAGTGTGCCAAACCTCACTATGTTGGTAATGGCTAGTTTTGGGATAAAAAAGGCCCAATTTATTGTGTATGTAGTACTAAGAATCCCTTTCCCTAGTTGTCAAACAAAAATTCAAAATGTCATCTTTATCAGAGGCCAACTGAACCATATTAAAATCACCACACATAACCTAAGTAGCTGGAGGCAAGTTGTCAGCCAGCTAGCCCAACAATTGAGATCTTTCCATAACATCAATGGGAACATATAAACATTAATGACTCCAAAAGAATGATTGTTAATGGACAACAAAGACAACTTATTTTGTGCATGGGGTCAGAACCATGCAAAATAATAGAAAAATGAAGATGAGGTGACAATAGAGTAACTACACCACCTCGGCTAGCATCGTGTTGAGAGGAAAACATAATGCCATCTAGCCAAATGATGCAACATGTAGAGGAAAGCATGCAACTAGAGATCTTAACTTATTGCATACAGAGAAAATTTAAATTTCTAAGTCTATGATGGGTGTCCATGACATAATACTTTTTGGAGAAGTCTCTGAGACTTTGCACATTCCATGATTAAAAATTCATGAAAATTCTTCCATATCTTCCTCATCCTCAAGAGAGGAGTAACTATTCTACAAGAAAGAAGAACCCAAGTTAAACCCAGAAAGAAAATCTTCTAGATTGATGGTCAATTGTTTCTCCTCTAGTTTCTCAATATATCTAGGAGGACTATGAGAATGCCATGCATTCTGAGTTGCTATGGAAGAAGTAGCAAGAGGGGTACAAATCAAAACTGAGGCATTAGCCTTGATGGCCGCCTTAATCCCCTATGAATCACCAAGGTTTGAAACCTGTGAAATGCTAGGGTTTGGTTCTGAAAAAACCAATTGCGCCCCTAGAAAGTTATGCAATCATGGCTCCTTCATATGCCTCTCACACACTCTATGATTTGAGGCCCTCTTCTACTAATGTAAGGGAGCAAAGAGTTTTAGTGTAGAGATTTTAATTCTCAAGCACACAATGGCTCTTCTTTTAGTTGGAACATGAGAGGCATCATTTCCTTAGCTAGTGTTGGCAATGATTGCTTGAATATCAATGATAATTTGTGCTGGCCAAGCCCATCCAAATGGCTTCCACAACCATCTTTGGTTGTTTCTCTAATCATGAGGGAAACTAAGAAAGAAGAATAAACTTCTAAAGAGGTGGGATGAAAGCTCACCTTTAAAATTATTAATTAAAATTTCTATAAAATCAATTATAACATTAAATTAGTATTAAAAAGATTAACTACTTTATTTATTGATCAATAATAAGAATTTATTTCACTTTTATTAATCACAACTCTCATTTTTATCTATAAATATTAATTAAAATAATTTATCTTAATTAGATTATTAAAGAAAGCATGTGAAAATTTAAAAATAAAATAAAATAAAATATGTGAAAATAATGATGCCATTCATTTCTATCAATCTAATTATTTAAATATAACTGTGTGCTGCTCTTAATATCTATTTTCTAAATTCACAACTAAAAATATGAATTATTAATCAATATTTTAAATCGTTCATTTAACTATATTGTTTGGCTCAAATTAAAAAAATTCTAACTAATTCCTATTGATCCAATATATATTTACAATTTCTATTGATTGAATCCTATATATGTTTAGGAGAATTTCTTTTTAACATTTACTGTTTCAAATGAAATGAACTGATATTGCTAGACTTAATTTTCGACCTATTTTTTCATTTATTCATGTTTTCGATCTAATTTCATAACTTTATTAATATATTTATTAATTAAATAAAACCATTATAATGTTACAGCAGAGAGCAAACAACAAAGTCATGTGATTGGAATAATCACGAGAACAATTGCCTCACGTAACTATATCTATTGTTGGTTCAAATAGTCACGAGAACAACTACTTATATCATGATTCACAAAGAAGTTTATGAATTATCCATTTTCAACGATAACAACAATTATTCTTACATATCTTTTTTGACCTATTTCCCAGATTTAAACCTGGTGTTACATCGTCTTTCATTAATCAGTTTGATGTTCAAGGATGACAATTGTAAAAGACAGTAATTCAATGGGCTGAAGACACACAATCACAAACCGAATCCAGCGACGCAGATCTCTATTGCAATTTTTCACACCAAGAGATGAGAATCTTCTGGTACGCTACAAAACAAGCAGAAAATAATTGAGATCATATGTGGAAAGATCATTTTCATCACTCAACTTCAGCCCGTGGTTGCACGGATTGATCAGGACCTCTTTTGCTTGAATTCCCACCTCTCTTATTACATTCTTTCCACACCAGATGCATGTGAAAACCTGTGGCCCACGTTGTAGAATCGAGCCCCCGCCTTTGTTGTTAAAAAAGAAGATATCCATCTGGTTATTTCAGTCCGCTTATGACATGTGGATTGTTCTGGTTTCTTTGAATAAGTCACAATCTCCAAATACAATGTTGCGGAGACTTCTGACATGGAGAAAAGGGAGAGCTGAAATGTTTGGGTCCCCTAGTTTTCCTTCACAAAGTGAGAAACACGCAGGATTGAGCTGAATTCTAACAATGCCATCAAAACTATCAGATCATCATTGAACAATCATGTATATTAGGTTGTGATGTTGGGATTGTCAAGTTTGTTTACATTTTTCTATATTTAAGTCAGTAATGAATTGAGGAATTGAGGAGATTGGCATCAGGCATTTTCTTTTAGTCTAGTTGTCTTCAAATCTTGATAATAGATCATAGAGTTTGACACATGAAAAAGAATTCATTCAGTTTAAAGAGGAATTAAGTACAATAATCTTATTGACTTTCTTATATATCTTGAGAATGACCTTGATTCCATAGTTTTCTTTTGTACATTTCATATATTCATATTCCTGATCACATAATGTGATCTAAGAAAAATATGTTAAAAATACAAGCAATCTAATTCAAAAATGAGTTTATATAATTATTATATGTTGTACAAATAATATGATTACAAACGAGCACTTCTTTAATTTATCGAAGATAAAATATCAACTAATTTAACAATTAGGGTTTTAGATGTTGTGAAATCTAGCAAGGAAGATGGTGGGGATTCAAAAGATGCTAAGCCAGATGGAAGGAGGGTCTCCCCTATGCCTACCCATCGTTGGGTCGTTGTTTGTTATTGCAAACTATGGGTGGATTTGCAAAGTGGGGGACTTGGTTGTGATTTCCTTCTGAGCCCTTTGGGGATGACATTCTCTCTAGTATGTTTCTATGTAGAGAGGGATCTAATTTGGTCATTGGTGGGTTCACCTTTGGACTATGGGTTTTTTCCCTTAGTGATGGTTGCTCTATTTGTGAACTTGGAACTTTTTATTCATGCTTCTCCATGTTGCATCCTAGAGTATTGTGTTGCTAGGCTACCTAGATCTAGGGGCTTGATACTATTTTATTTATTGGTAGGTTTGAGACTCCCCATTCTTCCTTTGGAGTGGTTGTCTTGGGAGTTTTAGGTGTTCCATTAGAACAATGGGGATCTATCCTTGAAGGTATTTCATCTTTTGGGAAGTCTAGTTTTTTCCCCTTCTTTCTTCATCCAAGGGTTTTCTACTTCTGGGATTACCAATTTTGGGGGCTCTTTTGTGGTTTAGTGGTTGGAAGTCATAGATCTCTTCACTCTACCTCCTTATCAAGATTTGGTGCTTCTTTCATGATGTGTATTGACTAGTTTCTTAAGTAGGCTTTGTTTCTTGGTTTTCTTGTTAGTTACCAAGTGGTTGTTGTTTCTATTGAGATGAACTCTCATCTTTGGTTTCAAAGGAACCTCTAGTTGCTGCTTTGGTTTGAGGACTAGTTCATGTTATTGTACAACATGTAGACAACTCTTATTGAGGTGGAGATATCATCTATTGAGGTGGTGATATAACATGTGAATATTGTTGATAGTTGGTTGAACAACATTGTTCTTTTATTCAATGCCATGAAGGTGGAGTGGTTCCAGAAGAGGGTTTTCTTTTCCTTCTCATTATCCCTATTGAGGTGGGTTTCCATGTTCTTAAGTGGGGAGGAAGCTGTACCAAGAGTGCTGCTTCTTCTAAGCTTTTCTTGTGGATTTCGAGTGTTCCTCCAAAGTGGATGTGGAATTTGTTGGTTGAGTCCTCTATAATCTTGATTTGAAATTGACTCTTATAGAGGTGGAGTTGACTCTAGAGTTTTTGGTGGTAGAGGCTAGTTTTATTAAAGGGGATGGAACCTAGGTGGAGACAAGAGACAGTGTGGATGTTTGGGAGTTTCTCTCCCCCAACTTTAAATGTTGGACCTTCCCTCCCCCTGCTGCTATTGAGGAGGACCCCTTTTCTATTGATGTGAGAAGGGAGTTTGTGGGAGGACTAATGATTTTTGAGATAGTTGACTTGAATTGGTGGTTTTGTTGGCTATGGACCTATAGCTATAAGGATATAAGAAGAATAGGCTACCTATTGCCTATGATTTGTCTTTGGACCATCTGATGATGAGTTTGCCTCTCCCTCTTAGTTTCTTTTTCTCCTATGATTGGGTGGTTTCTTTTAGCTTTAAAGGGCTCACCTAGGTCCTTTGTTCTTATTTTTGGGTTGAGATTGCAGCTAGTATGAGGGCTTGTCTCATGCTAACCCTTATAATATGGACTATGGTTGGTGGATTTGTTGCATTCATACCTTCATTTTTGGTAGAGATAGACCTTAGTTGATGTCTCTATGGATGTCCGACACTAGTGCTATTAATTTCTTGTTAAAAAATTTCTAGTGTTTTTTATTTGTACCTCAGGTGAGGACCCTCTTGCTTCTTTTTAAGTAAAAAAATAATTAAGTAAATTTTATATTTGAAAGTTATGTTCATTAATTCAATATCCATAAATTTTCAAAGCATTTATTTTTTATTCTACTTCAGTTTCATATTTGCTTCTTTCATTTTTATGTGTGTAGTTTTGATTCTCTTTTATAATATATCTTATAAGCCTAAGAAAACCCATCTTTATAATCTTGTACAGTGTTAACATTAAAATATTTTGAGGAAGATTGTAGAGCATAATGGTAAAACAATTGGTGTAACGCCCCGCCAAGGTATCCAAAAGAATTAACCTAAAATTTTACTAAGTTTGCCAAACAATTTTTTTTTTTAAAACATGAAAGATAAACCATTCATATCAAACACATAGTAGTGGAAGTAATAACATACAGACAACTAAAAACATTCATAAAAAGTTACATTCCTTAAGGATCCCAAGATGTTGAGTCACATTTGATCTAATTAATACTAAGTCTAACCACTACCACATCCACATGAAAGAATAAATAGAAAGTCCAATGTCCATATTACACATTTGTTTTGAATGCCTCTTGGCAATTAATTTCAGAATGCTCAATCATCCACTGTACATGACACATGGTATGAAAGGCTTAAAAGAATATACATGTGTGAAAATAAAGATACATCATCCTCATTAAATCCATGATACAATTACAATAAAGTAAATGAAACCAATAACATACATGATACATCTATCCATCAATAAAGATATATCAACTATCGTAAAAGATATCCATACATCATAAAACATAACTAATCTAAGTGCACGGTTCCTCCCAACCGTAAATAGCATCATTAGACCATCATGGATCCTAGCCATCCTTCTGTGCAGAACATCCCAATTCATCGAAGAGGTCATCAGTATTATCATAGTAGGAATGTCACTCCTAAAACATACTACATCATATGCAGAAAGAAATCTAACATGCTACAACATATGCATAAGAAATCTAGTCATGCAAAATAAAGCATAAAATAAGAAAATAACATCATCTATCACATGTTAATCATCAATATAAAGAAACATGTCAGTAAATAACATCCATCATAAGATCTAAGAATAGAATGAAGATAAATACCAACCAAAAATTCTCCAACCATAGTGTCTACCGATAGATCTCAAATGGTAAGAGTGAAAAAGAACTACCACCCGATTGCATGGAACTTAAATGGCCCAATCCCACTGCACTAAGGAGAAAATCTCATGTCCTAAAATAGGCTATCAATTCACATAGCACAAACACTCTCTAACTCCAGGAATCCTAAAATTTTACTAACTCAAAGGTTCCAATCACAAATTGACATCTAATCCTAGAGGCACAACAAAGACATGTAGGAATCTACTATGTACGCAAGAAAGTTTCATCGCATGGATCATGCTAGAGTTACCCTGGTAGTCTCTCAATAGACCTCGGCCCCCTAGTGATCCCTATGTGGCCACTAGTATCCTCTCATACTAACGAGGCATACTATGAAATGCAAGGTTGCAACCAAGCATTCTCTCTACTCCCATCCTAGTCTATGCTAGCACTCGAGGCATAGGCGAGAACATATAATTATCTTATTAGCTTCATTTAATCCCCATTTAGTGTAAATGTTTTCACTTATTAAAACAACTTACAATGAGTTACCTTGGCAGCCACTTAGGGCCCTGACCCCCATTGCAAACCACTTTCCAACACTACAAGTAGATAACCTACCCTAAGCTTATGGAATCATAAATCACAAAATCACCTCAGTCTTACACAAGTGACCAGAAAAAAAACTAAAAGATAGTCCACAATAAAAACATCAAATCTCCATGAGCAACTTAAATCATCCATTGATAATCATGACCACAACAGTTCTCTATTGGCAACTAAAGGTATTAATGATCATCACAATATCCATATCAATGCTAAATCACAATATCCATTGGTTCTCAATGAGCAACCAAAAAGCATCTCAAAATAAATAATACTGATCGAAGACTCCAAAATGATCAAGTCAAACATGTCACAACATGATATCATCAAGATCAAAACGAACACTTCAGTACCATCAAGGCAACTGGAAAGTAATCCAAGTATAACTGATCGATGACTCAAAGATGGTTAAGTCAAGTATATCAAATACATACACCTCAACTTCACCAAAGAAGACTATAAAGCAATAACAATTAGTAAATACAAACATCTCATAGAGCATGCCATCACATTACCATGGTTGGGTATAGAAAGATCGAGACCAAATCAATATAATACCACATTCGCATAACTCCCAAGCCTCTGGTAGACATCCTATAACTGGTCAACAATCTAGGACCACCCAAACCCCAAACATGGATAGCATAGAGAAACAAGATACAAACACATGTCTTGGTTTGCTTTTGAAATCACATGGTGATGCCAAGTATAAGGTTTTAGTTTTGGTTTTCAAGTATATTTCAAGTTTATAAGATTCTTCATTCAACCTACAACTCAACCCATTAATTTTTTTGAATAAAACATAGAATTATCCCTCATTATTTTAAAACAATTTTCTAAAATAATCAGAAGATAATTACTTACTTATTTTAATCATTAAACTAATTCCCATTGACTTTTAAAAAAATCATTGCATTATTTTACTAAAATCAATGTTACTAATAATTAAATGAAACTCCCTTAATTCCAAGAGCATCTCCCATTATTCAAATCATAAGAATAATACTTATCAACTTCCAAATAATTAGTTTACAATTTCCTTAAAACACTTCAAGGAAAATCATTTATAATCTTCATTGATTTTAAGTAAAATCAATCTCATTAATTATTTAATTCCACTAAACACTTATTAATATCTTTTAAAAAAAAAAATTTACCTCATTTAAAAATCTATTTACTTGACTACTAATTAATTACACTTCTTCTACTATTAACTAATCTTAATTAAATTTAATTTAATTAGATTAGTAAATAATTCATAATAAGATTCTATTTTAATTCGAACCCAAACCTGAATCAATTTTCAAATCTTGATTATATTAAGAGAAGATTGCAACAATATTTTTAATTCCCATAACTCGATGAAACAATATGCATGCCCAAATTCCAAATTACAAAATTAAAGATTCATTCATAGAGAATTATTTACACACATAATAGACACGATGAAGATAGGAAAAGAAAGAGCACAATAAAATATGTAAAATAATAATGGGTGCCTACTTGGACACTGATGCTAATTCACTACACCTTAGAAAATTGTACAGAAGCTCCTCCTCTTAGAACCTTCTCCTTTCCAAAAATTCCTTCCTTCTCCAGCATTCGTAATTCCTCCAAGAACCGAAACCCCCAAGTGACTAGAATTGCTTGTAAAAGCATATGAGCATGTAGAAGCATATGAGCTTCTTGAATGCATGTAAGCTTGTCCATACACACTAGAAGAGCCTCTATATAAAGGCCTCTAATAAGCATCTAGAATGTGTATAGAAAGAACTAGGAGATAAGCATGACAACTAAGCACGTAACTTCCACGATAAGAAGATAGATATGATGAGGTCTCTAGAATGTTGTAGACACCATGCGCTCAAATAATGTGCTAACTCCTAAGTGTAGACAACACGTGCATAATTAGAGTGCAAACTCTTGTGTTGTCAACATGACAACTCCCAAGAACTCGCATACTCCTATGTGAATAAATATTAAAATAATACACATTAATTTATTAAATTTCCTTATTTAATATTCATTTGACTCCTTTTTAAATTAATTTATTAATTTTAAATCTCATGCACTCACTTTATTAAATCCACTTGTTTTATCTTAATATATTTTAATCACATGCACAAATCATGTGATCTAGAATCTTTTAATAATTTTAATATCTTTTCCACTTTTAAATTTATTTTTGAAACTTAATTGATAAAATATTTATTAACTTAATTAATATTATTATTTAAAATTTATTTAAAAATGAACTCTAAATATATATTATTATTAAATTAAATTAATATTATCACATTCCAAATCTAAACTTATAACTTTTATCTCCAAATTTAATTATTTTTATTTAATTAATTTTCTAATTAATTAAATAAAATAAATATTTAAATATCATATTAATTTTCCATTAAATTAAACCATTAATTAAATCTTTTAATTAGGCTTAATTAATAGAAAAATACACCAAAGACTCATAAAGTAAAATACGAAAAACCCATCATAGCAAAACACATACAAAATCAAACCAACAGGGTTAATATCATGAATTACGTCATCCAACGTATTTGAAGGGTACCTGACTCAGATACTTGTCCTAATTTTCAATTAGGACAAATGGCTTAAAGGGTTAGAATTTGGACTTGAGAATTTATCTCCCCTCTCTTACCATTGAGATAATGCAATAGGGTATGCTCATCCTAAAAATTCAAGGAACTCAATACCCAGTACTTGCAACCTACATAAAATTCACACATGTACATACACAATATATACTAAGCTAAACAAGCAATGGCAGGAACTGGTGCATAATGTAGATCTTGACTAGTAGGTGACTACAACTCCCTTCCTTAACCACATCAGAAATGCCATATAGAAATAAACAAACACGCACACCATACACATGCAGTAGGAGGTAAGTATCCATAAGAAAACACAAATAGAATAAACCATCTATCTAATCATCATTAATAACTAAAATCACTTGAATAATCATCATGCATATATGAACTATAAAGTAGCAAGTAATCTCATCATATAATAAACTGAATCTAAAACAATATCTAATAATCTCAAAATAATGTTACTAATAATCATCAACATAAAACTAGCCCTAAAAGAGTTTGACAATGATAGTAAAAATGCGAACTAGGGGCAGGCACTACAATAGGTTTAGGGGGAAAATGGGTAAAGGTAAAAGGAGTATAGGGGAATTAGGTATGGATTCCCCTAGTTTGACTAAAAGGAAGATGTGTAAGGTTAATTATTTGGTGGTTGTGTCAAAATCTGAAGAAGAAAGTGAATATGAAGAAGAGAAAGAAGTGACAAAGGGGAAGAAGATAGTGGAGTTGGATGTAGAAAATTTAGAGTAAGTTGAAAATTATGAATTAGTGGAAAGATTTTTTGGGGGCAGTAATGTCTCAAATTCCTCTCATTCTCTGTGTTCGATGCTAAATGGGATGAGTTATCTTGTGGCATTAAAATAAAAGGAAGTTCAGGCTAATCAAGATAAGATAAGTTCTCTTGTAGTGATCAAAGAAAAAGAAATTTAGATCCCTGAGTAGAATGTGATGATGACGAGCCAAGATAAGCCATTTGGGTTGTTGACTATGATGAATCAATCAAACCTGATTTGTTCATCTCTCCAAGAAAATAATGAAGGTATGAAAACTAAAGGCATGTCTCGTGACCTAAGAAAAATGAAAAAGGGGAGAAATATATCTGAAAGAAAAAAGACATGAGAAATGAAAGGATTCCAATATTGCAAGTGGTTGATGAGGAGTTCAATGTCATGCTTATGGAGGAAGAGATAAATGACCTGGTCCTTGACCCTACTCATGGTTTTTTATAAACTACAAAAGCAAGTTTCCCTCTACTCTCTTAGACTAGATAATTGGACATTTCATTACCTCAAAATAATGAATTTAAAATACATATCACTTGAAGAAAAAATTTGAGGAGATAAAGAGGAAAATCATGGGAAGGAGGAGGAGGTAGAAAATAAGGGAAACAAGAACATGATCAAAGAAATGAAGAGTAAAGTTGAAAAAAATGGAAAATGTAACAAGAGATTTTTTGAATAGATGCCTTGGTTTTCTTGAAGCTACCATAGAATGTTTGAATAGGGTGTTGGATATCTTAGAATGAGGTGCTAGCACTCAACATTGTAGCCCCAATTTTGAGTACCATTGAGAGAATTAAGCCCTATAAATGCTTTTGGATGAGTTTGTACCTAGCTGTCCATTTGAGACCTAAGAGGTGTTTAATGCTTCTAGCACCTTCCAATCAGTGTGGCCATGTGTTTCATGATGTTAAATTCATATTCTGATCTATTTTGTGAAGTCTTGTTTTGAGCAATTGTCAAATCTGCATTTTCACCTATGTCAAATAGCGACGAGAAGTTGTGTTTGCATTTGAATATCTTGCACCCAGCAATGTTTCATGACTCACTACCTTGGGAGTTTCTAGTGCCCATACCTAAGAACATATGTTTTAGATTTTGAGTCATTTCAAATCTATTTGACTAGGTTTCAAACCCCTCAAAATTGGTAATTTATTGTTTTCATGCATTTGAATATTGTGCAAAGTTTTGGAAAGCCCTATTTGACGAGTTATACATTTTGACTAGTTGAACTAAATGAGAAAATTCCTTTTGCATTGCATTTTAGAGGTCAGAGAATTTCTATGTTTCAAGTTTGAGCTTATGATAAATCCATTTGATCAGTTTTTAAACGAGATTCCAAATGCAATTTCTAGTATTTTACTGGTGTCAAGAAATACAGATTAATTAGTACCCCTGTTCGTGATGTCATAACTTGAAATTAGTGATAGGTGAGATCAAATAGATTGTACCACTATTTTGTACTCTGAAAATACTTTAAGTGTGCCAATTTTCAAATCTTGACAAATTGGTTTGCACACTTTCCCAAGTCCATTTAATTTGCAAACACTGCTTTTCTATCATTGTTTCCAATCTGCAAAACCTGAGTAGCCTACTTTGACTACTTTCCAAATGCATCTTGTTATTCATCACCAACCCAAATTGTATATCCATATTATCCTCATGACAATGAATGAACATCCTAGTTTTTGTGCCCCCATGTGTCAGTTTGCATAGCTTTTGAAGCCAAAACCAAACACATTTTCCTAATTTTTGACATGTTTGTTTGCAGTTGATTTTGAGTAAGAAATTTTGGAGGTTGATATCTTTTGATGCTGATCTTTTCATTAGACAAGATTTCATGGGGTAAAAGTATGCAGAACAGAGAATCAGTATGTTTGATTTCAGAGCTCAGTCAGAGGTTCACATCAGTTTTTAAGGCCAATTAAAGGACCTCCTAGCACAAAGTTGATAGTTTGCAAAAGGATGTAAAATGAGCATCAAATTAATTTTCAGTGGTTGAATTTGTTTCAATTCAGTTCAAGAAGGTTGATGGATAAGTTTGAGAATTCAATTACTTGGACACAATTTTTTTTATAGCCAGATTCTCTTAGGGATCCGATTGAATTCATAGGCCTAATAAAGCAGTATAAGTTTCAAATATGCTTAAAAAGAAGAGTAATTTTCTAAACAAGAGAGCATGAATTTGATAAAAGTATATGAATATGTTGGCTTCCAAAGAGATTTGTTGTATCTTGAGTCTTAAGTCAAACCTTTGTAGTGAAATCCAGAATCATTGGCATTAGAATATTAAGGATATTTTATGATCAAAATGTGAACGGTAATTCATTAGAATTTGTGTTTTAGTGGATTAGTGTGTCTAAAAGTTTTGAAGGAAATGCAGTACCTCACATTATGTATAAAGTTTCATGGGCATGCACATGAACACTTCATTATTGGAAATCAAGGGGGCATGAGGACTTGTACATGCATTCAAATAGTAGAAAAGTTTGACTTCATTTTGACATCATTGGAGACTCTTAGAATTCTTTTGTGCTTGCACAAGATGAAGGAATAATTTTTGATATTGCAAACAGGTCACCTATTCCTTTAGGACCCTCATTTTTTATCAATACTAGTGGGGACAGTTTAGAGAGGCTAAGAGGTTGCATAGAGTATGAGAAGCTAAAGCTTGTGATTGATTCAATAGGCTTGCCTTTTATGTATAGATCAATGACTTATCCTTACAATGACACTCACTACTACATTTAACCTCATTTTTCAACCAAAGTTTTTGACCATTCACTAAATAAGTTTAATTTAGTCAGAATGTTAAGGCAAAAAATTTCTTTTTTTAACATGTAAGCCCCGTGTTGGTCGAAATTTTGACCAACATAGGGCCTATGCATGAAAAATGAAAAAAATATTTCTCACTTTCATTTTGTCTTTCCCACATGTGGGTTTTCTGTATTACAATAGATCAATTTGCGTTGGATGTTAGGAGATAGCAAGCCTATTAAGACAGCCATTTCACTTGATAAAATGCTCTTCAAATTTTCCACAACACTAGCTTTGAGCTCGTGAATCCATCTAATTCACGCCCATTTAGTTTTTCACTTTTTTCCAAGCTCTTGAATCCCTTTGGAGTAACCCATTTTCGTTTGCTTCAGCTTTTGAATCTGTTTGTTGCAAACCCATTTCATATCTTCAGGCTTCTAAATCCTTTTGTGTGTTGGTGGTTTTCTATTTGGTGATTTGCATTTGCTTCATTATGTCATGGGCAGGTTCCAGTACAGATTTAATGAATCTTGATTTGAAAGTTCATTTTTCTAGGTAGTGATAACTCAGTGGGTGTGGCACATGATGTTTTTAATACGTTCTTCAGTGAAACTAGTGTAGGGAAGCATGTTCCCATAGTCATGTTTATAGATTTGGAACCAACTATTATCAATGAGGTCCAAACTAGGGGCTATCGACAACTTTTTCATCCCAAGCAGCTGATCTCTAGAAAGGAAGATGCTACCAACAATTTTTCTTGTGGTCATTATACAGGTAAGAAAAGGAAACTGTGGTACCATATTCTTCTGTTATTTTAAATGAATGTTGTGCTTTACGGGTTGGCTTTAAGTGATTTAGGGTTAGCTTGGATCACATTGTTAAGATTTACATTACTACCCAGGTCATGTGGATTTTTTCCTTGAATTTAAATATTAAAGTTTTTTTTTCCTTTTTTCAAAAAAATATTCTGTGATGCGTATGAGATCCTGCACTTTTGTGAAATGTGGCAAGTTTGGATCTATACATATAGATGGCAAAGAATAGAATGCACTTCATTATGTTCAGATCATAACCTTGGTCACAAATCATTATGAAATTGTAATTTTATATGTACTCAAAGGTTGCATTGTGACTTAGTTCCTTCCCTAGAACTTAGGAAGTTTTGGATTGCCCATGACTCTTTTGATTGGATGTCTCTCTTTGGCATTAGCTCAAATTTTGCATCTGAATCCCTATTGCCCTTACCCACATTTTATGTTCTACTAATTTCTTGATATTTCCCTATGGAAACATGTTGTTGCCCTAAAAAATTGACATGTCTTTGGTTATGGTTTACTGCACCAAGATCTTGATGACATATTACTCTAGTTACGTTGAAGGCATCCCTTTACTGAAGTTGTCGATCTAAGTTTTCCAATCTACGGTTCATATTGTACAAGAGGACAACAAGACGATCAAAGTCATCATGATCATTGAATATTTTGAACCTTAAATGTTTCATTTTGACTTGAATTTTGAGATTCACTATTACCCACTATTATTACTGCCTTTTTATCTGCCACCATCAAGTTGTCAGAGAGTCTTGATAGATATCAATGTCTTCCACATACCGACATTTTTACTTTGACATATACAATGATATCAATGTCTTCAAGGAATTGGAGTACTCAATTTTTTATGTTTATTTTGCTAAAAGAAAAAATGAGGATCTATTAAGAAAGGTGACACCTCTTGCGAGTAGATATCCAGCACATAGTCATTAGATCCATCCATGTCTTGGATGCAGTCACAGATCAGTTCATATTTGGAATCCTTTTTCGCTGTTAGACCTAGGAGCGAGTCACAAATAAATTCATACTAGGAGTGCTTTGTCATCATCCTTCTTTTCACATTCATTGTGTCTTTTGGTGTGTGTTGTGTCTACTTCCACATTTTTTAGTAGCATTTCTATCACGCTTCCCAACAAATTCTCCATCCATATGTGACAAGTGCAATAGTGTCCCTTCATAATCAAGATGTTGTGATTGATAAAGATTGGTACCCTTTGGAGTTGCATAGATGACAATGGAGCCACGATGATACTTAGAGCTTAGATTGGAGATGAGATAGCTCAAGTGATATGCTCGGGCCATGAGAGTGTAAAGGGTGAGTGAAAGTCTATAAACGTAAAGAAGATTGGAATGCTCACCACTATTACGAGGTATTAATTAAAGAAATTAATTAATATATTCATCAATTAATTAATTAATCTTTCAAATGGTTCTATGGCTAATAGAAAATTGACATGTCGCACAGGAAGTGGTTAAAGTGAAAATAAAATCAAATTTAGAAGCTTCAAACACACATGATGAAAGAATTGAATTATTAAAAGTTTTTATATAGTTTTAGCTATATAAATGTTTTTAAATTTTTCATTTTAATGCAAAGCCATAGCTTTAGACTTAAATTTTCAAACTGCTATTAGAGGGGCAATTTTTGTCACGAATAGGCACTATAATATACCATTAGAACTGGGAGAAGATGAATTTTCTAGATTTGGGGTTAGTTTTTAAGCAGGTCTTCACTAGTTCAAGTTATAAGAAATTTTTTTTTTTCTAGGGCATTCTTAGTGGAATGAGAAAAATTCATCATAGAGCATCAGAATCAGTTGGAAAAAAAAAATTGATGTTTGTTGAAGCTTAAAATGAATTCTGGAAATGTTTTCACCCTTCTAGGGTTCATTTTTTACCAAATTTTGCCTTTTTCTTGTTCCAGATCAAGCATCAAATCAGTTACTTTTTCATTCATATATTTTAGTTATTTTGTGCTTTTGGAGGCAAAATTGATTGAAGATTTCATACGCAAGTTGAGGGGAGAGATTACAAAGATATTTTTCACTTGTTGAGAAGGTTTTCCAAGTGCACACATGTCATATGTAATCAGAGCTAGGAATTCACTCTTCTCCCATATCTTTATTTCTCTTCTTCATTGTAAGGTCAGCTCTAGTCTTTGGAGAAAAATCACTGACCGCTCTGATACCATGTTTTTTGTTCTAGTTTTGATGTGTTTCCATATTGTGATACCACATTTCCTTCAAAAAATTTCTCTTGTATGAACAGTAGTAGGAAGATAAATAGAGATAGTTCATATCTATTAGGTGTTTGTTTATTTTAAATTTAGGCATATGAATGTATTATTTTAAGAAAATCAATATAAAGAACAACAAGTGTTTGAGTTTGAGTTTTAGATCTTGTCTCCTTTCTCAGTGAATTTTCAATGTTTTATGATCTTTGAACAAAGAGCCTAGGTCATAGTTGCAGTCCCAAAAGGTTGTATGTTGTTTCATTGTTGCTTATAACTCAAGGGGTTATGTAAATGCTTTAGGGAAATCAATAAGGTTGCAAGTTTACTAATGAGGATACCAGGTAAGAATGAGATTTAGATTGAACATAGATGTCTATTTACAAGGTGAATGGATAGATCAGATATCTAAAGATACGAATATGTCTCAGGTACTAGCAAGTATGTATTTGATTCATAGAACTGCCCAATTCATAAGGCATTGATTAGTTATAAGATCACTTCCTCATGCTACTGCATATTAGTGGTTTTCTATTAAATTCAAATCTTTTTAATCAAATCAATTTAGTATTTCATGTTTTGTAGTGCACTGAAAGGGATTAACCCTCACATAGCTTATGGTTTCATAGGTTATGATTTGTAGCTATTTCATTCCTATGTCATTGCATAAGTATTGAAGATTAAAGTGGTTTTCATTTTTAGTAAACAGGTTTAGATTTATGTTTAAATTGCACTGGTACCATATCTCAGAACCTCAAGTTTGACCTGCCAAGGTCTTGCAGAGCTTGGAGTGAAGAAGGAGTTATTCCATATAGTTGGCCGAAGACTGTAGTCAACTGTATCCATCATAGGAATTTGCTAGCCTTAAATGCATTTGTTTGGTTTCTTGGTTATTTTCAAAACTATTAAATCAACAGCCAAGAAAATGGTGACTCTACTGGGGAATGTATTGAATCTCTGTAATGGACAAATCTTGAGAATTTGAAGAGGATTCAATACATCAGGAAGATTTTGCTACAGCAACAGGGTTGTGAGGTTTTCTTGATATCCTTGCTAACTTTTGTGCTCCCTAGTAATCTTTATTCTCTTATAGTAGTAGTTCTCAAATTGGACAAAAATTGTGTTGAGAAATGAGTATGCCTTCAATTAGCTTAATTTGGTGTGAGCTATTGTTGTAATTTTAGAGTCAAGAAAGTTATGTTTCAACTTTGTTTAGACGTTTCAAATTCAAGATAAATTTGAAGAGGTTTCTTCTATCTGTTGTTGTTTCAAATCAGTTTGTAGTATCCTTAAGAATAATGTAATTCATGTCTCACTTAATGTGAGTGGTGACTTGAAGTTAATCTATGTACCATTGCAGTTCTATACATGAATTGTGATTAGTTGCTACAAGAGAAGAGCAGATTCGAACAGGTTGAAACATTCAAAAGTTGGTATGATTTGTAATCTGCTGGTTCAAAAGATTCAGTAAAGAATTGATAAAATTTTGGGTCTACTATTGTAAGTAGTGGACAGGGAACTTTCAGCCATCCAGATCTTGAGGTATTTTATTTCCATGTATTATCTTTTCAAGAAAATTGGTTGTTAAGAGGTAGTGTTCTCCATCAAGTGAGTTTTAGCACTAAGAGGAGGAGAAGAGTGATAAGTTTCATACAGTTCATTGGATTGAGTTTTATTTGTTGTTTTTAAGTTTGTGAAGTGTACTTGAAAAGAGTTATTTGGTAGAAGGTTGTATAGATCTACTACAAATTGTGAATCTGAGTTTTGTATCTTTGAAGAATGTCAAGTTTCATTTCATATAGTATGCAGCCTGTCAATAAAATTCTTAAATCTATTTCTACCAAGAGATATATGCCATTAAGTTTCAATGGAATTCATTGTTTCTCAGATGTCATACCTAATGATGTTAGAAATAAATTGCCTGAGTTTAGTGGGAACCATCTTGTTTCAACTAGTCATCATATTGAGTTGTTCAGTGGTTTGATGATTGACTATGAGATTTCTCATGAAGACGTGCACATGAAGTTATTTGTTCAAACTTTGGAAGATGATGCTAGAGATAGGTTTTCTTTTTCACCAACATGTTCTATTTCATTGTGGGGTGAGTTTCATTATGCCTTCATGGAGTAATTTGGAGATAGGGTAAGCATATCTAATTCTTATGATAAGCTCTTGATGATTCACGTTGAGAATGGTGAAATTTTTTCTCAATTTAACATCAGATTTGCAAGAGTTTTGAATGAGATCCATGAGAGTTATAGACCTGATGATCAAATGTGTTTAGCTATTTACTTTGATGCATTTGACAAGAAAATGAATTATCTACTAAGGGATAAAGAACCATAGGAATTATATTAGGCTTTTATGACCGCTAGGGATATTAAAAATAATTTGAAGTATGGATTGATTAGAGATCATTTTTCTATGAATGATTGCCAGTATAATAGTTATGAAAGAAAAGTAGAACATAGTGTTGACACTTTAATTCCAAATCAAAATATCAACACCCTTGCTATAATGTATAATCAGGTTGAAATTTTAAATCAGGATGTGTGTGTAGAGAAGAATGAGTCTATTGCAAATGAAGACACATATGTTCATGATGCTATGATAGTAGGATGTATTTTAGACATTGATAGGGTTCAACATTATGTTGATTTTATGAATCAAGGTTTAGTTATAGTAGTAAGTTCTTCACATGATAATCATATGTGTGATGATGTAACTAACACTTCAAAATTTGAGGTTGTTCCACCTAGGTCTTAGTCTTGTGCAAGTGAGGGAGTTGAGGGTTATCTCTTTGATTATAAGTTTGATGTTGCTGATCTGGCATGCCATGGAGAGATAACACAAGATGGAGAGTGTGAGTCACATTTATCTCAGTCACAGTTAGAAGAACAGAGCACATATGTTTCTAATGTTTCAGTAGTAGGTGGTAAGGTGGATTCACTTGATCAGTTAGATATGCAAGAAATGATTTATCTTATTCATAGGTTACATCATGTTGAGATTGTTATAAAATTGAAAGTTGAAATACATTCATATCAATGTGAGAATGAAGAAGTTGAAAGTCATGTTTCAAGTGATGACAATAAAGTTGCTGATCTGATGTATTATGAAGAAGCCTCATGTGAAGATAATGATGAGAGAGGTTGCTCAAGTTAAGAAGAAGACAATTCTAGTATATGTTCGGTTTCATATGATTTTGATGCTGATTGGGAAGAAAAAAGTAATGATGGAAGTGAACATTCATTTGAAGGTGAAGGTATGAATTCTTTTTCTGAATCTAAAAAAGAAAGTGCATCTCATTTTTTGCATTATACAAATAAGTTAATCAATGAAGAATTTGAAAATGATTTGTCCTCAAGGTATGAAGATAAAGAAATGTTGAATTTAGTTGATGCTAATGAATTTGAATTTGACGATTTCAGTGAAGGGTTGTCAAGTGCTTTTACATTAGACTATAAAACTCCAACATGTAGTGAGGTGTTTAGAAATGATTCAGGGTCTATCCAAAATGGTTATCTTACGAAAGATGATGAAGAGAATATAATTATGGACACTATATGTTTGGTAGAAGAAATAGAAAGTGAGTCTTCATATAGTTATGACTTTTCTTCATACACTTAAATTCTCCATGAGGATGAAATGGGTACTAAATTTAAAGTATATACTAATGCCTTATATGATGAAGGTTGCAATGATGAACAACCCATATTTTCTCCAAATGTTCAAAGAGGATCCCTGCATGGAGTTATTAATCCATTATTTGAAGAAAACATGGAAGTTTCAAATTAAGTTGAGCTATATGCAAATGTTGATACACTATCATACTATTGTAACAAATTAGAATATTGTTGTTCCATTTGTAATGTTGAAATTTTTAAAAAAGCTGCATTTTGTGAGCTTGAAGATGAGGTGTTTGATGTAGTTGTCTTTGAAGAGAAACCGACACTTCATAGTACATTTTATGATGATTTATATGAGGCAAAGACTAATCAACATTTTAATTTTGAAGATACATAAGAAGGTTATGAAGTGATTTTAGATTTTGATGATAATGTTATGTATGAATATAAATCTAATTGCTCATTTGAGATCCAACTGGCAACATTTGAGGAGATGCAAAGTCAAGGTATGAGCGATATATATAACTCATTTGATGAGGTTGAGTATAAGGCCTTTGTATTTCCATTTGATGATGTTCATGAGTCAGTTTCTAAAGATTAGTTTTAGTTTGATGTTAATTTTCATAAGCATGCTAATTTTCCTTTTCATAGTAGGCTAGAGTTTGAAGTTATGCCAATTTTTTTCATGCACTATGAAAGTAATGGTGATGATTTTGTTTTGCTAATTAAAGAAATTCATGATGCTAATCTGATTAGTGAAATTAATATGAATGATAGTAATAGTTTACCTCATGCACATTTAGATGAAAATCCGATTTATGATAGGGGTAAAGGTTTTTGTTGAACTTCAGTGGCTCGAGGCCATCGTGTGTACATAGTAGGAGTAGTTTTCTTTCTTTCAATAAAGTTGTTCAAGAGAAAGTTTTTTCTTGTTAGGTGTGTAGTCTTCTTCTCCCAGAGATCTAAATCCTTGCCATGCCCATAAGGGACATGTATCCCCAAACATAGCCACCACTGGCGCTCAAAATTGTAGCCCCAATTTTGAGTACCATAGAGAGAATTAAGCTCTATAAATGCTTTTTGATGAGTTTGTACTTGGCTATCCATTTGAGACCCAAGAGGTGTTTAATGCTTCTAGCACCTTCCATTCAGTGTGTCCATGTGTTTGATGAAGTTAAATTGACATTTGGAGCTATTTTGTGAAGTCCTATTTTGAGCAATTGTCAAATCTACATTTTCACCTAAGTGTCAAACAATGATAGGAAGCTATGTTTGCATCTGGATATCTTGCACCTAGTAATGTTGAATGACTCACTACTTTGGAAGTGTCTAGAGTCCATATCTTAGAAGCTATATTTCAGATTTTGAATCATTTCAAATCCGTTTGACTAGGTTTCAAACCCCTCAAAGTTGGTAGTTTACTATTTTCATGCATTTGAATATTGTGCAAAATTCTAAAAAGCCTTGTTTGATGAGTTATAACTTTTGACCAGTTAATCTAAATGAGAAAATCACTATTGCATTGCATTTTAGAGGTTAGATACTTTCTATGTTTCAAGTTTGAGCTTATGAGGAGTCCACTTGGCAAGTTTTCAAACGAGATTCCAAATGTAATTTCTTGTTTTTTACTAGTGTCAAGAAATGTTGATTGATTAGTACCTCTATTGATGATGTCATAACTTGAAATCAATGAGAGATGAGATCAAATAGATTGTACCACTATGTTGTACTCAAAAAATACTTTAAGTGTGCCAATTTTCAAATCTTGACAAATCTGTTTCCACACTTTCCCAGGTCCATTTCATGTGCAAAAACCGCTTTTCTGTCATTGTTTCCAATCTACAAAATTTGAGTAGCCCAGTTTGACCACTTGCCAAATGCGTCGTGTTATGCATCATGAGTCCAAATTGCAAATCCATATTCTCCTCATGATAGTCAACCAATGTCCTAGTTTTTGTGCCTCGAAGTGTCAATTTGCCTAGTTTTTGAAGCCAAAGCCAAATGCATTTTCCATATTTTTGACATGTTTGTTTGCAAGTGATTTTGAGTAAGCAACTTTGGAGGTCGATCTCTTTTGACTCTAATTTTTTCATTAGACGAGATTTGACTGGGTAAAAGTGTGTGGAACAAAGAATCAATATGTTTGATTTTAGAGCTCGACTAGAGGTTCGGATCAGTTTTTAAGGCCAATCAAAGGACCTCCTAGCACAAAGTTGATAGTTTGCAAAAAGATGTAAAATGAGCTTCCAATTCATTTTCAGTGGTTGAATTTGTTTCAATTTAGTTCAAGAAGGTTGATGGATAAGTTTGAGGATTTTGTTACTTGGAAACAAAATCCTTTTAAGCTAGATCTGCTTTGGGATCCGATTGAATTCACAAGCCTAATAAAGCAGTATAAGTTTCAAATATGTTTAAGAAGTAGAGAAATTGTCTTAACAAAAGAGAATGGCTTTGATAAAAGTATATCAATACATTGGCCACCAAAGACTTTTGTTGTATCTTGAGTCTTAAGTCAAACCTTTGCAGTGAAATCCAGAACCATTGACATTAGAATATGAATGATATTTTATGATCAAAATGTGAACGATAATTCATTAGAATTTGTGTTTCAATGGACTAGTGTGTCTAAAAGTTTTGAAGGAAATGCATTACCTCATATTATATATGTAGTATCATGGACATCCACACATGGACACTCCATTATTGTAAGTCAAGTGGGCATGAGGACTTGCACATGCATTAAAATAGCAGAAAAGTTTGACTTCATTTTGAAACCATTGGAGACTCTTAGAATTCTTTTGTGCTTGCAAAAGAAGAAGGAATAATTTTTGATATTGCAAAAGGGTCACCTATTCCTTCAGAACTCTCATTTTTTCTCAATACCAGTGGGGACAATTTAGAGAGGTTAAGAGGTTACATAGAGTATGAGAAGCTAAAGCTTGTGATTGATTCGACAGGCCTACCTTCTATGCATAGATCAATGAATGATCCTTATAGTGATAGTCATTTCAGTGATGATGGCTTCATGGAAAATGAGAGAGCATTCAATCTATCCATTCCTAAAGAGGGAAAAGAGAGGATGCTTTCAATTTTTACAAATTTGGATATTGAAGACCGTGTGTTGGAAATAAAAATGCAAAATTTTCAGAAGTATCAGAACATGTGTAAAAAGCCAAATATTTCTTCCTACAATAGGACAATTTAAATGTCCACTTCTTGCTACAAAATGATTTCAAATTATGCTGGTTGCAGATCATGGGCATTCTAAAGCACCATGGTAAACATAACACAACTAAGAAAAAAAGAATACTCCACGCGCGGGAAGAGCCAATTTGGAGCAAGGGAGCTGTTAGAGGAAGCCAATTAGATGAATGAAGCCATAGCCTTCCTACAAAGAAAAACAAAGTATAGAAGATTATGAAGCCGTGGGGGTAAAGACGTGGATAGATGGGTTATTTGATGTCATTTCAATGCACATGATAGGATAAGAAAGCTACAAGGTTTCTAAAATATAGATGAAGCCGCAGGTCAAAGACAGGGAGATCACTTCTAAAAGTTTTGTCCCATATTCTTTGTCTAAGAAGGTTATTTTCACTTCAAATATATGAGTACAATCTATTTAACAGCTTTCAAAGATATCCTAGCTCAAGGACTCATGCTTCATATGTGGTGGGGCTTGCAGGCTCAAAAGTCCAACTATTTTGACTCGTAGGAGCGAAGGATGGTTTTAAGGCTTCTACAGTATTATGACCATCGTATGATTGGGAGCACCATGTCGAGAGGATTATGCCCATATGAAATAAGGCCCAGCATATGGGCATATATGTTTTTTATAAAAGCTCTAGGGATACGCTCAGGCCGTGAGAGCATAAAGGCATTTCAAGCTCGTATGCACGTAAAGGTAATATTAAAGGATTTTGATGCTACAAGAATGATGGGATTAATATATTAATGAAGAATGAGATTAATATAGATTAATATATTAATTTGTAAGAGCATAAAGGGTGAGTGAAAGTGTATGAATGTAAAGAAGATTGGAATGCTCTCCAGTGTTACAAGGGATTAATTAATTAATGTTTCAAATGGTGCTATGGCCACTAGAAAATTGACGTGTGGCAAGGGGAGTTGTTAAAGTGAAAATCAAATCAAATTTAGAAGCTTCAAATGCACATGATGAAAGATGAAAATTATTAAAAGTATTTATATAGTTTTAACTATATAACTTTTTTTTAAAATTTCATTTTAATTGAAAGCCATAGCTCAAGACTGAATTTTTCAAATTGCTACTAGAGGGGAAATTTTTGTCTAGAATAGGCACTATAATATACCATTGGAACTGGGAGAAGATGTGTTTTTTAGATTTGGGGTCAGTTTTTGAGCAGGTCTTCACCAGTTCGAGTTATAAGCAATTTTTGTGTTTTTCGGGGCATTCTCAGTGGACTAAGCATAACTCATAATAGAGTGTCAAAATCAATTGGGGAAAAAACATTGATGTTTGTTGAAACTTAAAATGAATTCTGGAAATATTTTCACCCTTCTAGAGTTCATTATTAACCAAATTTTTCCTTTTCCTTTTTCCAGATCAAGCATCAAATCAGTTACTTGTTCAATTAGATATTTTAGATATTTTCTACTTTCAAAGGAAAAATTGATTGAAGATTTGATATGCAAGTTGAGGGGAGGGACTAGAAAGATGTTTTTAACTTTTTGAAAAGGTTTTCCAAGTGGGCACATGTCAGATGTAAATCAGATCTAGGAATTTACTCTTCTCCTATATATTTCTTTCTCTCATTCATTGTAAGGTTGGTTCCACTCTTTGGAGAAAAATCACTCACCTCTGTGATACCATGTTTTTTGTTCTAGTTTTGATGTGTTCCCATACTGTGATACCACATTTCCTTCAACAAATTTCTCTTGTATAAATAGTAGTAGGAACATAAATATAGATAGTTTAGATCTATTAGGTGTTTCTTTGTTTTAAATTCAGGCATATGAATGTATTATTCCAAGGAAATCAATTCAAAGAACAACAAGTGTTTGAGTTTTCATTTTAGATCTTGTCTACTTTCTCGGTGAATTTTCAATGTTTTATAATCTTTGAACAAAGACCCTAGGTCATAGTTGCAATCCCTTAAGGTTGTATGTTGTTTCATTGTTGCTTATAACTCAAGGGGTTATGTAAATGCTTCAAAGAAATCAACAAGGTTGCATGTTTATTGATGAGGACAACAAGTAAGAATGAGATTTAGATTGAACATAGATTTCTATTTACAAGGTGAATGGATAGATCAGATATCTGAAGATAACAATATGTCTTAGGTGCTAGTATGTATGTATTTGATTCATGGAACTGCCCAATAGACAAGGCATTGATCAATTATAAGATCACTTGTTCATGTTGCTGCATATTAGTGGTTAATTGTTGAATTCAAATCTTTTTAATCTAATTAATTCAATATTACATGTTTTGTAGTGGACTTAAAGGAATTAACCCTCACTTAGCTTATGGTTTCATAGGGTATGATCTATAGCTATTCCATTCCTATGTCATTGCATAAGTATTAGAAGATAAAAGGGGTTTTCATCTGTAGTAAATAGGTTCAGATTTATGTTTAAATTGCATTGGTACAATATCTCAGAACCTCAAGGTTAACCCACCTAGGTCTTGTAGAGCTTGAAGTAAAGAAGGATTTTTTCCTTATAGTTGGCTCAAGACTACAATCAAGTGTATCCATCATAAGAATTTGCTAGCCTTAGATGCATTTGTCTAGTTTCTTGGTTATTTTCAAAACTGTTAAATTAGGAGCCAACATGAGGTAAGGAAGTGAAGCTAGTGCTCAACCTAGAGGAATATGAGAATGAAGATGAGGATGCTTTCCCTAGAAAATGTACCCAATCCAAGAACAAGAAGAAGCTAAAGAGAGAGACCTAGATCGACAAAAAAGACATCAAAGATGTCATAATTAAGGTCAAAAGCACCTAACAAGAGCTGAAATATAATGTGGATGAATTAGCCCATCTTATTCTACTTTCATGTTGTCTTTTTCTTCCCCTTTTTTTCTCTAGTTAGTCTAGCTATTCTCTATTCATGTTCGTTTAAGTCTTGGCTTGAGCTAGGTTTACCTAGATGTTGTAGTCTAGCTATTCTCTATTCATGTTCATTTAAGTCTTGGCTTGAGCTAGGTTTACCTAGATGTTTTTTTTGAGTGTGTTTGTTGGTCACAACACTATTTCATTTTGGCAATTTTAATTTTAAATTTTTTTGTAATACAATTGCAGTTTTGGGTCAAATACAAAAACTTGTTTTGGCCTTAATAAAAAATATTAAAAAATTGATCATAGTAAAGTGTAAAATTCATACTTGTGATATTATTTGGAAGTTGACTATATTGCAACTTTAGGTTATTTCCATAGTTTTATCACCTCAAATATTTATAACATATCATTAATGTTTCAAGGACAATCCATTTTATAAATCACAATAATGAATGTAAACAATATAGCTAAGGTCTATGTACCTCATTAAATTTCTCTGAATTCTCTATACAGTGAAATCAAATGAATATAATTACAAAAATATATCAAAATTTTGACCTTATATAAAAATAATAGCTCATGACATTGATTTTTTTAAACTTGATCAATATTAAGTGATTGAAGGTTGATTTGAAACTTATATTTCAAAACGAAATATAGATTCTTCAATAAAGTATAAATATGAAAATGATAGATTAATAAAGAAATGGAATATAGAGTGTTGAGATTGTAATTAGATTCATTAAGTAATATGAACCAAGTTATAGTTAACACTCGATTAAAATATAAGAATTCATTACATGTACATCGTAACACATAAGTTTTTAATGTTGAAAGGGGATCTTGTTGCTTTTGAAATATTGTTTACAAAGTTGTTCATATGTCAGTATAGTTTTTATTAATAACAACATACTACTTTTGTGGTTTATTTTTTTGGGTATCTATTATATATACCAAATGTGATTTATAATAATTAATAGTTTGGGTGCTAGTACTTCATAACTATTGTCCTCTAGAAAGTTATGAATAATAAAGGTCTATATGATGAAAGCATAGATAAAGTGAACAATTTTGTTTAATAAGTTTGATTAAATGAGTTGATAAGTATGAAGATATTTTACTCTTTAAAGATCTTATATGTGGAAAGGATGGTCATATAGATAGTAGATATCTAGAAAAGGGAATAACACCAAAAATAAAATTAATTAAGAAAGCTAATTGTGTTAATGAAGATACTAGTATATCAAATGATGGATTACAAGAAGGCAATTATTTATTTTATGTTGAAGAATCTAAATCGAAACCTAACATTTGTAATATGACATTTGTAAAAAAGTAATAATATTTTTTTTTATGAATAGTCCCTTCTCTGCTAATATAAATATTAAAGTTATATATTCACAAAAATGGTCAGGGGATACAAGATCACCCCGCAAGAGTTCACATGGCCCAAGGCCAGAAAGAAAATCAACTATTCATAAAAAATAATCTAAAATTCCCCTAGATGGCCAAAGTAGTGCAAACTAAGGGAGGAGGATCAAATCATTCATCAAAATCCCATACATTGATAGAGTTAGTGGGTGGCTCACCAGGAGTGCACCCATCATCAACAACTATAATTTTTACTTTATCTTCTCCCTCTATTATGGGAGACTAAATTAATATGTCCATGTGTACGAATGACCACTTTAGGCCTCTACTTTAGGAAGTCCAACCAGAATTAGTAGGAGGAGCAAGTGAGGACAAGCAACAGCCCTATTGTAGGAAAATGGAGTAGGAACATCAATCGACAATCCCACTACCGGATGAGCATTAGGGAGCCTGAGAGTGAGATATCTATGAAAAAAAAGTGAAATTACTACAACCCCATTGATAATGATAGGAAAGATTTTATTCCATAGATGTCAAATCTAGAAACACTCTAGCAACTGTACATGATGTATTACCCCAGTGATTAAGAAATTGATAAGTAGGAGATAATTTCCACAGCAAGTCAAATTGTGATATTACTATTAGCATTTAACTGTGTCATTTTTGAGTCAAACTCATTAACCCATATTTCATGAGTACTGATTCAACATGAATCCATCTCTCATGAGAATAAATAGAACACTTAGCACTCATTGGATCTAGATGATGCTCACAGGGGTGAAGCATCGAGACTTCCCGAGAGGTCACCCATCCTAGTACTACTCCAACCTGAGTGTGCTTAACTACAGAGTTTCCTCCATCGTTAAACCCAAATCTTGCAACCCCATTTTCAAAACCTTCACCAAGTCGAGATGGATTCATGTTGAATCACTACTCATGAAAGATGGGTCAATGAGTTTGAATCAAAAATCACACAGTTAAATCTTGATAGCAATATCACAATTTGACTTGCTATGGAAATTATCTCCTACTTATCAATTGGTGAGCTTAAGAAGTTTTCTAATTAATGGTTCATAAGGCACAACACTTGGTGAAGTTTTTTCAAATGAGGTTGCAAGCTTTAGGTTTAACCATGGAGGAAACTTCATAGTTAAGCGCACTCAGGCTGGAGTAGTACTAGGATGGGTAACCTCCCAAGAAGTCTCGGTGCTTCACCAATGTGAGCATCATCTAGATCCAATGAGTGTTAAGTGTTCCATTTATTCTCATGAGAGATGGAATCATGTAGAATCACTACTCATGAAACATGGGTCAATGAGTTTGACTCAAAAATCGCACAGTTAAATCTTGATAGTAATATCACAATTAAGAAATTCTTGAAGTTGGGCAACCTTAACCATGAGCTGGTTAGTTTGTACTTGAATCTATATCATGAAATGATTTCATATACAAGCCTTAGTATACATAGAGACATTGATGCCCACAAATATATGAGTGAATTAAATAATATTTCTATCTTTCCATAGAGTGAATTAAATTTATGAAAATACTTGAAGGGAATTCTAGGAGAACCTCCTGGCAACAAGATCATATGTAAGAGAATGGTTCTAGTCAAAAGGGCTTAAAAAAATTATGAATCTATAAACAATATTGCTGGTATCTTCTACAAAATCATAAAATATGAAGTTTTAGGTTGCCCAGATAATGGGCACCTAGGATCTGGAACTCCAAAATCCTTGAGTTGAGGACCCAAAGGAAAATCCTCGAAAAGAAAATACCAAGAATAGCATGCGATATTTGGCTTAGTTATAGCATTCCAAATTGTGTTAAATCTACGGCTCTAGTTATTTTGAGAAGACTGCAAATGCAACCATTGATTAAGTACATCAACCATAGGAAGCCGAGGAAATAGCCACTACTAACCCAGCTTGGGTTTGCAATTGGTCATAGGAGTGGTAGGTCACCACTTCCTTCCTTCCACCATGGTTTGACTGAATGGAGTCCTAGTTTTCTAAGCATATGAGGAGGAGCCACAAAAACTAAAAGATCAAATATGTATTTATCTAGATAGAAAAGCCAAAACTAGACTTGCATGTCCTCCCATGGGCGAATACTAATGCTATATTTGGACAAAAATTCTTAAGGAGTCGAGATGTCACATAAAAAAATGCAAAACACTAGCTTCTTGAACTTTAGACAACAAGATTCCTTCAATAGTAAATAAGGGGGACCACCAAATGTCGTGTTGGTTCATATAGAGACCATCTCTAAAATTGTCCCTTTCATAGTGAAGCCAATGCTTAAGGGATTCCAACGATTTCCAAATATTTTTCAGCACAAAAGTGCCTATTATTTGCATAGGTTTAGAAGTAACAAGAAGGGTTGAACCTCTTCTAAGATGGTCTATTGATCGGATACCCTCAAAAAAAATATTTTGAAAGAGGAGAATCTTCCAAGCATCATTGTTGGTGAGGGCATAGATGACCCATTTAGAAAAAAGGGCAATGCCCTAGTTCTAGGTGGACAAGGAAGTGAGGTCTCCTAACCCATGGAAAGACAACAATATTTCTAGGCCACTCTATGGAATCTATGGTGCTCAAAATATTTACCTCAAAGAAAATCCATCAAAAGACATCCTAGCTTCAAATAGGAAGCTTGACACAGAATTTATCAAGAAGAGTAATAGAAATGGGTAGTTGCCAAGAGTTTGGAGAAAATCTAAAATTTACCAACCATGGAAAGAGGCTTGGCGATCTAGTATTCCAAATTTTTCTTAATTTTGGCAAGCATCTCATTATGAAGATCAACATGAGAAGCTTGGAAAGAACAATAAATTCCCAAGACATAGAAAATCTCCCCATATCAGATCTTCTTCCACTCATACTAGTCAAACCAAGGAGGATCCAAAAGAGAATATTGTTTGTAGATAAGATTTTCATACCATTGAATAGCTAAGCCAAAGGCTAAGTAGATTGTATATAAAAGTTTTTAGGCATCGACAACATTTTCTTCCCCCTAAATGAGGGCAAGGGAGAAATCATCATAAAAGTGTCCATTGACCAACTTAAATGAAGAATATGGAAAATAAATTCTACAACCCAAAACCAATAGCATTAGCAAGAAAATATTAAAAACCTTCACCAACAATAACATAAAGTGTAGGTGCAAGAGGAAAACCTTTGAAAATGAATTTTATCAAACCAAAAGAAAAGAATTTTCTACCATTAATGTTTGTGCAAGATGAGGCATCCCCAAAAAGGATTTGAATTGACTGGAGGAAACTATTAACACATCCAAGGGATTTAGGCATGGAGAAGATAAAATACCACTCAATCCTATCACAGGCCTTGGAAAAATAAATCCTTAGGAAGAGATATTATTGTTTGGATAGGTGAGCTCACTCCATACCTTCCCAAATAACAATGATATTATCCAAAATATACATGGGTTGGATAAAAATAGCCTATTTAGGGGTCATATTTTGAGGCAAAAGATGGTGAATTTTAAGTGTTAGTGCCTTATCAAAAATTTTAAACAAGACATTTAGAAAAGTGTTAGGGCTCTAGTTAGAAACATCTTCATGGTCTCCAACCTTATGTATAAAGTTGATGTTTCCTTTATTGATAAGAATTCCCAACATTTTAGAATAACATGCTTCAAAATAGACTTTATCAAGGTCAGTACTAATGGATTCCTAGGAGGTCTAATAAAATTTATAGGAAACCCATCATAACCAAGTGCTTTCTCATCTTCCATGAAAAATATGACTTCCTTGAGGATACTGATGGTGAGCATTCTCTCACAAAATGCATTCTATTCCTCATGAATCTTATTAGACACCAAAAAGATACAAGTTTGTAAGATTTGATCTTTGGCCTCATAAGGGTCCTGAGTAGTGAAAACTTCAACATAATAACAAAACAAATCATAGATAAAATCAAGAATATCTTAAAGATTTTGTTGACCTTCCTTGATTCTCTTGATCCCTAAGCTTGTATGATGAGCCTAAAAATCTAGAAATACCTCTTCAGAGGTTTAGTTCCCCCACCTTGAGAAAGTACAGGAGAGCCTTGATATGAGATCCCTATGTGGCAAAACTATTAGCAATCTTATTTAATGGTGACTATTGGAAAGCTATAGTTGAAGGTCTATGTCAAAAAAATTCCTGGCCAAGGCTTCAAAATCAATATGCAACTCTTTGATAGTGGCTTCATAGGATCTCCAGTGGTACATGGAAAGTTGCTTGTCATAAATCCATAAAAACCTCACCATACAGGTGATGACATCATTCCACCATTGAATCCACCCAAATTAGGTGTGGGTTCAATGCTCCAGGATCTAGATACACACAATATGAGTTGTAGTGGGGTCATGATGAAGGAGTGACATGTTTAGTAAAAATTGCATTTTGGAAGGGTACAACTAAAGAACTTGTTAGATAATGGAATAGAAAATGGGATAGTGGTCTAACAAAGTCACATCATGAAGGGGATTGATATGTGATTCCCAATCCTTAGAAAAAGGTGAAAAAATATTGAAATGACAACATTAAACAATTAGGGTACTTAAGAATTTTGTCAAAACTAGCTCAAAAGTTGGACTAGGTATGCCAAACCCCACTAGGATGGGGACAATTGGCATTAGGATTGAAATGGCCCCACTTATTGCAAATGTAGAACCAAGCCTCTCTTTCCCTAGTTATTTAGAGAAAAGGAAAAATCTCTTCTTTATCAAAAGACAACTTAGGCATATTATAATCCTCACACTTTACCAAAGTGGTGGGTGGAAGATGATCCCCCATCCATAACCAAAGGTAAGATCATTCCACTTTATCATTGGGAGTATAAAAATTAACTATGCCAAAGGAATGATTATGAAAGGATAGAAAAAGATAAACTATTCTCTATATGGGGTCAAAACCATGAAAAAATATAGAATAAATTAAAGATAGAGAAAAAAGAGTAACTAGACTACCTCGACCAACTTTGTGCTGGAAATAAAGTATGGCACTTTATAGCCAAATAACATGGCATGTTAAGTTAAGAAGAAACCAATAAATTTCAACTTCTTAAAGATAAAGAATATCAAGGTAACCTAACTATTTTCTACTCTCACGAACCAAGTATTTCATGAGAAGGTCTATGACACCCCAACCATTCCATGAAAGAAAATTCATGAAAAAAACTCTTGCATGTCATCCATGTCCCCAAGGGAGGAATATTATGTAAGAAATACATTGTGGATTTGAAAGAAGGAGATGAATCTCTTGAAGGGATTAATATTTATTTCTCCAAAGAATCTAGATCCCTAGGCAATCTATCTAGACTATGGTTGTCATGGAGATAATGAGTCCCAATCATGGAAGCATCCTATGGTGTGTGGACTAAAGTAGATCAAGGAGTACTTTTAGAAGCTTCCTCATTTCACTCAAGAGTAGGGTTTGAACAATGCAACCTCAAAGTAGTAGGTTTAAAATGGAAAATACATGAGAAGAGTAAAAAGATACTTGGGTGATAGAAGAAATTGACTCCTTGGGAGTGATGGGGTTTTTCCCTTGTGGATAACTAGATCTATTCCTTTTTTTCTGAGCTAAAATCAAATGAACCTCCTTAGGAGGAATTTTATTGCACTCAATCAATGAAAAATCCTGTATTTTTAGCTCAAAAGACTAGCACCAATAATAGGTGTTGGGTAAAATAGTGAACCTTCTGACTGAAGGTGGTGTTGCCAACCTATATATTTTAATAGTTTCCTTTAGATCTCAAGAATGGTTGACTTCTACATAAATCCTCCTTTGAGGAAGAGAATTATAAACTTAGGTGGCTCCATGGAAAACACCTTACCTAGGGTTTGAGCAATAGCTTGTATGAAGGTCCAACAAGGCATAAGGAGACTTAGAAACTCTACCCAATACAGACTCATAGTTCCTTATCATCTGAGACTATTAAATATTGAGACTACCTCTGAAAAACTACCAGGGAGGACCTTGTTGATCAAAGACCATGAGAACATATTTGGTCATCCTTACTAGAGTTAGAAAAGTGAAATAAAAAATTTAGTTGGTGAGGCTTTAAATTCCTTCTAGTCATACTCCATGTAGAGTCCAAGCCTTAGCAACCTACCCTTTCAGAATCATTTTAGAAGGAGTGTAACCCACAAAATAACCTATCCATTTATGTTGATCAAGCCACACACATGTATTATCAAAATATTGAATATTAAGAACAATATTGTGGGATGAATTACCTCATGAAACACTTTCAAAATGAAATTGTGAACCATTTTCTTAGAGAATCCAATGACATTTACAATACTATCTCTAATACCAGCATCAACTATTGTATCAAAGTTGGTTAGGTCCATAATAAAGGCCAAAAAAATCTCACACTAAATGTGGTATGAAAAAATAAAAAAGACTTAGAAGGAAAGTTGTATGAAAACACAAACCCTAGTAGAGAAAAATCACCAAATAATAAAATTATTTGAACCACATTTCAATTTAGAATAGGTATGGATGAACATTTATTAGCAATGGTTTCTCTAGTCAAATGACCAATGAAAAAGCTAGTAATTTTTTTCTAATTTGTGAAATAATGTCTTTACATTTTCATAGTTTATTATTGAAATCCATAAGGTCCTATTATTATTTGACTCAATGTAATTTATACCCTATTTATTATAAATTCTCATAAGACATCTTTTGATATGGTTGAATTTTTTATGGTCTTCCCAGTTTCTATTAAGATACTATATACCATCCAAGAAGATGAAGTTTTTTTTGTTCCTAATTATTTTCCTACTTCCTTCCCTTATCATATATTTTTATTTGAGAATTCATCCCAAGGAGGGGAACACAACATGGAAATAGAAGGGATATGTATACCTATTTTTGAAGTATTTACCCCTTATAAGGTTAACTTAATCTTTACTAATCTCTATTTAAGAAACCACCTAAATTTAAGAATGAGGGCTAGATTAAAAGATCCAATTTTATTGATTTCAAGACCATTTATTTTTTTTGAAGTGCATATTTTTTCCCCATTTGATTTGTGATGTGCTAGTTTTATCTCTAGTTTATGTGATGAAGGGTACTCCCTTTAACACCATAAATGCATTAGAGAAACAAAGAAATAACAACAATTTTTGAGAAAAAAATATGGGCTTCTTATTATCACAATAAATGCAAAAATACAGAATTCAAAATTATAATATGATAACCCACATGGGTGCCTTCATTATAGTAATTTGCAAGACAAAGTGACAAACTATCACCAAGAGTTGTCCTAGACAATGTTTGGGCATTTCTAAAGTAGCAATTTTGTGTCACTTGGGAGGGTTCTAGACATTCAAACTTAATACCTAGGACCGATAGGCCCTAACAATACATATATAGTCGACCAAATACATTTTTGACATTTACTTTGTAAGTTTTGGGAAACCCAACTTTGGAAGGCAATAACTCTGAAGCCATTTCTTTGATTGGCTATAATAACCACTTTTTGAAATCATCAACTACTAATATATATGCTTGGATACACACAAGCACCCATCCATTAAGTTTTTAGGTCTCATCTAGGTACATTTATGCCTTTAATACACATGATATGGCACTGAACTTCAAGTGATAGGGTAATATAACCAATATGAGCATCAACCTCTGAAATTAGGACATTCTAAGGTTGCATGACTAACTTACTAAGTAGCAAGCTTCTATAGAAATCAACTCTGCAATAAGACAACCATTATTCAAAGAACTAAAATGAAATAATTTTGGTTGATGCAAGATTGATATTACATAAAGGATGCTCCTACATCATCATGTCCATAAATTTTTTTTGTAACTTGTAAACGCTATTATCTATGAAGAAGATATTTCAAAGAGTGGGTGGGGGGAATAAAATAGTATATTTTGGATACAATATTTAATAATTTTCATGCTTTTAGTGCTCAACTCAACATTTTACCTCTCTAGCTAGAAAGTATTTTCTCTAATCCTTCAATAAGGTATTCTAATAAGTGGAATAATGTAAACTAGAAGTAAGAGGTAAGACATGGCCAAAGATAATTGAAGTATAAATATTACAACCTATGATTTTTTTATCTTGGATTGAAGGGCTTCACTAAAATTGAATAAATAGGGGTTTCTTTTATAGTATTTAACTTGATGCCCCCAATTCTTGTTATATCTCTCTATAAGAAAACTCCCAATAGACATGACTAAGCCCACAACAAATAAACACATAGTAGAAGTACAACACAAGGTTCAAAATCTTATAAAAAAACAACCCTTTATTCATCCAATAACTGGTTACATGCAATTTGTTGGACTATAAGGCCTTCCCAGTTACAAACAATATAAAAGAAATCATAGAAATAGTTTTGAAAGACCTCACAAGATCTAGTCAAAACTTAGCTATCCCAAATATTTAATATCACAAAAATTTTTTAGAACCCTCAAAAAAGATCTAAACTTGTTCTCTCAAGCTACCAAGTAACCTTCTTATTTCTTAAGCCCACAGTTAGCAAAATTTACAACTCAATATTCCTCCCTGAATATCTTCTTCTTAGGCATGCCTATAACACTACCCAAACCATCTTTTTATACTTACATGGCCTCAAGTTGATTTTTTGTAAATATAATTACCTATAACCTAAATAAAAATAGCATTCCTTAGTCAATTTACAATAGTCATTAAATATTCATAGGAGAAAGAACCAAGACCATGAATACATCCTCATACATCCTAGGATTGGTCCATTTCAAAATCACATTCAACACATCAAATTCACCAAGTCACCTAATTAAATATCCAAGAACATCAAGTCAATGCACCAAAAAATGAGTGCCAACAACAACCATCAAGTATGCTAAGTATCACTAAGAACACCTAGCAAGAACATCGTCCAAGCTTCCATAAGAATCACTAAGGATAAGTTTCGCTGAGATTAATATCAACTAAGAACCATAGGCATCGCCAACCTCCTTGAATCAACAAGTATCTCTCACAAAATTATAACTAAGAACTACCTCATTAGTGATCGAGCATCACCTCCTTTTGATCAAGTCCCCCAACTCTAAGGTCAAAACCACTCTAGCATACATGATTTCTAACTACCCTATATTGATCCTACATTAGACATCCCGAGTGAAAAATGATGTTCTTGGTAACTAGAGAAAAATCTTTCAAGATTCGGCACATAAATCATGCATCAGTTCTTCACATACATGTCTTCCAAGTGATTGACTTGTACACTCTTCCCCTTGTTCCATTATGAAAATCCTTTCCTGCAACATATTTTTTTTTACTCTTATTCTTCACATCATTCCTCAGTGTACGATGAGATTATTTCCAACACTAATCTCTAATCCCTTGATAGTACTTCAACTCAACTTACATAAAAAACTTATGCTCCTCCTACTGATTAAATCAGGATCCTCATGTTGATTCTGCATTTTATAAAGGAATCAGGGAACTTCCTTTTGTCCTTCTCAACAATAAATATATTCTTAACACAATCATACACATCCCTTTAAGCATAATTCCAAGGTCTACCAAGTAATATTTGACAACTACTCATGTCCACAATATCATACAACACCTGATCCACATACTATCCAATCTAAAAATTAACTTGAGACATTAGTCCCTCACTTCTAAAGAATGTTCACCTCACAAAAAACTAATCCTATAAGGGTGAAGGTGTCTCACTCTCTTCAAACATTTTTAAAAAAAAACCATCTCCTCAAGAAATAAGCTATCAGTACTGCTAGTATCCATAATTGAATTCCAACATTTACCTCCAAACTGTTAGAAATAGGGATTACTAAGAGGGGGCATGAATTAGTAATCTAAAAACTTTAGTTTCCAACTAGATATTATTACTCACTTTAAACCACGCAAAACAAATCAATAAAGTAATATTGAATAGTAATGTACAAAGATAACTCATAACACCATATTTTATCAACCAGGGAAACCCTGGCCAAGGGAAAACCCTACTAGGTACAATACCACTAGATAATATATTGATATATAAGTTCCTTATTAGACGATGGATCCTATTAGGAGTTACTGAGAAAAATCATTATAATTAATCCCTATTAGGAGACTTTTAATCCCTATTAGGAGATTCCAACGCTTTTAGGAGTTGTGGTACAATGTATGCAAGAAGAGACCACTACCCAAACATGCAATTTCAACTAAAAGAAGAGCCCACTACTCAAACAAGTGATTTACTATTCTCTCTCTTCCTTGAGTAATCTTTGATCTTTAGCTTGATCTCAAATCACTAGATAACTCATACAAAAGTTTGCATATATTACTTTCATAAGAGTTTTCTCTTTAAAATTCACAATTCACATTTTCATAATAACTCTGCATCTTATTGTAAAATGTCCTTTGTATAAATACCATGCCTACACACAAATTTTTTTTGGGTCAGATAAGACCAAAAACCACTTTTCCAAGTTAGAGTAAACATCTAGGATGTCAGCCCTAATTGGACAAGTAATTGTTTTGTAACCAAAACAATTCTTTCCTTCAATTCTATTGGCCTACCTCATCAAAACATGATTATCTCTATTCCATATAGCTTGTACTAACATTTGAGATTATAGGCATCATCACCAACATGTTTACTATCTCCATGTAACTTCCCTAGTCATAATATGATGTTATCAACATGTTATAAACAAAACAATACACTATTATAAATCAAATTCTATACTTAGACAATTTTCTAATTACCAAACACTAAGTATCTTTATTTCTAAGGTTTCTTGTCAGCATGTACATCACATGTTTCCATAAATGAAAACTATGACATATCACTGTTAGCCAATTTTCAGCAATCTCCCCTTTTGGCATTGATGGTAACAAAATAGGGAAAATTGGCTAAGTGACAAAAACTTAACACAACAACATATAAACATTACATCTATTGTAACTTGTTCAACTTTACATATGCTCCCCCTTACAATATATGTTAATAATTTTATTAACATTGTATCTCTCCCCCTTTGACATCAATGAAAAAGTTCAAAATGTCAAGATTCTATCCAAAAACTATCAAAACTATTGTCCTTCCTTATGCTAATATGATCTTCATACAATCGTCAAAAATAGCATTCACACTATCCATACCTTTGGTCCATGTTTCTTTGGAAGACTCGATTGAGGTGAGAATTGTAGATAAGGCATATGATGCAATCTCGACTGCATTAATATCTTAATAGAAAAAGTATGAATATTTGTCCTTGGCCAGACACATTTCTATAACTGTTTCTCAATGAAAGATAACTTTAGAGCAATAAATTCTCTAAAATCAGATGTTCTCTTCAAAATTTGTTCTTTCCAAAGTTCCAATTTCATGATATCATTGTGAATACTAGAACCTTGACCTTCAAAATCATCTTCTTTGCAAGATGGATTTTGTATCTGGCTAGATAAAGCCTCTAGCTCACTCATCTTTGTCTCTATCTGACTATTAATGTCTTTAGTCAGCTTGTATGATAGGGTACACTTAATATACAAAGTTTTCCCTTCCTACTAGCATTTCTAAACTTCTTTTATAGAAGTGTCAAGATTAACTAAGTCATTCTTGCTATTTTGACAGATGGTGCTAAAAAAGTTAGCATCATGGGAAATTTGTTTATTTTTACCTTTGCCTCTGCAACATTCAACAAATTTGTAAACTCTTCATCAAAATATTTTAGCATAGATTGTTCTCTTTTTTTGGGATCTATTTCAATGTGCTAAGATACCAATGTAATGTGCACTTTGTCAGTCACTTCCATTAATGTTTTCTACAAACTTTTCACTATTTTATTCTTCTGTATAAGTTTGGATAGTGAAGAAATTAGATCTGTTTTCTACAAACTAGATGGTTTAGTCTCATCCTCTATCTATTTCTTTGCTACTTCTTTTTTTCTTTTCTCTTCTCATTCTTTCTTTTCCTTTTCCTCTCTTTCTCTCTTCTCTTCCAATCTTTTCTTTTCATCTTCCTTAGTTTTCTTTTACTTCTCTTCATCTACAATTCTTCTATTTTCTTCTTCTTCCTTTCTTTTCTTATCTTCCTCAAGCAATTTCTACTTTGCTTCCTTTATTTTCTTCTTTTCTTCTTCTTGTAGCCTCTTTTCTTCCTCAATCTATCTCAACTTATCCTCAATATCTGGCTCATTTTGTTTAGAACCACCAAATGGATTGTTATCATCAATGTTAATGGTAACATTGGTTTGATCAATCTATAGAGTGTCACCACTTACTAAAACTTCCAAGGTTCTAGGAGCTAGAGGAGATGCTGGCTCTGTCAACATTTGACTAATTTTTGTTGAAGTCTCATTTCTTAACTTATCCTTTTCACCAATCATAAATAAAAATGGTCTCAATTTATTCCTCAAATACTATGTGAGATTATTCAATTGTCTTTTAATTTCATCTTCATCATCAATCTTGCAAATGGTTTTGTGCATAGACTTTTGAATTTCAAGGTCTTATTCCCTTACAAGAGTCTTCTTCTTAATGAGTCTCTCATAGATTTCTGATTTATAATTCTCTCTAGATCCTTCAATTTTAGATTATTTGATACAATATATCTCATAGTAGATATATTCAACCAAGTCCCTAAGATTTTTGAGCATTGATAGTGACTCTCTCAATCATTGAAAAGAAGAAAAGATCTTGTAGTACAAATGAATGATAATATCTAAATTGAAGAAAGAATTGAAGAGGTATATCTTAAAATAAATTTAGAAGCTGATGAAGCAATCAAAGACCTATTAGAAAAGAATTTCGATCTTTAAGAAGAAGTCAGAAAGATAAAAAGAGAACAAAAAATCCATTCAAACAGATAATGTGAACTCATGGAAGAAAAAGACAAAGCTAAAGATGATATGGAAGAAAAGAAAAATGAAATCCAACAACTATCCCTTCAGCAAGCATACTTTATTGATTAGTTAATTAAAATAAAGAGCTTATGAATCTAAGATTAGAGAATCAAAGACTACATTATGATCTCAACATTGAAAAGAAAACCTATGAAATAATAATGAAATCTTAGGAAAGCATGAATCAATTGAATAAAAAAAGTTGATATAGATACAAAGGTAAATCTGTAATAGGATAAAAAGAAGAAGGTGAATCATTTCAGAGGGGAGCTCATAAGAATAAAAGGCCTACTTGCAATCATTGTGGTAAGATAGGTCATACATCAAACAAATGCTAGAGTAATGGTTAAAGAAAAATTCAATGTAAAGTGTTATATGTGTGATAAGCATGGTCATAGAGCAAGTGAATGAAAAGAGAAATCTAAGTTTGAGGGTAAATGTCACAATTGCAAGAAAAAATGACACAAATGTTCAGAGTGCAAAACCAAGCAATAGAACCTAGAAAAGAAAATTATGGAAGCAATATTTGGATTGAATTATAGTACACATGGTGGCGATGTCACTACTATGGTAAATTTGGGTATATTGGAGAAAATTGTGTGAAACATCACATGAGGAAAAGAGATACTACAAAAGGATGCTTTTTTTGTACAAAATTTGGACATCTTTCCAAGAACTTTATAAACACAAGTAGAATTGAAGATGAAAAGAAAACCAAAGATTAAAATATTAGAAAGAAAATGAGGCAACAATGGGTACCAAAATCTCCAAGAAACACTAACCAAAATCAAGAAGTGAATTACACCCAAGTCAATGAGTTGGGTGGTTTAGTCATTTCAACTTAGTTCTTTATGGAGATCACTAGAATTATGATTCAAAAGAAGTAATCTAACATTAGTTCCATCCAATAAGAAGAAAAATCCACATCAACATTAAAGATGTGTAAGGATCATGAGCATGATGGAAATAAGGAGACCTTGCCAAGAAAAGTTAGGTCACAAGACCTTACTAAGTAAGGTCAGGTTGTAGATTGTTGTAGACACAAGTTGGTAGTTCCTATTGAGTGATGGTGACTCTACTAATCTATAAATGTCTTCCAAGCATTAAAGAATAAGTTGGGTGAAGGAAAACCTATCACTTAGTGAGTATGAATTATGAAGCATTAATGGTGATTAAACAAAGGAAATTTGTTAAAAGGAAGAAATTAAAGGCATTATTTCACTACAAATTTTTGTAGCTATTTGTGAAAAGTAAATTAAGAGCCCCTAAGAGATTTGAGTATTTGTTGTTGAACAATTCTTGAATTTTTCAAAAACCTTATCAAGCATGGAATCTTCAAGTAGCAAAGTGAAGAAAGGTTCTAAAATGTCGGTTCATGGAGTCAACTACATGATATCTAATTTCAACTTGAGTCCAGCGATTGTAGAGGTACTAGACCTAGTTGGTGCATAGTCTCAAATTCCACTTAAGGTATTACTCATGCATGGCATCTGTTCCTTTTATCACTTTTCAATTTAGGAACTCAGAACCCTAGAGATGAATGAAGCATTCAAGGAATTGTGTGGATGGTGCATTAAAACCTAAACATCATCAATTGGAAACCGAAGACTTGATGCATATCTCCCATATGATAAGAGACTTTTAGGTCAAGTGGATTAGATATATTTGAAGCCATGTTCACAATGGGTAGTTATCATTGGACCAATCCATTTAGATTATGAAAAAAAAATGATTCACATTATCACTAGGCTTCCAATGCTAAACAAAGCCATAATAACCAAAACCCTAGGTTGGGTTGAATTGGAAGAGAAGACTCTTGTCGAGTGGGATAGAAGAGATATGAAGATTAATGGAGTAACAAACATGGAATTGAAGTTTGGCATGCATTTAATTTCACACAAGCTTTATAGTTCTAGTCAGTTAAACAACATGTCATGTGAAGTTGTCAATCTTATATACAAGGTTGTGAACAATAAGCTATCCTTCGAAATTGTCGAGTTGTTGTTAAACCAATTCAATAAATATATGGAGAGCATCATAGGATCAAAGAATAACCCATGCAATTTTGAATCTCTTTTGACATGTTTTTTCTTCTTTGTTTTGAAATTATTCCCCTCCAAAGGTATAGTAGTATGGAGGAAAGATGTTCATGTTTTATGTCAAATAAATGAATGTATAGTAGTAATGGGTGAAAATTTTCATAGCATCATGGATAAATATTTTGAATCATTCAAAAATAAGATGCATAATAGATTTAGGATTCCTAAGAAACTTGTAGAAGAGTACAAAGATGATATTATTTCATGCTGGACTATGACAATGTATACAATCAAGCGGTCAGACCTAGAGTGGAATGGGTTAATCCTTTAGAGTATGAGGTTAACATTGATGACACTAAGGATATCATAGAGGCTCTACTGAATGAGCATGTGGATCCTAAAGCCACATATTTTGAAACATATTATGAGGTAAAGGCAATAATTAAGCTTGAGATAAAGCTACTTCAAGTAGTGAATAAAGGAAGGAAAAGAGTAGAGAAAATACTAAAAAGTACTAAGAAAGAAAGTTCTTCTCTAATGCTTACTAAGGGAAAAGGTAATGATATCGAAGATGATGATGTTGAAGATGAAGAAGAAGAAGCCAAGTTTGAGGAGGAAGAGCCTTTAAGAAAGAAACATGAGGTTATTATAACCAAACCTACTAAGTCATCCCCTAATATATTCATAAGAATGGAGGCCAAGTCTTTGAAGAATCAAAGTTAGGTAAAGATAAAGCTGAGTAGGTTATTCTCAAGAGATTTCCAACTACACTTCAAAAAAGATTCAAGAAGATGGAAGAAGGAATTGCAATGGCATGTTTCAAATTTCTCAAGTATGAAACAAGGAGTGCAGAAGAGAAAAGGAAGATTGAGGACACCATTATGACCAAATTGGAAAAATGGAAGTATTCACTAGATGAGCTTGCACAACAAATGCCTAATGAGCTTATGTAGGCAATAAAGCCTAGATGGGAAAATGAAAAGAAGACTTCTAAGGACATCTTTCAATAGAATAACCCATGCCAAATCTTAGTAATAAGGAGATAAAGGAATCCTTGAAGCAAAATGAGAAGAAGCTCATTCTCAAGTTGAAAACTTGTATAATATTGCGTTAGGACATGGAATATGTGGTGAACAAAGGTACAACTACATCGAAGAACATCTATAAGTTTCATCAACCTAGTGAATTTATTTTACATGTTGATGGCAAGGATGATGAAGATAAGGAAGAAGATGCAGAAGTAAATTATGATGATCTAGATGATGTCAATTTGGATGATAAGGACGAAGAATATGAAGCTACTAGAGTAAGTCTTATAGAGATTCAAAGAATTGAGGAAACTAATGTAGAGAAAATTACAATAGCAACCATGGCCTCATTTGCTCACTCTCTGAGCACAACCTTAGCACAATCTAGGCTAGAGATAGCTTCTATTGAGTTGGTTGTGGATACCACTACTATACCAAGCACCCAACTAGGCTTTGAATATGTTCAGCTGAAAGTTACATTGAATGAAATGCTTAACACTTCATCTATCAATAATCAATGTCCTCCATCATCAAGATTGATTGAGCAACAACAAGGTGTTTCTGTTCTTAGTGCTATTTCAAAATTTTTTGCTAGTCCATCTATTTCTACAAATTTTCTATTCCAAATATATGCATAGCTAGTACAATGATAGTTGAGAACTAGTCTCAACTGAGTACTAAAGTCTTAGACAAGGGAAAGAGAATTTTTTCCACTATTCTAAAGGGTAAGGGAAAAGAAGCAAAATCTATTGATCTAGATGAGGATATAGTCATTCCAAATTGAGATATCTCTACCCTCACCCCTCATCAAATGAATTCCATGGATGAACCATTGAAGAAGAGAGCTAAGAAACATAAGCTTAGGGAAGAAAAAAAGAAAGAAACTCTAGTTCTTGAAGACATAAAAATCATATTTATTGATTCTTTGAGTATTGAGGTTGATGGAAAATGACCCATTTTGGACTAGTTAGCAAAAATTGTGCATAAATATAATGCATACTTAAGTGGATAGGATAAATTTCTACAAAGAGAAGAAAGAAAATTTGAGAAAAAAGTATTGGAACAAGTTGCATAGAATTTCAATAGATCAAGTAGAGTAGGCTACTATTCTCAGCTCACTAGAAACCTCTGTTAATAATGTTGTTTCACTATTTCCAAAGTCAAGTGACACATCTATCTTTACAAAGGAGATTAAGGATAAACTGTCCAAGATAGATGATGGTATGAAGGAAAGTTCAGACCATCTATCACTTATGCCAAGTCATAGTTCTGCACATTATTCAAAGATCAAGTATCTACCAAATTTGTAGGCAAAATAATTGATGGAAGAAGCTAGGATCAAGCCCACACTTGAAAAAATCCAAGGCATGATTCTTCCAAACATAGATGCATTACACAAACATATTTCACATTCAAAGACACT
>CM053783.1:178045500-178250500 GCA_028749045.1 Cupressus sempervirens | reverse complement strand
ATTAAGATAAGGTTAGTAGTTAGTAATGAGGATTAACATTTATTTTAATTAATATTAATTTAGTAAGAGTTGAAGAATATAATGTAATAATAGTTAGATTAAGCGATGAATTGTTATGTTCATTTTTTTAAAATTTTAGTTATTTGTATATTAGATGTTATATTAGTTAGTTAGTCATTTTGATTTCAATTTTTTGAAATTGTTAGATTTATCTTTATTTAAAATGTTATTTAAATAATTTTAAATATTTTTCTTATTTGATGTTTTAAATGGTTAATGTTAATAGGTTTTAAATTAGTTCCAAATTATGTGTTCTAGTAGATTTATTGGGTTGATTAGTTCTTGTAGGGGTTATTGAAAAGTAAATGAGAAATATTACATTTTTTTAAAATTAATGTAATAGAAAAATAAATTTTGAAATCAATTTAATAATGAATGTTCAAATTTAGCGACCTATTCCTACATGTTTTTAAACTGAGATGTAGTCTTAAGGTATTGATAGGAGAACATGTTTTGTCTTACAATTTACCTATACTTTAACTTGTGAAGCAAACATATTAAACTTAGTGGAATTAAATTTTAAAAAATATTATGTGTGTTTTTGCCCCATATTTGGGCATGACATTTTGGTATCAGAGCCCAGTTTCATGACACTTGGGCAATAATGAGTCCATGATAAGTGTGGACATTTAAATTTTACTATACAAAGTGGGGATTTCCCTTTGCAAAAATTTGATAAGTAAATATATTCCTTCTAAACTAAAACATTGATATTTAAACCTAAGTAAAATTTGAACTGGTATTAACAAATGTAAATGGTTAACCATACTAGACAAGCTAGTCTTAATGATTTGAAATGAATGCTTAGATGCAAGAATGCTATATTAAAGTATATTACGATCTCATTGAGAAATTGAAATTATATTGAAAAAAATCACCTTGAGGAAAAACTAAATTAAGAGCCCTAAAAAAATGATTTTGAATCATGAAAGTGGAAATGATCAAATAACCTAGAAGTCAAAGAGAAAGTGTTCTCAACATCTTTAGCAGAAGTCAAATTTTGTCCGATCCGATCACTTGTGGGAGAATTTAATTATATGGTTCCAGTAATCCTTGGAAAGAAAATAATAGCTAATTTGGAATCTGCAAGTAACATTTGTGAACCTAGAATGATAGGGTTACTAATGTGAGAAGTTGTTCAACAAGAGAGAGTTAGTTAGGAAGGTACAAAGAATATGAATATCTTAGTTTACTATAGGGAATGGAAACCTAATCAGAAATGAATCTATCGAAAAAAAAAATGGTGCTGAGAATGAAATTAATTGATGATAAGTATGTAACATATAGTATTGAATCAATAAGATGGGAAGATACAAACTTTTGAGTTAGGGTTATGTGAGTCTATTATGTTGGCAGGCTTATTCTATAAACATGACTAATACTAAATTTTTATTTATCAAGTGAATACTCATAGAATCTAGTATTGAAATTATTGGACCAATCATAACCCTACAATATAAAAAAAGTAAAGTCATGATGAGGTCACAAACCTAATATGAACTAAAGGATTTAGGTATTAGAATTAAGTTATAAGAGGATTATAAGCCATGAGGCATGATAAGAACGATGACGATGGCTTATATCGTTGGTAAGGAGATATTTGTAAGAGTGAATAAGTAAATATTGACATTGGATAAGTAAACATGGATGACATCCTAATAATCATTTTATACCTAAGTAGTTGCAAACCTACAACCTAAGGATGAATTCATAAATCACTTATGACTAGGAAAATGTGAAATATGGAATTATTGATAAGAATAGTAGCATTCAGTGCATTCTTAGATGGTAATTAGAACTTGTGTAAATGATGGAATAACACAGACAGTGATACAAATATGTATAGAGGATCATACCAATTTGGTGAGATTGATAACCCAACTTCAATTAGTATATTGTGGTGAAATTGACCTAAGAAAGATTATGGATAGGATCCCTAATACTCAATTATATTAAATTGAGGATAATAGATTTGATATTGTAACTAAAACTTAGAGTACAACTCCACTAACATTGATGTCCCCACATGTTTAGATTCTTCAAAAAGAAACCAATGTAACAACAAGAAGATTGAAGGTGACTTATTTTGGTACCCTCACATTTGCACTTTTGAGTGAGTTCCAATTAGGACAAACCCCTTAGCATAGTAAACCCTAATAGTAGGGCGATGTCAATAAAGTTAACTATGTAGTTGGTACATGGAACCAACCATACGTTGAGTGACATGGTCTTTAGACCACCATCTAATTTCAATTCAAGATCCCTACAATGTATTTGGAAGACCTAAGATTCCTCATTTCCTCAGTGACCCTAGTACAACCGCATTATGTCAATAGTTTACATTTTGTGAGTAACTAGATTTATTTCCTTGTTTGTCTGATTTTCGATTTTGGTACTCTTAATGTTCTTCCTTTTTTCCATCAGTGTGATGTGGGGTTGTTTAGCCAATTCTATTATTGATGATTTTATTTTAGCTCTTGGTTATGTCTTTATTTCTTGATTAAAATCTTTCTATTGTGGCCACTCTTTATTTCTTTTTTTTTAGACTTTTGTGTTGGAAGTTTCATCCTTGATGTTAAATTTGAATTTTGAAGCACTTTCTTCTGAATTTTGTTGGCAAAAGTGATATATGATGGGCCCACCAAAAGGGATTCCTAACAATTAAGTGGATGTATAACATTAGGGTATGGGGTTATTAGTGAGAGCATTCATGCTCCACCCTCTCCTAAGACTTCGAGAATATGATCGTGAATATTTGTTGATTGTTATGAGTAATGAAATTGCACCCAAGCATACAACTAGATAAGGTTACAAGTTAACCAAATGGACTTCTAGATGGAAAGATGCATGTGTAGTGATGGACTTGTTGAGTATCCTATTAAGAATCAGTGTTTCATGGAAACTCTAAAAGGAAAGTATTTAACCTTAATAAAGGGACAAGTTGCTTAATATGAAACCTCATTTGAGGGAGTCTGGTACAATTGTTACCCAATGAGAGGGTATGTGGAAATTCATAATATCTTATTATATTATTATTAGAGACTCTATAAGTATTATATACTAGATTAGAATGTTGTTTATATGGGACCAATATGTTTTAAGGAGTATTTGACCTTGGAAAATGTAACCATGTCAGAGTTTTGGATTGAACTTTGCTTTAGTAAGAATAATTATGTAAATATCTTATCTCCCTTGAGTATGTATGTGAATTTTTAATCATTCTTTTTATAAGACTGAATTTTGGAACAAGTCTAGACAAGGTCTAGCATAGGATGAACATTTTAGTTGTGTGACTTCTGGGAGGAAGTCAAAGGCTAGTGAAGGAGGATGTAAGGTTCCTCCTCACACATGCTTATTAAATATGATTTTTTATGTTAAATCTGTTGTAGGAGATTTGAACATATATGAAGTTATGTTATATGTTGTGAATGTCCTAATGAAATTAAGAGTAGTTGATACATCCATGTCTTAATACTTATTGATTCAAGAACTACTACATTATCTTGACTAATTAAGAATTAAAATTTCACTAACAATGATATGAGGCATTTTCACTTAATGATAAGGGTGTTGATTTTGATACCACGATGATTAAGTTTTATGCTTCAGATAGTTCAGTATTCTTTAATTGGTGATATCATGATGTTTAGGTATATGCATGCCTAACAATGATTATACTAGTACTTAATCTAAATTAATGAATAAGTTATATGTTATATTTATTATGCGATTTCTGATGATTTAATGTGAGTAGAAATGAATTAAATAGTTAGTTATATGAAATATTCATGTTTTAATTTATGTAATTTCCCTGATAATATATAAATATATATATATATATATATATATATATATATATATATATATATATGCATTAGATTTTCTTGAGCTACTGATGTGTGCAATATACTTGACACATCTTTATTTTGAAGACTTTCCAAGTAAGATTTTATCCTTTTAAGCTTTGGCCTGAAATGGATTTGACTATTGATAGGCATCATCATTTTGGAGCTTTTCTCTAAAACTTGTTGTCTTTCAAGCCCGAAATAGGATTGATACCATCCAATTTAGGATCATCTAATGGTTATTAAAATGAGTTACTATGTTTTAGATGATATAAAATATTGTTTCTAGGTATTCATAGGTTTGGTCTTGATTTTATTTTATAATTAAGTATTTTCCAAGGTTTTACAGAGTTTTCTTACACCGAAAAAAATTGCCAATGAAGTGATTTTGTTTTTAAGTTTGAAAAAAAATTACCAATACAAATTAATTTTTTCCTCTTAAAATAATGTTGGATTCATCAAGATTTTACACTTTTTTCCAAATGGGGGTTTCTTAAAGTTATCCCTGACAAAAATAGATAAATACAAAAGCCTTTTACTACTAATATCTTCAATATCTAATCTTACTTTTGTATCTCTTTGCATGCTTTGATCATACATCATAATTTGCATCATATAGTTCACATATTACTTTTCATATCATTTATATCTTCTACATTACATCATGTAATAAAATATTTCATTTATACCTCTTCATTTTACAAAACTTTCCATGTCATCCTTTAAGCTTTCACATGCTTGGTAAAATACAAAACTTATTCTTTCTAACTTAGGGTTAACATTTAGGATGTCATCCCTAATAAGTTAAATAATTCTTTGACCATTAAATCTTATTTCTTTTTTATGCTTTGATCTTTCCTTTAATCTATTTGTCTAGTAAATTGGCCATAACTCTTGTTCTACTATCGATACTATTACATGCACTTAGCCATGCCATCATGACACTATTTACTCTACATACCTAACTGTACATATGCTAAAGATTAACCAATGAATCTTTCCAATCAAAATCCTAATTTTTCTTCTTGATAAACTTCATGATACTTAGATAGTATTCTAAGTACAACTTCGTTGACTTCATTTTCAAGATCTGCTCTCTTCTCACTAAAATTATGTTTTCATAAATGACAACATTAGATGATTAATTTAGCCAAATTTCCAACAACATTACACTGCCAACTCCCATGTATGGATGTAATATATCCTTTATTGGTAGTTATGAAATACATATGTAGAAACTAGGTTCTTAAATCCCTAGGAATCCCTTGATGTCACAAAATTGGTCTTCATTTTTCAAAATTAGGTGCACATTCTAAGAAAAACTAATTTTAGTGTCAAAATGATTAAGGTAATTAAAACAAGAGAAAGGAGGACCTAATAAGATAGGTTATACCTTGATATTTGTGTTGTAGAATAGGAATGAAAAGAAGGACCTATTACATCTCACCTTGATTAGGTTTAGGAGAAATATAAAAAGTTATGCAAATACATCTTAAATGAAGATTTACTATTAAATTACATTAAATATGTGATAAAAAGTGATAAACTAAATTCATTCCAATTTAAGATAGTAGATCTAACCAACACATTAGCTAGATATGGTAGTACATTAATATGCAAGATTAAGTAAAGAAAAATTTTAGTACAAAAAAGGGTATAGAATGTTTATCTCATTGTGATTTTGACATATGAGTGACAAAACACTTAAAGTAATTATTTTAATAGTACTTAGTGTATGCCAAGTAAGTAGCTTATGACAAGCATAATTTTTCAAATAATACATGCCAATCAAGGTATATAGTATGTGCGAAGCACCCATATGTGTCAAGCAGATAGTTAGCACTAAGTCACTCTAGTGATGAGCACGTTAATATATGCTAAGTGATTAATGTGTCAAGTGAACAATGGATGTTGAGTCATTTAGAGGTCATGTTACAACATTGAATATATAGTGGATTAGAGCTATCAAATTTCCACAATCCATCATTTTTGTAATTTATTTTCTTGATTTGACTATGTGAACAATTTTTTACATCAAATCCAAAAAAAACATCACAAAAAAGATATAGTTCATGTCAAGCATTAGAGGCTTCAATTACTGAGTGAACAATTTTGGAAATAGTTGTTTTTAATGGCACAAAGTCCTATGTAATTCATTCTTTTTCCAAATTAAGGATTATTTTACAATTCTAGATGATAAGAATAAATCTATGTAATACATGCAACCAATTAGATTGAGGGATGTTCTAAGGAAAAAAATGGGTGAATCAAAATTGTTAATTCATATCTAACGTTACATCACCTAGGTCTTCTTAAGGAAGGAAAACCATAAAGAGTTTATGAGTAAAGAGAAAATTTTATGCATGAAGAGAGAACTTTTCATGCATAGACAAAGTATTCATGGTGACTAAAAAGTTGTGACAAAGGAATGAATTGCAAAATTAGTTAGAGAGAATAGAGTAAAGCAGAGAGAGGATATAAGTGATACATCTAATCAGAGAGGATCAAGTATACATTAGGCAAGAGGTGATTTTATATCTAGTAGAGAGGTGCTAACCAAAGGATCAAGGCTGAAACATTATAATAGATGAATTAGTAAAATTTCTTAACTAAGTATTCCTAGTAGGCTTTTGTAAATCCTTTAATAAGGGTCTTACTTTATTTTAAGTTGAAGTCTTTTAACCAAGAATACTTCTAATAGGGTGTGAAAATCCTTTAATAGGGTAAGATCTAATTATATTTGTAAGCCTTCAACAAGGCAAACCTTTCATAGGGTAGATCATAGGTTATGATCAAACATTGTAACCTTTGTTGGATATAATTTACAATTGCAGTAGTGGAGATTTTTGGGTGTCATCCCCACCCCAATTTTACCTTCTCATTGGAGGGTTTCTAGGCAACCAAAAATCTTATGTCATATGTGTTGAATGTTTATTTTTTATCATGCTATGGATGAATATGTTTAGATTGGTTTTTCAGATTACATGCAAATTGTGAGATGGATGTGTGGTGAATAGTTTTTTGGTTACATTTTTGCAGTACTAATTTACCCCCCCCCCCCCCCCCCGCCCCCAACTTTAGATTTTACTTTCCCTATTGTATGTCCAAGTATTCATATCAGAGCCTTGTTCTTTGAAGAGGAAAGCTTTGCATCTTTGACGAAAGATCTTGAAGATGTAAGTCTACAATTTGGGAGAAGTCATTGAGAACTAGAAGATTGAGATCCAACTTGCCCTATTTTAGCTAGATAAAGTGAGAGATGAGTTGAAGTGCTCATTAAAGAGAAGGAAAGAGATAGCTATTGAGGAAAATTACATGCATTAGTAAGAGGAAGACACTACTAAATTGTATGTAGATGGAAAATCAAATGAATTTGGAACAATAGTTGTAGATTTGATGGAAAAGAATGGTGCCCTAATTGAAGAGGTCAGAAAACTCAAGATAGAAAAAGAAGTCCAATCAATATTGCTACGTAAGGTGATCTAGTAGAACAATAATTTTGAGGAAGACAAAGTCATGATTGAAGATGAAAAAAGGATATTAACAAATAGACTAGAAGAGAAGACATCAGAAGTACAAAGGATCGCTAAAATGGAATTGGAAATAATGAAGCAAGATGTGATTTCCAATCATGAATTGAATGGTAAGGACATTCAGATCACAACCTTGAAGTTATGGAATGAACAACTAAGAAATGATTTAAGAAGAGATTTAAAGAATTTTTTGAAAGTTTCAAAAAATCAAGTGAAGCCATCAAGTACTTTGAGAAATTGATGAGATCTCCCAGATCTAATAATGACACTATTAGATTGGATGCACTAGTAATGAGGAAGGAGAATCATCTAAGTAGTGAAAAAAGAAACAACAGTGGTAAGAACTACAAACCCACTTGTCATAACTATGGAAAGTTATGTCATACTACGAATTTTTGCAAGAGCAATAATGCAAATCAAAAACCTAAGGAGAAGTTCATGGGTTACTTTCATAAGTGCAACAAGAAAGGATATTGGGCACATTAATGTAGGATGAAGAATTCAAGCACACAAATATTTGAAGGATATTGCCACAATTATAAGAATTATGGATATAAAGCATATGAATGTAGATCTAATGCTAAATGAACATGAAACAAGAAGACATAGGGACAACACAATGGAAAATCCTACAATTGGTATTAAAATAAAAGGTATAGTTATCATTATTTTCAATAGTATGGACATGTTGCTAAGAATTTCATTAGAACATGTTTTAGAAGTGTCTACAATAGATGGTTGAGTCAAACTACATGTTTTATCTATTTGAAGATTGGTCACATTAGTAGAAAATGTCCAACAAGGTCAAAGATACCTAGCAGTGATTTCAACAAAGGAAAAGAGAAGGTTGATATTGAGAAAGTCAAAGTCTAGATGAAGAAGACATGGAAGAAAAAGGAAGATTGTAGTACATCAAGTTCAGATGAGATCACTTCATCCAATGGATCAAGTGATCACATCACCCCAAACAAGGTAATCAAAAGGCATGTAGGACTAATATTTGAATGATATATTTTGCATCAGTTCCAAGAATATAAGTTATAAAAATATTATATATAGATGAACTAAGATAAAATGTATTAGTTAGAACCTAGAAGAAATATATAAGTTGTTTTAGTTTTCATGTTATTGCCGAGCATGAAAAGTTTCATGTTGTTGCCATGTGAAAATTAAAATTTTAGTTGGTGCCAAGCTATTAAAGGTGATAGTATTGGCCTATCTCACCGTGGTTTTCGAGCATAGAATAAATCATGTGTAAGATGAGTGATTTGAAATTGCTATGATAGCCATGCTTACAGTTGTGTAAGCACTAATCATTTATTGTCAAGTTTTAAGGGTTATATGGTTGAGTTTTGACTCATTTGCATTCATTTGAGATCAAAGAGAGCACAAGGAGCATAAGGAGAAATGAGGAAAAATGATAAAAGCAGTGAACTAGATTTAGTTGCTAGTCATCACCAATCATTAGATTCATAAGGTATTTATCATGTGACGAGCTACACTATCTGAATTATCACGAAACCTATTTATTTGATATGTTGTCTAGTGCTTCTACTATAGTTAGGAAGGAAATAAAAGAAGATTTAAATTTTAAATTAATAAAAAATGAGAGTTAAAAACTCTCCTTTTGAGCTATTTTTGAGATTGCATACAAGGGAGTCCAATGGGTGAGTTATCAATGATACGACCACAAGTTTTGATGATACAAGGTGTAAGATATTGCTACAATTGCAAGGTTGGAAGTATTGGAGACATGAAAATTAGATATTTGTATGGAAATTGTGTGTTGATGGAGTATTGAAGGAGGAAAATAAAATTGTAGAGAGAAAAGGGTTAACTCATGCCCTAGATTTTCCAAATGTACTCAAAACAACATAGATTAAGATAGTATTGAGCATAATATATGATCATTCTATATGGTTGGAAATGGTTGTACAAAGAACACAAAAAGGATCAATCAACAAGTAGTAGGGTATTCTACCCTAGATAAGCCTAATACCATGCAAAGTGATGCTAAGGAGATAATAGAGTAGAATATAGGGACTATATGGAACAAAAGAGGGATGACAATAGACACTATTTTAGATCCCATAATTGAATTTGTATTGAGAATAATTTCTCACAAGTTCTTTCAATCTACCAGATTGAACAATGTGTCTTGTATGGCTATGGATTTAGGCTATAGGATAGTGAAGAAGGATCACTCTTATGACCTTTTTGAGTAAAAAATCTAGTTGTTATCAAAAAACTTGGGAGCCATAAGAAAGATAAAGAGTGCACAATGAAAATTTGGTTCATTATTGGTTTGCATATTCTTTTATGTTCCTAATACATTTCCTTCATTTGGAAAAGTTGCTTGGAATATTGATAGGTCAATTCTAGTTCAAACTAGAGAGTTCATAGAGCAACTTGGGGAAAACTTTGAGTTAGAAATGACAAGGTATTTTGAAGACTTTAAGAAGTCTATGAAGTAGAGACTGAGGATACAAATTTCACTAGTAAAGAAATATTATGATGATGTTTATTTTATAGTTGATGTTGTTCATACTTATGTACAAGAAATTGTTCCTAGGGCCAGATGGCTTAGGCCATTGCCCTATGAAATCAATGTGGATGAGGCCTCAACACCCATCACAACACTATTAGAAAATGAAGTATATAAAAGTATAGCCTCATTTGGAAATTATGAGGAAGCCAAATCAAGAAGTACAATAGATTTAAAGATGGATTTTGTGGTGAGAAAGAAAGAAAATTCTGAAGAAGCTTAAAAAAAGATTTGGTGAAGGGGGAGAATAGAAAGAAGAAGATGTTTATGATAAGGCTAAAGAATATGAGAAACCTATGCAAGCCACACTAGCACCAACATAAGGTCAAGGATAAGACAAACAAGAAGAAGTGAAATATGACGAAGGTGTTGAGGAAAAATAAGAAAATGAAGCACCTAAGCCTATAAAGAAGAAGAAAATAAAAGCCAAGGAGCCAATAGTAAGGATAACTAGAAAGGTTGTGAATTATACACAACAAAACCAAGTAGTACCTATTACTAGGGATAGCACAAGGGAAACTGCAAAGAAGACACAAGAAGCTAACAAACCCAAAGGAAAAAGAACTATTGCTACCACAAAGAAGGGTCAACAAGATCAACCAAAGAGGAGGAAGTACATAGCTCTAGATGAATCATATGAGGAGAGGATTGAATCAGATGAAAACAGTTAATTCCAAGTGGTAATCCATAGTTCCTCTTATGATTTAAACAACTTGTATGATAATATAAAAAATAATAAAGATTTATCTTGGTTCACACATGTGGACTTTGACAAACTTGGGAAGGTAGAAATGTATAAGGTTGAGGAGCCTATATATATATATATATATATATATATATATATATATATATATATATATATATATATATATATATATATATGAGATAATGGCCATATTTAAAAACACACCTATTGATCTTTCCAATTCTTTATCCAAAATTCTATATGAAAAAGTTGAGCAAAGATGTTAATACAATTTAACCACTGAAAGGAATATAAGGGATAATACTCTAGCAAAAGTAATGCTATATTTGGATAAGTCATCCATGACTAAAGCCATTAAAAAATACAAATGGATATTTTATCCCAAATATAGAGCCTTTAACATTTTGTAGAGTAATATTGAGGAGGTTGTTAAGAGGAGCACCCAAATATGGAAAGTTATCTATGGGTTGACAATAGAAAAAGAAATTGAACAAACACCAGAGGAGGTGGGTGAAGACAAAGATAAACAATAAGTAGTGGTAATAACCAAGGCTAGATCTATCAAAGATGGACATGAGGGAGATACAGAGAAGGAAGCAAATATAAAGGCTACAACTGAAGAACATAAGTAACAAGATCAGAATTTACCTAAGGTACATATGCTGAATACTAGTCCCCCTCATGTGGACCAATAACATAGTGAAGAAAATCAATCCTTTGAGAGAGGATGATTTGAAAAGGATACTAAATGATTCTAATTTAGCTACTAAGTTATGCACTAATTGTGTATCAATCAATACACATGAAATTGACAAAGCATCAATAGGGGAAACACATGACACTAACACATCTAGTGTACACCTTTTCATCTCTAGAGACAAGAGGTCCAGAAGCACAAAAGGGTGTCATCTCTGACACTCATGTTTCAATGTCCATTGTGGTATATCAAAGAATGGATATAGTGACATCAAATGTTATCACATTAGTGCCAAATTCTTTAGTGCAATCAATATTGATAGTTGAGTAGGATGGAACACAAGTACATATAGGTTAGGAAGATAGTCCTACACCTAACTCATAGGCACAAGATGAAGATGAAAAAATAAAGAAGGAAAATGATATGACTAAAGAGTCCTTTTTTACTATGAAACTAGAGGAAAAAATAGAAATTTAGATATTGGTTACTCTACCAATCCCTACATCTCCTATCCCTAGTCAAACTCTTCATAGGTTGAGTGTAGATGCTACACCATTGTAATCATCAAGGCCTAGTCCTGATACATCTAAGATTAGAGAAGGCACATCTTATGGAGATTTCAATCTAGATAAGGTGATTGACCTTCCAAATTTTTATCTAGCAACAATCACCATAGAGGAAATGAGTATATTGTAAGAAGCTTTAGCAAGGAAGAAGAATCAAGAGTTACTCAAAAGGGAGCACAAGCAAAGACAAGTGCTAAATGACATCAAATAAATATTTCTTGATGCATTCAACCTCGCAACACCCAATGGAGAAAATCATATTATTGAGCAAGTAGTTAATATAGTGGATAAGTTTAGTGATGCAGACCTAGACACAAATACTAAACTTATGGAATGGTTTAAGAAGATATTTCAAACCAAGGTCGATGAAAATATTTCTAGTGTCATTATACTAAGACAAGTTGACTTAGTAACAAAGATGGAAGATGTGAAAAAGGTGTTAGATGATATATTTTCTCTATACACAAAGCTTTGTGATGTAAATTTGTTCACACAAGAAGCACAAAGGGCTATTGACCAGCTATAGGGAGATTTAATAACAATAGGTAATATTATTAAGTTTTCTCCTAGTCAAAGCCATACTCATTTTCAAATATGGCTATCATGCCACAATTCTATGAGGCAAAAACAAAACTAATTTTTTTTTTCAAAGTAGTAACTAAAGGTAAGAAACCTAATCAATTCTTATACTTGAAAGTGATGTTGTGAAGTTTTTCTTATTCAGAATGTGGGTTCCAAGTTCCTTAGGGGTGATCAGCTAGTTGCAAGAGGGATACAATTGGAGTTATAGGGGTGGTAAAAGTGTTAAGGATTGTATCGAGAAGGTACTTTATCAATTAATTTTGTTCTATTAATATTAGGTTTTTCATTTTATAACTATAATTATTATTATTACTATTTAATTATCATATTGATTATTATTTTCAAACACCTATATCTTCTATACTGATAAACATCTTTTATCTCAATTGCTAACATTATTGATGTTAAATATTAAATTAAGATTACTATAATTGGAAGATTGTGCATGAACAATTCAAATAAAATTATTGTCTAACCTTACACCAACTCATATCTTCATCAAATAAAACTAATATTAATAATAACCAAGCAATTATCTATCCTAACAAATTAAAGGTTAAATGACCACCCTTAACAAATAATCTCTAAATAATATAGTATATATATGCCTATTACTCCCTCAAATATTTATAATCAATTTATACTATAATAAAATTATCTTTAAATCAATAAACATATATGACTTACCCTAAAATTATTTAATAACTATAATCAGATTTCCTTATAATTCTAACTTGCAAATCCTAAATTCAATATAATCAACATCGGGTGAAACCCAACTTTACAAACCCTTTTATATATAACTATAAAAAAACACCCTAAATTTTTATCATAAATTATTACAACTATAATTATCCATCCATATTAATCTTATGCTAACCCTTAATCTAAACCCCACTAAAAATGCTATCATAGTTCCTAAACACTTAAAACTAGGTGTGGGTAGAAGAAGTCTTCAATTTTTTCTTTTCATTTTCCATGTTCAAGCTAGGAATCTATAGGATGAAGGTGGTGATGTCAGATCATGTATCTATTTAAACTTTCTTTTATACTCCCCGCATTCTAAACATAGACACCTACCCTTCTTTACTTACTCCATCTTACTTAGTTTTGCATGTGCAACTAGGAAATGGGAAGAAGTCAAGATTTCCATTTAATGATTAATGTTTCCCTTCATTTAGTTGATGTGGTACCCATACATGGGTCAGTATCTTGTCAAATGTAAGGACACCATCATATTTTTCTTTTAGCATGATCCAAGCAATCGCCTAGTAGTTCTTCTTGGCAAGGTAAAACATGGTTTTTTTTTTTTTTTTTTTTAAAGATGGAGCTTAAGTACATTTCAAGACAGTCATCAATGTATGACCAAACTTTTCCCTTCCCATCTCCAAGGCATGGAATGATTAATTGGGATGAGTGGGGGTGGTGGGGCCACCTCCCATCCCATCACCTTGCAAATTTAAACACTCCTTTATATGTTTTTCCATGTAATCTTTTCCTAGCCACCTAGCATAAAGTGGGTTAGAATTTTAATTTCTTTTTTTGTAGATTACTAGCAATTATTTGTTACCCTTGTCACCTATTTTTTTTTATATACATGATTCTTAGTATAATATTTTTTTAATTTTTTATTGCAAGGTATTATTATAATCATAGCTCAACTGACACCTACTTAATGGGGATAGCTTGAAATTTATTTACTTCCATATTATAATTTTCAAGTTAGTATTATTTTAGTCAAGGCCCATTATTTTATTTGACTATAATGGCAAGAGGAATTGATTGATGTTTCTCATACATTTTCTAGAGAATGGATATGAAACCTCCAACACTTGGTTTCTAAATGAATTTTATTCTTTTGTTTCTCACAATTTTCTATATGGGTACTAAAATCAAGCTAATATAATTTGAACATTACCTCATATATATTAATACTTGTTCCATATGTGAAATCTATGGTTGAGAAGAACAATACTCCATTACTATCAACTTATATTTCAATAAAAAAATCTCCTATGTAAATCACAATACAATTCTTTGCAAGTAAATTCATGAACTTTAGATTTTCAAATATAATTGTTGATGTCTCAACATTTGAGTTTGTTACCAAATAGAAACATAAACTATCTAGATTGAATTCAAGAACATCCAACTTATTCACATGAGACTTGAGGGAGTAAGAACAACCAATATAAAATATCCTATTCCATCTTCCAATGTATATCAAGATACAATTTTCTTTTCTTCATTACATTCAATCAAGTATTGACAACATCCAATACAATAAAATTTTTGTTCATGATCTTTTCAAAACTTGCATTCAAACAAGTATCAAACAAGCAATAGGGTGGTGAAATTATCATATTAAGAAACACAATAGAGGGACCTTTACAAACAAAGTGATTCACAACCTCTCTAATGGCATATGTATGGAAAAAATAACATCATTTCTTGAATACAATAGGTTCACATAATAAAATATTATTTTCCTCCATTACAATACAATAGCAATAGTGTTCTCTTCTCCTATGCAAGGTAAGAATCCTCAACCTCCAAGGGTCCAAGAGTTCAAGAAAATACCTACACTCAAAGATAAATGTAGAACCATGGAGGCTCACCTCCCAACCTAGGCCTCAAGGAGGCCACCCACTAAGCTTGGGAAAATAAGCCACAAATGGTTGCAGGCTACACAATCACATATCATGCATGATCACAAAAAAAAATCATAACTCTACACAAAACATTACTTGATAACCCAACCCAAGGCTTATAGAAAGATTCATCAATTGAATCAAGAATAGGGTGAAGGTGGGCTCTCTCTATGAAGAGGATTTCCAAAGCTATAATTCACAATATTCACAAAATCACATTATCAACATGCCCCTTTGAGGCTTACAATAACTTTCCCTCCACATACCTCCTTATACCTCCCAAAATGCAAGTATCAACAATATAACATTCCATTGAGCACATAAAAATCATCTCCACACATGGGAGAGTTCCTCAACTACATGTGTGAGCCCATCTAACCCCTTCACCAAAGCATCTCTTCCCTCCCAAGGCTAAGTGATGCTTCACACCCATTACACAAAACACACATAATATGGAAGTAAAACAAGATTCAAGGAAGGATTCACACAAAACTTCTCACATGCAAAACTCAAACAAGATCTTTTCCCAGAAACCACATCAACAATAAACAAAAAATTCATCATGAAATGAAGAACACAATATCTATTCTACATGCAAAATGAAGAACACCATGGATCATGGGTACCAACCTCACTCCAAGCAATGACAATGGATAGTTGTTGTAGAGCTCCTTATCCCGTTCCTCCAAACCCTAGTTGTCTCTATGATGGAGAGTGGCCACGTGAGTTCCAAATTTAGCCATGCCTCTATATATCGCTCTCATTTTCGATTTCAATAAAGAATTCAATTTTTTTAGGGTCTCCCAGGCCTACTAGGAACCCTAGAGGTAATTATTAGCCCCCTAACTTAAAGTACTAACATGGGTAGGGTTTATTTTTGTCACAAACTCACCTTAGAGTTACTTTATGGCCCTCCCAATGCTAGGTAATTTAAATTCCAAATTTTCCCATGGTGATAACCTTGTTCTCTTTACTAATTTAGGGCAATAAATCAAATTTCTCAATTAAAGCATTTAACTCAAAATAAGGTGGCCACATGATCCATCATCAAAGAACATGTCATTTCACATAATCAGTACAAGTGTCAAGTGACACACACAAAATGAACTATACATCACACATGACATGTTCAGAACCTACACATGAAATACATACTACACACATACATCTCACATTTACAAAATAAATACATCACAACGAGGTTTACAAATCTTACAAAGATTCACCATGGTAGAGTCATTTAAACACGTGTCTATACCTTGTTTCCCCATTAAATTTCCATGGTTCCTCTTCTTGCACATCAAACTTGAGCATTAGTAGTCCAATAGGTAAAATAAATATATACTACATAAGTGCACATAATAATAATATCCACATTAACATAATTTGAATTTGATTTCCTTTCCTAGTCTTTTCAATTATTCCATTCAAAATGTTAAGATATGAAAATCTGCATGTCATAAGTCATCATTATCAAATTAACATCTATCTGCATATCCTAACCATTCATTTGCATGTCATAAAGCATCATAATCAAATTAACATTTATCTATAAATCAAAAATCATAAAAATCAAATTAACATTTTGCATTGCATCAAAATCTGATAATATCATGTCATAAAGTTGCATCCATATATGATCGAACATTTCATACAAAATAATAGGTTCTTAGTGCATATAACAATGTAAAATACTATTGAAGTATCAAAATCAATATATAAAACAATCCACTATCCATCTAAGTCTTGAATAACTATCAAAATATTAGGGTCTCGAATATCAAAATGTAAATAAAATATCCATGTTATGATGGGTTAGGGTGAGGCCTCACAATGGTTATCTACTCAAGGTTAGTTAGTTGCAATGCATGCAAAAGGTAAAAATATTAGGGTTATGTTGATACATATTCAAGCCATGTTGACCCCACAAGTAGAGGTGTTGCCAAGGAACTAGCCTTTCCAAAAATATTGATGAAGAAAGATTCCCATATTTCTAATCATGGAGGCCTAGTAGACCTAGCTACTAAGCTAGATGTTCAAATCTAATCTCTAGAGGTAGTGTACAACAATTGGGATGCAACACTCAAGATTATAATGGAGGTCCATCAATAATTTTTGGAAAAACACACTATTTGAGTACCACCAAAGAGGGGCATATTGATTAATAAGGGGAATATACAAATAAGAGAATTGAGACAAAAATAAAGGGGGAGTAAATGTAAAAATAGAGTAAGCCAATAGTTGAAGAAAATTTACTCAACAAGAGTATTAGATTCATATTCAACACAAAATAATCAACTCAAGGGGAGTTATGCAATTTTGAGGTATGACTGATAATTCATTAGTTTTGCAAAATTTTGAAGTTTTGAAATTTGGTATGCAAGTCAAGTAAAAATTATAGATTATTTGAGCTATGCTCAAGTTAAGGTTATATATGCATGACAAATTGTTTTTTCCACTCATGTCAAAGGGGGGGATTGTCAATCTTATTGTGGTTTTGACATATGAATAACAAAAAACTTAACGTCATTACTTAATATTACATAGTGGATGTCGAGAAAGTAGTGTATTTTGAGCATAAGTTGGTAGATAATACATGCTAAGAAAGATATATGGTATGTGTTGAGTAGCAGTATGTGCCAAGCACATAGTTAGTGCCAAGTCACTCTAATGACAAGCAAGTTTATACATGCTAATTGATTTAGATGTTGAGTGAATAGTGGATATCGAGTCATTCAAAGGTTATGTTACAACATTAAAGATATAGTGGATGTCATGTTAGAAATAGGGAATACTGAGAGGGGGGTGAATTAGTATTCCACAAAATTATATTTCCAATTAGATATTATTAATTAATTTGATCCATGCATAAGAAATTAAACAAGTAATGCTGAATAGAAATAATAACCATGCATAAAGAGAACTCATCACACCATATTTTGTTAACTAGGGAAACCCTAGACAAGGGAAAACACACATGGGGATGATACCCACTAGATGATATACTGATATGTATGGTCCTTGTTAGAGGATGGACCCTATTAGTAGTCAATGAGAAAATTCAGTATAGAGAGTCCTTGTTAGGAGACTTTAAATTGCTGTTAGGGGATTCCAACCTTATTTGGAGTTGTACTATAGTAGATGCAAGAAGAGCTCAATACCCAAACATGTACTTCTAATTACAAGAAGATATCAATGCCCAAACAATTCATTAGTCCTTTGGTGTATAGGTGTTGTATCTTATTTCTTGACTGATCTCTAATCTTATCTTGATCTTAGATCATGAAATCAGGTTCTCATAAAATTTGCATATATTGCTTCACAAAATGTTTGCATATCACTTCTTACAATACAGTTACACTTTTCTTCTCACAAGATATCCTTTGTATAAAGACCATGGCTTTTCATAAATTTTTGTCAAGTTGGCTAATACCATAATATACTTTTCCAAATTAGAGTAAACATCTAGGATGTAAGCCCTAATTGGTCAAGTAATTATTTTGTAAACAAAATAATTCCTTTAACTTTAATTTTGTTGTTCTATTTCACTAGTAAATCATGAATATCTATTTTTTGTATTGTCCATACTAGTGTCCAAGTTCATATACATCATTATAAACATGCATATTGTCTCCATCTAACTTTTCTAGTCATATTATGATGTTAGAAACATTTTACATATAAAATAATGTACTGATGTAAAGTAATTTCATACTTAGACAATTTTCTGAGTACCAAAAGCTAAGTATCTTTATTTATGAGGTTTACTACAAGTATATACATCATGTGTTACCATTAATGAAAACAATTATATCACTAAATATATCCATTTTTCAACAATCCTCCCTTTGGCATTGATGGCAACAAAGCAAGGAAATTTTTCTAAGTGAGAAAACCTTAACAAAAAGTTACAATACTTATCATCTATTACATTACATTTATGTCATATTACAAATTATGAATTTCTTAATTTCTCCCACTTATGATATGATTTCTACATCCATAACTTACTATAGAATTTTAGTTTTCAACTTCTCCCCCTTTGACATCAATGACAAACGTTAGAAAGTCCAAAAACTATCAAAAAAGTTGTCTGACTACTGTCAAAATACTATCTCACTACCTTAAGCTGTTAAAATATTATTACAATCATCAAAATTTACCTTCAAACTATTCGTACATTTCTCACAAGTGTCCTTTGCTACTTCAATAGTGGTGAGCATTGCACATAAGGCATATGATGCAATCTCAACTGTATTATGGTCAGACTAGGTGATGTTTGCATAATGTCTTTAGCTTTGACACATTATTCCAATTTTCTTTCAACAACTGATACCTTAAGAGAAAAATATTCTATAAATTTTGACAATCTTCTCAAAATTAGGTCTTTTTCAAGTTCCAGTTTCTTGATGTCTAAGTGAACATCAACAACTTGTCCTTCCAACTCATCAACTCTGCAAGAGGGTTACTATATCTGACTAGTTAGAGCTTCTAGCTCATTCAGCTTCCCTTGAATCTTTTTATCTAATTATTTGGTCAACATATGAGATAAAACATATTTTATGTATAGTATCTTGCCAAAATTTTGACATCCTTAGAGTTCCTTGATACAAGTATCAAGACTCAAAAAATCATTCTGAATATTATAACAAATGGTGCTAAAAAGATTAGCATCATGTGAAATTTAAGCCTTAGACTCAACAACACTAAAAAAAAATTTTACATTTATCATCAAATGATTTTACAACTTCTTTAGCTCTTTTTTCAGTGTCTACTTTAGTATGTTTGGATGTGAGGATGTTGTGTAATTTGTCAATCACCTTTATTAATGCTCTTTATAGAATTTTCACCTTTTTGATCTTCTCAAACAATTTTGTCAAGGGTGAGATCAAGTTAGATTGATCACCATCATCACATGTAAGGTTAGCAAGAGATGTAGAAGAGGATGAGCTATTTTTTTTCACCTCATCTTCCTTTTGTTTCTTCTCTGCTTCCTTCTTAGATCTTCTCTCTTCTTCAAACAATTTTATCTTAGCTTCTTCAATCTTCTTCTTTTCATCTTCTATCTATATTTTCTCTTCTTCAATCAATTTCAACTGATCCTCATTATCTTTAGAATGAGGCTTAGGCTAATTGAATGGATCTTTATCAATGTTAATAGTAACAGTTGTTTGATCAATCTGCATAGTATCACTAGTTACTGATACTTCAAAGGTTTTCTCTATAGTAGTAGATTCTTCCTTTAACTCACTCATCATTTGATTGGTGGCTACTACAATTTCACTTATTATAACATTATTTTCTTCTACCATGAAAAAAAATGGCCTCATCTTACTTATTAAGTAAGGTGCTAGTTTCTTCATCACCTATCTTACACATAGTTCTCGGCATTAACTTCTAAAGTTCCATGTCTCCTTCATGAATTGGTGTCTTCTTAGCCACAAGTATGTCATATACCTTTTGATTCATAATGTCTTTAATACTCTCAAGTTTCAATTTATTAAGGATCATATATCTCACAATAGAGATATCTATTTGTTCCTTCTAAATGTCATTGTATAAATCATAGAACTTTTTTATTTGTACAAAGTTTCTTTCATTAACAATGGTTATGTTTATTTCCTTTATCTTAGGTTTCCATGGTTGCCTTGTTTTACTTAATAGCTACTTAGAAGCAATGAATTTCTCTAGTTTTTTGTGTTCTAGTTCCTCTTCTTCTTCATCATCATTGGAGTCCTCATCTGTCAACAATGTTTTCTTTCTTTTCTCATGTGTAGTGGCTTGTTGCATAACTCTTTTAGATGTGTGAGTCTCTACTAACCTTTGAGACTTCCTCTTAGGTTCACTTGCCTACTTGGCTAATAAAACAACAAATGGGATGGTCTGCTCTATAAGAGTTTTTGAAATGGATACACTAGATGCTTGGCCAACTGACATAGGTGTCACATACATTACACCTTGTTCACCAATTTGTTTTAGTCTGGAGATAGTTTGTCTAATTGCTTCTCATTCTTCTTCTGGCATACTAGCCTCTAATAGTACTTTCTTCATTACAGATGCAATCTTCTTATGAGATCTTTATGATGCTTAATCTATATTATATTTCAAAAATAAATCAATATAAGTAATAGCTATATCATAGCTCAATTCATAACCTAAGGGCTCAAGAAATGTTTCCTGAGGTTCTACTACTTCAATATAGGTAGATTAGTGTCCACCATAAACATATATATCATTCTTAAATTTGTCAACAATTGTAGGGACAATTCGATATATTTGTTTCAACTCATTTAGAAATGTTCTTACGATCAAATTTCTACTATTCAAGATTTTCTCTACTAGATGCCTTCTGCATACATATGTTATCTTGTCCATAGTTCATCTTTAATTGCTCATAATATCAATAACTAATAAGAATTTAAATCTCTTAAGTACATAAAAGAAAATATGATTAATTAGAGATTGGAATCTAAATACACTATTCTTAGTTCTCATAATTTTCTCTAGATTCTCAATAAGTTGTACTCTTAGAATCTCACTTCAGTTCACTTGTTCTTTCTCAGCACATATCTTATAAGCTACATAAATGAAGCTTGCTAACAATTCATCACTTTTATAACTTGCAAAAATAGAATATGAAATTATTCTATTCAAGAATCTTACATCATGTTTGATGGAGTTGATCACCATTGCTTTACAGTTGTAGACTACCTAATTTTCAACAATTTTATTAGCTAGTTTATCACCAATAGGTAAATTTCCTTGTTTGATAAGACTAGTGACCTCATAAATAAGGTTAGCAGAGATGTCAACTACATTGTCTCCCATCCAAATCATTCCATTTTAAATTCTACTTAATATGATCTGTGTCCATTCTTCAATACCAAGTTCATGATAGAAATGATATCTGACTAACTCTAAGTCTTTCAGATGCTCATATCTAAGCTTAATAATTATATCACAATTGAAATATTTTTCCACATCTCTATTCATAAAGTCACTTCTAGTTGTTTCAAACTTACTACATAGGTAGCTCCCTACATCTTCCAAGAAAACTACATTGTGCAGAGTAATTGATAAGATCAAATTAGGGTCTTCCTCTAGGGGTTTCATCTGAACAACCTTTAATTTGGGTCTCCCAATATTATCAACATTCTAAATAACTAACATATCCATAATTACACCAAAAATAAATTTATCAAAGAAATTTTGTGTGAAAAATGATAAAGTACCTTTTTTGGAGTAGGGTTTTGCCTGAAATTAGTTTTCCAAATTGCTTCTAGGGGCTCTTACATTCTATGATGATTCCAATGTAGAAATAATCAAGTTTGTACTCTATTTTTTCAGCTAGAATTTGCATTAATTACATACTCTGCCAAATTAGAAAAGCTATTTATTTCACTCTAAGATTGAATATCTTCTCAAGATTAATTGTTTGATCTTCTAATGTTATTTGAGGTTCATCATGGCTTTCTTTCATCATGAAAATGCTCTACAAGACTTTTCTTCAATAAATTTGATGTAGAAACATAGATTTCATCTTCTGTCATAGAGTAAACTTTCTATGTTATAACAATAACTATTATTTACTTCCTAATTTGTTCCAATAAGTTCCAAATTTTAAGAGACATTAACTATAGTCCAAACATATTATAATATATCTTCTCTCAACCTGACTATGAGTAACTTGATCTCTGAATGAAGTTTCTAATTCTGGTGTTGTGAATAAGCTTAATTAAACTTGGTTGAATTAAAATCAATTGTTGACTTCAATTTTCCCATCTCAACATCATCTAGCTTTTCTTGTAAAATATATAATACCTTTACAAATGCCTCATTAAATTAATTTCCAAGTTCACTAACCACATTTTTTTTTTCTTCATTGTCTTTGTTATTTCTGGAGTTACTTTTGTGATTCCTTCTATCATTTTTGAAGTTCTTCCCATTGTCGCTTCTATTTTTGAAGTTTCTTCCATGATTCCTTTTATCAATTCTAAAGTTTCTTCCATTATTGAATATGTCCATTCTACAATTTTTTTTGTGTGTCAAAAGTTGTTGGATAATTGACATCTGGGGTTCTACTTCTAGGATTCTACTAATTAATAGGTGCTTGACAATTTCAAGCTGTGTCCAAAGTTGTTACACTTATAACACATGATTTTCTTTCTTTATTCATAAGGTCTACTTTCTCTTGATGTCCTTTCATTAGATCTTCTTCTATCTATAGGGTTAGTATTTCCATAACATTCTACGATTTCTTCTATCATTATCATACTTAGTTTTCCTACAATCAATTACATTATGACCAATACCATGACAATTAAGACAGTAAAATTTCATAACATGATTAAATGATTTATTTGTATAATCAATTTTCATATGACCTATTTCATTACATGAAAAACATTAACCTCTAAATTCATACTTGTTCACCTTAGGAGATTCCAATTACTTAGGTTCATCCAATTTCATAGTTGCCTTCACTTGTCCATCTTCTTTAGATTTATCAAAAGATCGACTTGATTCAATCTTATCATCATATTTATCTTTCTCTTCCATATCTTATTTTCTTTTAGGTTTCTTTTTAGACATGTTAAATAAATAACCAAGCCTAGTCTTATGATAAGTAGATCTTTGTATTGACATTGATTTATCTAGCTCTTCTCTACTAGTATAATTTTTTTTGAGTTGTTTCTTTTACTGAGTTAGTTCATGTTTCACAATAGTGTTATACTTACGGAGTTCTTCATGATCTTATTTGAGTGTTTCAAATTCAAATGTCTTCTTTTCTAGGATCACTTTAAGATCTAAATTTTCTATCTACCAATTAAATTCAACTTTCCTAGGATAATTCTTCAAACTCAACTTTAGATTTGAAATCCTCAACTCATGCTTCAAGATCTCTTACTCTATTTTTAATTTTGAATATTCATCATCATTAGTTTTAGTTTTAGTAGATTAAGACATGGATTTTAGATGTTTGATCATGTCCTTCAATTTTCCAATGTATACTTTGGAGTCTTCATATCTACCTTCCATCTTATCTCTTTCTTTAGTAAGGAGATCAGTTTTCTTAAGTGCCTCTTCAATATTCTTCATCAATTGTTCCATATCCATAGGAATTTTTCTCAAGGTGTTAAGCCTCTTCTGAGTAACTGTTCTCTGATACCAATTGTTAGAAATAGGGATTACTAAGAAGGGGGGGCATGAATCAATATTCCAAAAAAAATTGTCACCAATTGGATATTATTAATTACTTTGAAACATGCATAATAAATTAAACAAGATTTTTTGAATATAAATAATAACCATGCATAAGGAGAACTCATAACACCATATTTTTTTAACCAGGTAAAACCTAGCCAAGGGAAAATCTCTATGGGGATGATACCCACTGCATGATATATATGTTCCTTGTTAAAGGACAGACCATATTAGGAGTCAATGAGAAAATTCAGTATAGAGAGTCCTTATTAGGATACTTTGAATCCCTGTTAGGAGTTGTAGTACAGTAGATGCAAGAAGAGGTCATTGCCCAAGCATGCACTTCTAATTATAAGAAAAGATCATTGCTCCAAAAATTAATTAGTCTTCAGATATATAGGTGCTATATCTTCTTTTTTGACTAATCTTTGACCTTAACATGATCTTAGATCATGAAATTAGGCTCTCAAAATCTTGACATATATCACTTCACAAAAAGTTTGCATATCACTTCTTACAATATAATTGCACTCTACTTCTCACAAGATATCCTTCACATAAATACCATGCCTTTTCAAAAGTTGTTGTCAATTTAGCTAAAACCATAATATACTTTTCCAACTTAGAGTAAACATCTAAAATGTTGGCCCTAATTGGTTAAGTAATTAATTTGTAAACAAAATAATTCATTTACCTCTAATTCTATTTTTATGTTTCACTAGTAAAACATGAATATCTCTTTTCTATACTATCCATACTAATGTTTGAGGTAATACACATCATCATTAAAATGTATACTTTCTCCATCTAACTTTACAAGTCATGATATGATGTTAGAAACATTTTATATATAAAACAATGTACTATTGTAAACCAATTTCATACTTAGACAATTTTCTGAGTACCAAAAGCTAAGTTTCTTTATTTCGAAGGTTTACTGCAAGTATGTACATCATGTGTTTCCATTAATGAAAAAAACTACATCACTACATATATCCAATTATCAACATGTTGAGCATTAGAGCCTTCAAGTGCTGAATAAACATTTTTGGACATAGTTGTTTGTAATGGCATAAATTGCTATGTAGACCATTTTTGGGTTGTCTGAAGGACTTTTCTGTGATTGTAGATGATAAGAATGAATCTATATTGAGAATCCCTATGTATTACATGAAACCAATCATATTGTGGGATGTTCTAAGAAAGAAATGTGGTAATCACAATCATTGATTCCTACTAAACGTTACATCAACTAGGTCTTCTTAAGGAAGGAAAACCCTATAAACTTTATGAGTGAAGAGAGAAGTTTGTATGTGTAGAAAGACAATTCATGGTAACTAAGGAGTTGTGACAAAGAAATTAATTGTAGAATCAATTAGAAAGAAAAGAGGAAAGTAGAGAGAGTATAAAAAGTGATAGATTTGATCAAAGAGGATTAAGTATACATTAAGAAAGAGGTGATCTAATATCTTGTAGAGAGGTGCTAACTAGAGGATCAAGGCTAAAAAATTCTAAGAGGTGAATCATTAAAATCTCTTAACCAAGTACTCCTAGAAAGCTTTTGTAAATCCTTTAATGGGGTGATTACTTCATTTTAAGTTTAAGTCCTTTAACCAGACACACTTCTAATAGGTTGTTGAAGTCCTTTAATAGTGTAAGATCTAAAAATCTTTGTAAGCCTTTAATAGGTCAGAACTTTCATAGGGTAGATCATAGTTTATGATCAAATATTGTAACCTTCATTGGATACAATTTACAAATGAAGTGGTGAAGATTTTTGGGTGTTATCCCTACCCCAATTTTACCTTCTCATTGGAGGGCTTCTAGGTAACCAAATATCTTGTGACATATGTGTTGAATTGTTATTTGTTATCATGCTATGAATGAATAGGTTAAATTTGGTAATTCAATTTACATTTAAATTGTGAGATGGATGCATGGTGAATGATTTTGTGGCTAAAATTTTGAAGTACTAATTCACCCCCACACCTGCCCTCTCAAAGTTTAGTTTCCCTATTATATTTCCCACATAGAAAAGTCCACAATGCAAAGATGTTGCCAGAAACCATTAATACCCACACCTTGCAAAATACACATTAGTTAAAAAAAACTCACCTAGGCCTCAATAGGAATGATTCTATAAATTTCATAGGTACCCATATGATTCCCCTATTCAATCCTACTCCTTCGGAAAGATTAAATAGGGTGATATAGTTAATGCTATGAATGAGATATGAAAAATAATGATAAACACTTCTAAAACTAATGAGAATCTCTCTGATCTTCTCTAAATTGGCTTGAAAAGGAGGAGAATGGACTCACATTTCCAATTCTTAAAACATTAACCAAAATTAATTTACCTAGATCAAATTATGATGAAAATAATGTGTGCCTATATAGATGCATAGAATATAAAACCCTAATTATAGCCCAAATATTACTTCAAAAATTTATAAATAGAGAAACTTACCATTAATTTTTTTACCTTCTAATACTAAAGAAGGATAAGTGAAGAAGTGAACATGTCAAAAAATATGCTAAGGGAAACACAAATGGAGGTCCTAAGAGATTTCGTAGAAGATGAGAAAATTCTATCTATGATGATTGGTGATATTGACCATTTTTTTCCACATTTCACATGTTTTAACCATTTCTAGATCATATTTTTTTAGTTTTGATTATTTTTGATCTAGACCAAAGATTCTAATTTATAGTTCTTAGAAGAAGTCAAATCTAATCTAGGAAATTGATCCTAAGCCAAAAAATTCACCCTACTTAGAGAAGTCAACCTTGATTAGAAAAGGTGACACTGGTTATAAAATTTGACTTTATCTAGGTTTATTATTCTTTCCAATAGGTTTTAGATCAATGTGCTAATAAATTATTATCTTTTATTTACAAATCTATCATCTCTATAGTATCATCCCATGTCATAGGTGATACATTTTATCTTTGAGACAATAAAAAGTATTAGTGAGCTAGATCTCCCTTTACTTAGAGATGATGTCCTATAGTGGATAGGCTAGCTACTGTACATGAGATTCCATCAAGGCTTGATGCTATAATTTATAGAGAAGTGAAATGATGACACATGCACATTTCATCTTCCAACTGGGGGGATTAAAATAACACTAAAATATGTATACATGATTCCTCATCTTCTTATCCAAGGGCTTCTAGTGAGGCCACATACAAGAAGAGAACTAAATGAGATATAAAATAATGATAAGTATTTTGTGGGAAAAAGATCATAGATGAGATCCATGGAAGACCACATTGATCTTCTCCATATTATAGTAGGCCCTTCTCCATTGATTAAATGATGGATATTACATGTATTAACATTCTTCATGAATGTAAGAAACATGGTGATAGTGTTTCTTTCAACCTTTATACATATGGTACAATGAGTTGAGACAAAGAAAGCATTATTTTCATACAATATGAGTTAACGAGTAGTTCTTTAAATATATATGAATAAAATTATTGTATATCAAAGAGACATCCTGAAAATATTCATACTCTTAAATGTGTGATTATTTGAGCACTTTGCATGCACTATTTGAGCATGAGTTCTATTTTCATTAGAGGAGATACTTTTAAGAGTATATGAATATCCATCAATAGGAATATGGTAGTTCAAAGATTCAATATATTTGAGAGTGAGATTTTATTAGATGTGAGCATATGGGATGGTATGGAGACTACACCTCCACAAGTAGTAGTGGACTAAGACAATATACCAGATGAGATTCTTGTAGAGTAAAAGATTCATAGAGGGATAAGAGAGACACATGATCATGACATAATAATAAAATAATTTATTGAGGTAGTTTTACATAGAACAAGACATCCCTAGTGATATTCCATGATATATGCATCATACTAGATTTATAAAGAGACATAGAGATAAACCCATGGCTATAGTAGATGCTATCATCTTGACTAATAAAAAAAAGTGAGAGGATGTTTTAGTTGTATCAAAATAATATGTAGATGAACTATGGAACTTGATTAAAATTTGAGTGACCCAGCTTTCTAGTAGATTATCCCAATACTAATAAAGTTCCATTCTATAGAGATTAAAGAGGTGCTAATAGAGAGGAGGATGAAGGTGAGAGAAGTAGAAGGAGATAGATGATGAGGAACATCCACATGATGATCTCATGGATGAGGAGATCCAAAAGCTAGTGGATAGAGGAGATGAGCAACAATAGCCATTAGTAGTATATGTTTGTAAAAGAGAGAGTAGATGAAATACCCCTCAAAAGCCATTTCATGGATGAGAAGCCAATATTTATTATGCCTACTACACCACTTGGAGAAAAAGGATATACTCAAAAAGTAATTCACCACTCCCCTTGTTAGCATGAATGTTTATGATACTTCATTGGGGGAGTATCCCAAGCTTTGGAGAGTATTGATATGTTTCATTCATGACTGTACATTTTTCATTGATGTTGACATAGCAGTAAGTCTATAAAGATTGGCAGAGTAGAAAACATAGATCTTAGATGTATGAACATTATTTGATTATCTAGTGATGCACAACCAAGGAAATTTTATATGTTTTTTATTTATGTTAAGGTTTAATGCCTAGAATCTAAGATGAAGATGCATGGAATTTACGTTGGATTTATAGGGAGCAATGCAAAGACATAGTGCTTAGGAAGCAATTTTTGATGTTTGTATTACCTCTCCTAACTGAGATATAATTAGATGATGCATGGTTAGATCATGAAAGAGGATTGTTTGATAGTGATGTCAGTGAATGCACAAGCCCCAGTCTTGCATGTGTGAGGTTTTCTATAGACTATGATCTAATAGTGCTATTGTAATTGAAAATTAATTAATTATCTTATTGCAATTAATTGGTAAAGCCTCAAGGCCAACTCAAGAAATTATTTTGATGATAAGGTATAAAGGAAAGATGTTTTCCTTATTTGTAACATATGGAATTATTAACAATTGGCTTTATATAGTGATGTAATTGTTTTCATTAATAACAACACATGATGTATATACTTGCAGTAAACCTCATAAATAAAGATACTTAGTTTTTGGTACTCAGAAAATTGTCTAAGTATGAAATTGGTTTATAGTAGTGCATTGTTTTATATGTAAAATGTTCCTGATGTCATATTATGACTAGATAAGTTAGATGGAGACAATATACATGTTGATGATTATGTGTATAACCTTAGACATTAGTATAGATAGTATGAAAAAGAGATATTCACAATTTACCGGTGAAATAGAATAATGTAATTAAAGGAAAGGAATTATTTTGTTTACAAAATAATTACTTGACCAATTAAGGACAACATCCTAGATGTTTACTCTAAGTTGGAAAAGTATATTATGATTTTATCTAACTTAGATGCAATTTGTGAAAAGGCATGGTATTTGTGCGAAGGACATCTTGCTAAAAGAAGTATGAAATTGTATTGTAATAAGTGATATGCAAACTTTTTTGAAGTGATATATGAAAAGTTTTGAGAACCTAAATTTGTGATCTAAGTTTGACCTAAGGACATAGATCAATCAAAATAGAAGATACAACAGCTATATACGTGAAGACTAATTGCTTGTTTGGGCAATGAGATTTTTTTGTAATTGGAAATGCATGTTTCAGAAGTGAGCTCTTCTTGCATCTATTGTACTAAAACTCTCAACAAGGTTGGAATCTCCTAACAGGGATTCAAAGTCTCCTAATAGGGACTCTATATAGTGAATTTACTTATTGACTCCTAATGGGGTCTATCCTCTAGCAAGGAACACATATATCAGCATATCATATAATGGGTTTCATCCCCACCGTGGTTTTCCCTTGGCTAGGGTTTCCCTTGTTAACAAAATATGGTGTTATGAGTTCTCTTTATGCATAATTATTATTATTGTTCAACATTACTTTTTTACTTTCTTATGCATGGTTCAAAATAATTAATAATATCTAGTTGGTGACAAAAGTTTGTAGAATATTGATTCCCCCCTCTTAGTATTCCCTATTTCTAACAATTGGTATTAGATCATAGTTACTCAAAGGAGGCTTAATAGCTTGAGTAAGATCCCTATGAGTATGGAGAAATTGATGAAGAATCTTAAAGGGGCACTTGAAAAAATTGATCTCCTTATTGAAGAAAGAAATAAGCTGAAAGGTAGATATCAAGACTCCAAAGTATGCATTGGACAACTGAAGGACAAGATTCAACATCTCAAATCTAAGCTTGAATCTATTGAATTTATTGCTGATGATGAATATTGAAAATTGAAAACTGAATACAAGATATTGAAGCATGAATTAGAGATTACCAATTTAAGGTTGAGTTCAAGGAATGATCCTAGAAAAATTAAATTTGATTTAAAGACAAAAAATTTAGATCATAGAGTGACTCTAGCAAAAAGACATTTGAATTTGAAACATTGAAAGAAGATCGTGAAGAAATTCATAAGTACAACACTATTGTGAAAGGTGAACTAAATCATTGCAAGCTGTAAGGAAACTTGGCAATAAAGAATATAACTGTTTCCACATAACCCATAATAGATTTGAAATAAACACGAAATTATAATCCACATGCAAGAGAATAGACAACATACCCATAAAATGTGACACAAGATATACCCTGGGAAACCCTCATTGAGGGAAAAAACCCAGCCTCCAAAAGCATCCATCACCATGTATTATTCAACAAAAAATACCATTGCCATACAACCATGGAAGCCTTCATGGCCATAGCCACAACCGAGCAAACTATGTGAACAAGCATGAATCCACACATCCCATACCATACTTTCAACCTTCACAAATGCTCCCTTGGCTAACCTGTCAAGCCTTGTCCCGCTCGACTCTTGCCTTTTGTCTTCTCCTTGTCACTCTCTCTCTTCTATACAACAACTACCCTTGTGGCTGCTTATATAGTAGCAAGTCCCACAAAACCACCAAGTGGTATTACATAAACCATGTGCTAAAACCATGTGCTACCTAACCCACTGACCCCACATTTAATATTGGGCATTTAATTCTTTTCCCCAATATTAAATAATTACATGAAATATTTTCACAATGTTACAATACAACTCATCAAGAATATTCCATGGGAATCTTTACATGTTGCACATCCATCTAGGTACAACATTACATAATAAAATAAAATAATAAAATAACAATATTATGCAATGTGTGCAACACCCATTATCTCAACAATCTCTCACTTGTTGTATACATTGCATAGGGTCAATTTGTAGCCACATAAATGAACAAGGAAACAATCCATCCCAGCACATCCACCATCATGGATCAAAATACACCAAGTGCTCCATCCTGGTACCCGCAACAAAATCAAAGTATCCAGCATCTCGAACATGAATGATCTCACCTCCTATTATGCCACTCCCACTAGACATACATAGAAGCCATCCAAAGAGAAAGCCACCCAACTTGTCACATTAGAAGATCATAAAATCTTGTACCAACTAAAATTCCAAGCGCAAAAACCTGATCCAAAGGTAATCACATGTATCCATAGTTGTCAAAATATCCATAGCTGAAATAGCACCCATAGCAAGTGCCAAACCCATCCAACTATCCATACCTCAAAGGTATAACAAGTGAATCTTGTATCACTGACATATCCAATCTATAACCTGCAATCATAAGCCTCAAGAGCAATACCTGCCACATATATACCAAGAAGCTCCCACTACAAAAGATAATGTCAAATCTATAACCAATCCACTCAACACATCTCAAATAAGTGAATCCATGTAGCATCAAGGACATCCACAATACATAAACCAATATCCTGCAAGAAAAACTCTCATAACAAGTCTCCAATAGTCTCCCAAATTCTCCACAACCAACAGAGGAAAGAAATAAAGGAATAACCATGTCATCTCTCACATGACATCCATGAGCACAAACTAGTGATCACAATCTCTAACCAATCTCAAATCCAATGTAGGCAAAACTGAACATCCAAGAAGATAACCAAGACCAAAGAAACCATGCAAATCATAACCTGTATCATGTCCTTCTACACACACCTCTAGATGTAAACTGTGCAAGTATGATCTCCTCCATAAAACCCCGACAAGAAGCCTCAACAACACCCAAACCATACCATATAGCTAATCATGGATGTAAGTCTCTCACAAGAAGATCAAACTCAATAAAACCATTCCTAAATCAAAGAATATGCCCAATATAAAATCATCTCCCAAATTTAACCAGCATAACAACATATGCACATGGAGATAACCAATGCTAAACCATCTCTCAAATGAACCCTCCAGAACTAACTCATGTACCATAGCTCAAGATCCATATTCATGAAAGACAAGCATAAATATAATGCAACTGAGAGAAAATAATGAGCTATACCTCTAAAGTAGCAAACCGCCGAGTAGACCAAGAGTGGGAATGAGAATGCTCATCAAGATACCCAAGTCTCTAGTCAAGACTCATCTAAGAACAATCTCCTCTCAAGTCCATATCAGGTGACTACCCCTTAGACTTCCTGCTGAAACCATCAACCATCCCAACAAATACTTCTCTAATCCAAGAGAAATTAGCATCACCACCGTCTCTACGTATCCATGAGCACCTGTAACCAATCAATCCATGCCAAATCCAAATGCAACATAGCAATATCATAAGTATCCAGCTTATGATCAGTGTACTCAATACCAAGAAACTAAACCAAGATCAATGTCAAAGTTCCAACCATGGCCTCAAGAACATAAACATGACAACATGATCTTACCATCTCAACTAAAGAGATAACATGCTCCACATGAACATACTATAACATGTCACAACTCTAAATGCATATCAAGAGTATACCATGACATAATAATGAAACCATCCTCATACCAAGGATAACATGCCAAATAAAAGCATAAACCACACCTTTGCCAAGAACTCTATGAGTCCTCAAGATGCAACCATCTCCATATACTATGAAGAAAACCATCTCCACATACCATGAAGAACCATCTCCACACACCATGAAGATAACCAAGAACTCCATGAGTCCTCAAGATCTAACCATCTTCACACGCCATGAAGATAACAAGTGCACCATGCAAATGTCAAAGACGCTTCTGCAGCAACAGGATCTAAGACAAACCTCCAACATCTATAAACACTCAATAAATATATCAATGCCAACAACTCTCACTCAACCGTGGTACCAAGTTACCTATGGCATCATAGAATCCATCCTCTCCAAACCAAGAAGATATAAACCAAGCCAGGAACTAATCCTGCAATGTCACCCCATCATTGTCACAAGCTCCCACTAAACTATGTATCCGAGCTATCCATGACATCATGATGAAAATACCATCCTCTAACTATGAGAATCAACCAAGGCATCAAACCATCAAAGAACTCAAAGTGCACATCATGAGCTCCTCAAAAGAAACCAAATAACCATGATCCTCAACCAAGAAGATATACCACCATAACTGAATCAAAAAATTCAAGCTAATGAATATCAAGGATGTACCTGTATAACCAATCATGTCATGCCAAAATCCATGACACCATGATCACATCCATGAACCGAGCATCTGGTTCTCAATATGTCTAACCTGTCAGCATAAAATAGTCAACCACAATCCTCCACCATGATTGTACCTGGTAACAACATCTCATCCCTTCTACATGAAGATAAAATCATGTGACTTAGGGCATAGACAACCCAAATCCAAGCCACCAATCTGAATATGCATCAATAATGAAAGATCAATGGGCAAAGACAACCCATAACCAAGCTATAAATGCAACCTATAAGTATAGACCGCTTACAACACTGCACAACTTGTAGACCCAACAAGTCATCATGCATATCCAAATCAAACACTGATAACCATATCATCATGAGACCAAACTAAAATATGAACTGAGTATACAATGACATCAAATCTTAAATCTCTAATGCCATAAACTCACAATGTTACCATAGTCAAAATATACATATAAACTATTCAGATCAATATATCAATAAATAAATCATGCCAAACCTGCACCAAATCTAAACCATTGTGTAGAGCTCTCCAAGAGTTTTCCGTTGACTACTCGAAGTCCAAAATCCGACTCCGTATGCCCAAGTTATGCCCTAATCCGTGCTCAAAATAAATAACATTTGACTTTAGGGCTCTTAAAACCTAACAAAATTTTAAAATCATAGAACCAAACCTACACCATCTTGTAGTGCTCTGAATTAGCTTTCCAACGCCTATAAGAACTCTGAAATCCGATATTTTGAGAGAAAGTTATGGCCATTTTACTAAGACAGTCTTTTTACCATTTTCAGTAGGATTTTTCATTTTTAATTTTTTTTTCAGTGACGAAAATTCTGACGGGATTAAATTTGAGGGCCATCATGGGCTGAAACCAAAAAAATCTTTCATTTCCTCTGAACATGGCCAAACTAAGGCATATTATATATCAAAATTTATGGAAATATCGACTCAGATCCAATGGTGAGGTCTGTTTTTACCCAGGAGGTCATTTTTGCAAGCTACCCCCTAAAACCCTCATTTAAATGAAACATCCAAAAAACTCTTTTGTCCAACAATTTCACATGCCTAAATCTTTTAACATCCTATCATAATAGCAAATCCAAAACTCTCAGATCTACAATAAATCATTCATATATCTTGCCCTTTCCTTTTATCCTCTCATGCATTCCCATGGATTCAATCTAGGGTTACAATAATAAAATCATAGCTCTGATACCACTTGTAAGGAAACTTGGCAATAAAGAATATAACCATTTCCACATAACCCATAATAGATTTAAAATAAACACAAAATTATAATCCACATGCAAGAGAATAGACAACATACCCATAAAATGTGACACAAGATATACCTTGGGAAACCCTCATTGAGGGAAAAAACCCAGCCTCCAAAAGCATCCATCACCATGTATTATTCAACAAAAAATACCATTGCCATACAACCATGGAAGCCTTCATGGCCATAGCCACAATCGAGCAAACTATGTGAACAAGCATGAATCCACACATCCCATGCCATGCTTCCAACCTTCACAAATGCTCCCTTGGCTAACCTGTCAAGCCTTGTCCCGCTCGACTCTTGCCTTTTGTCTTCTCCTTGTCACTCTCTCTCTTCTATACAACAACTACCCTTGTGGCTGCTTATATAGTAGCAAGTCCCACAAAACCACCAAGTGGTATTACATAAACCATGTGCTAAAACCATGTGCTACCTAACCCACTGACCCCACATTTAATATTGGGCATTTAATTCTTTTCCCCAATATTAAATAATTACATGAAATATTTTCACAATGTTACAATACAACTCATCAAGAATATTCCATGGGAATCTTTACATGTTGCACATCCATCTAGGTACAACATTACATAATAAAATAAAATAATAAAATAACAATATTATGCAATGTGTGCAACACCCATTATCTCAACACAAGCAACAACTTGAAAAGTTTTACGCTAGCAGAGAAAATCTTGATGACTTTATTTCAATACAAAGACCTACCTATGATAAAACTAGTCTTGGTTACTTATTGAACATGTCTACAAAGATATCTAAAAGTAAATTAGATCCAAAAGAAAAAGATAAATCTGATGATAAGATTTAATCCAGTCAATCTTTTGATAAATCAAAGAAGCTAGAAAAGAGGAGACTATGAAATTGGATGAACCTAAGAAAGTGGAATCTCCTAAGGAAATTAGGTATGATTTTAGAAGTAAGTGTTTTTCATATAATGAAATAAGTCATATGAAAAGAAATTATAAATAAATTATTTAATCATGTTACAAAATTTTACTATCATAATTGTCATGGTGTTGGTCATATTGCAATTCATTGTAGGAAACCTAAATATGATAATGATAGAAGAAATAGTACAATGTCTAGAAATATTAACCCTACAAATAGAAGAAGATCTAATGAAAGGACATTAAGAGAAAGTAGACCTTATGAAGCAAGGAAGAAGATCATTGTTATAATGTTGGGAATAGATTGAGAGAGATTGTTGAACAAGAATATTGTTGAGAATAGATTGATACAAGTATGATCAATATGTTTCAATCATTGTTTTGTCACTGATGTCAAACTTGCTATTTTCTGGTAAGACAACTACTTATAAGATTCATAGTACTGTTAGCTATTTGATTGATGAAGAGGATTTGACCAAAAGATGTAACAATAGCATCTAGAGGAAAGGTTGAGTTACTTTATGTAAAGGAGTATATGAATTAGCTAAGATAGTGATAACATGATGTATTGATAATCTACTTAAGGTTGGATAGGTTGGTTACACTAAGAAAGGTAAGAAAAACAAGTTAAACAAAGTTTATTTTTTAAGCTTGACCAAGTGGATAGTAGGTGCCAAGCAAAGTTAGTGCAAGTCGAGCAAAAAATTAGTTGGACCTAAGTAAATGTCTAATCTAGTGTATCTCGAGCAAAATAATGGATGATGAGTAAAGTTTAGTTGATGCTGAGTACTAGTAAACTTTAGTTTATGTCGAGTGATTCTATAGAAGATTCTGAGCAATGTAGTATGTGTCAAGCACCATACAAAAATTAATGTTGAGTGACTACATTATTAAAAAGATCTTGAATTTGATGAATCTAAGCTGATAAGTTTGTTTTCTTGGATTTTGTGAACTAGGTGGAAGATAAGATTGATGAGTTGCTAGTACTGAATTCAACGTAAACTATTTTGTGGCAAATTCAAAGAAGATTCAAGGAGAATTGTTTAGAAGAGATATGAAATGAAGGGTAGATTCATTGAATCCCACATAATCTATCCTAACCCTAAATTAGATGATGCAGAATGGACGGAAAATGATATTAGTTTCCTATTTATAGGGATGGTTGGTCAGAAGCAAGGGTTGTCATGTGCAAGAACCTAAGGAAGACAATGAGCCAAGGGTTTTTCTTCATCGAGTGACCTAAGAGAAGAGTCTTAATTGGCATGTTAAGCAAGAAGGTTTAAGGATATGAATACTTGAAGGGTGAACAAGCTATCAAAGCTTAAATGTGTGAAGGCCAAGTAGAATGGAGGACTGAAATAGAGATTTGTAATCTACAAATAAAGTTGTAAGTTGTTAGGAGATCAAGCTTTACTATTACTCTCTAATAATTATATCAGTCTAGAGTAAATCCTTTGGATTAAGGTCGACATAATAGTCATTTAAAAATTGTTTAACTAGGTGACAATCCAAGTGAATGGTCTAAAGTCCTCTAAAAAGGCTCACTTCTAATAGGGTGATTGAAACCCTTTAACAAGGTCACATTTAACAGTGTGTATTATAACCTTTAATAGGGTTTGCCTTTCATGGGGCATCACTTTAGAAGAATGAAAAAGAGTATCATGTTACTTGTGTTTTTTCTCAAATTGAATTTCCACATAAATCAATGTGTTAAATATGTTGTTGAATATGTTATGTTTCATGTTTACATTTTTGCAGATTGATTTGATAGTAACCTACAAGTTTTAAGTGATTTCATAATCTTATTGAAATGTAATTTTTCTGATTTTATATGATATTTTAGGCCTCTAATCATATTTTCAAAATAAAACAACCAATATTACAAAGATCCATCAATTTCTCAATAAAACCCCAAATCGGATATGTCCAAAATAGTACCAAAAACTTCACAACTTCACATATTATTAACAAATCTGAAAATAGACATTTTTACAAAAATTTCAGCAGCATAATTGCCTACAAAATGAAATTTATAGATCTATATAGCATTTACAGCACAGCTTCCAAATGTAGGACAAAAACCATGCTCATCAGACTCCCAAAATTAGCACAAAAATGCCCGGAAATACCACAAAAACACTAATAATCTATCTTAAAAGTTTAACCACATCCCAATACATATATTCAGATTTATTTTAACATCTTAAAGTCTGAAATACAATAGCAACCCAAACTGATATGAAATACTCAATCGGAAATACCAAACTCTTACAAAAAATACACCCGAAAACACACAAATCTGCACTGTTCAGCACAAAGGAAAATTCTGGATGAGCATGCACATAGAATGGCTTCAAACTCCCATCCTTAGCCTTCCTAGAAACCTACAAAATCCCATTCTTGGGTCTCCTTCTCCACAAGTTTGGCAGCCTCTGAAGAACAACAAAGAAATGAGCAAAAATCAAGTTCTAGAATGAGCCCAAAATGCCTCCAAACCCCTTAAAAGAGGGCATAACCATAACTCACATCCAAGAGGGGTTAATAAAATATAATTTAATAATAATTTTTATTTATTAGTCCATTTTTTTTCCAAATATTAGCCCCTTTTGCCGAAACTTCACCTTTTTGGAGCCTGCCTGCCTTAGCAAAGTTTATTATTTTTAATCATTTGAAAAGGGGACATGACAAGTCCTCCCCTCCCAAATATTGCTTTTCCTCAAGCAATTAAGGTTGGAATTATCAATAATATGTGCTCCTTCCCAAGTTTCATTCTCTAGTGGTAATCCTTTCCATTTGACCAAATGCTCTATGACGCTCCTGTTTCTCAATCTTTTCTCTCTTGTATCCAAAATCTCATCTGGTATCAAAATTAATTTTCCTTCATCATCAAGAGGTGGTAATTCTATAGATACTATGGGTTTCTAGCCAAGAACCTTCTTCAAGCAAGATACATGGAAAATATTATGTATTTTTTTGTTTGGTGGGAGCTCCAATTCATAAGCTACCTCTCCTACGTTCTTGATTATCTTATAAGGCCTATAGAACCTTGGCTTGAGTTTCTCTGCCCCACTCCTCTTCAAGGTGCTTTGCTTATATGGCTGCAACCTAAAAAATACCAAATCTCCCACCTCAAAAGATCTTTCAATCCTTTTCTTATCATCATATAACTTTTGTTGGTTCTGTGCATGTTGTAGATTATCCTTGAGGGACCTTATTATGTCTTGGCTTTGCTTGACAAAATCACTTGCTGCAGGTACTCTACTATTAGAAAGTATTAGATCAACAAAGGAAAGGGCATCATAATCATAAAGAGCATAAAAAGGAGGCATACCAATAGACATGTGATGAGATGTATTGTAACAATACTCCCCTAGGTGTAACCATTTCACCCAAGCATGTTGTTGATTTGAAACATAGTTCCTCAAATATCCCTCTATCCATTTATTAACTATCTCTGTTTGTCCATCTATTTGAGGGTGATAGCTAGTACTAGGAGTGAGTTTAGTTCCTGCCAAATGAAAGAGCTCCTTCCAAAAAGAGCTGAGGAATCTGCTACCCCGGTCACTAACAATTTTTCTAGGCAAGCCATGTAATCTAAAAATTTCCTTGAAGAACAATTCGGCCACTTGTGATGTCTTGAAATCAGATGTGATAGGAAAGAAATGTGCATACTTAGTTATTCTATCTACCACCACATATATGCAATCATTACCTTGAACCTTATGTAACCCAGTGATGAAGTCCATGGAAATACTTTCCCATTTTTGTTCAGGAAAAGGAAGTGGCTACAACAACCCTGTAGGAAAATTTTGCTCACTCTTGCTTTGTTGGCATACCATACATTCTTTAATGTGTTTAAGGACATCCTCCTTCATACCCTTCCATGAAAACCACTCTCAAATTTGCTTGTATGTCTTGAAGTATCCCTGATGACCAGCCAAAGGTGTGTCATGAAAGGCCCTCAATATCCTCTCCTTAGTTTTTGATCTTGGCACTAAGAAGATCTTGTTCTTGTAATAAATCAATTCATCAACAACCTTGTACATGTTATCATCCACTAACTTATCCAAAATCTTGGTGGCAAAGGAATCTTTAGCATACTCTAAAATTATGGAGACTTTCCAATCAGTAGAGATAGATGTTAAGGAACATAAAGTGGGCTTTCTTGAGAGAGCATCAGCAACCACATTATTCTTTCCTTTCATGTATTCAATATCAAAATCATAAGCTTGCAATTTTCTTACCCATTTTTATTGAAGATCATTCAAATCCCTTTGGTTCAAGAAGAACCTGAGGCTATTATGATCTATCTTTACAATGAATCTCCCACATACCAAATATTGTCTAAACTTATGAAGTGCATGCATGATTGTCAACATTTCCTTATCATAGATGGAGTAACCTTTCTCTGATTGATTTAAATTTTTACTCTCAAATGCTATTGGATGTTCCCTTTGAGTTAGGACAGCCCCTATACCTTCTCCAGAAGCATCACATTCAACAACAAAAGGTAAAGAGAAATCTGGAATTGCAAGCACAAGGCATGAACTCATTACCTCCTTAAGCTTATCAAATGTTTTTTGTGCCTCTTTTGTCCAAAAAAAAGCTCCTTTCTTTGTCAAATCAGTCAAGGTAGCAAGCTAAGAAAATTCCTTGGAAAATATCCTATAGTAGCTACACAACCCGAAGAAATCTCTCAACTGTGTAAGATTAGTGGGTGGAGGCCAATCCAAAATTGCTTGGATTTTTTGTTGATCAACCTATACTCCTTTAGAACTTATAATATGTCCCAAATATAGGATATTTGTCAAACCAAACTCACATTTAGATAGCTTAGCATATAGAAGGATTGCTGCTCCAAGATTCCCAAAATAGTGTCTATGTGCTTTAGATGCTCTTCACATGTTTTACTGTAAATTAAGATATCATCAAAAAATACCAAAACAAATTTTTGAAGATGCTGGCTAAATACCTTAGTCATACAAGATTGGAATGTTGCAAGTGCATTAGTGAGGCCAAATGGCATAACAAGAAATTCAAAGTGCCCATAGTGACATCTGAAAGTAGTCTTTTCCACATCTTCACTCCTCATTCGGATTTGATGGTACCCTGATCTTAAGTCAATTTTTGAGAGGTATACAACGCCATGTAACTCATCAATGAGTTCATCTATGCCTGGTATGGGATACCTATTTTTTATGGTCTTTTTGTGTAGAGCCCTGTAGTCTATACACATTCTCATTTTACCATCATTTTTCTTGACAAATGCCATAGATGATGCAAATGGACTAGAGCTAGGCCTCATGAATCCCATGTCTAGGTGTTCTTTAATAATTTTTTCAATTTCTTCCTTATAACCTCTTGGATGGCAGTATGGGGTTGTTATAACTAGTTTGGCACCCTGTTCTAACTCTATAACATGCTCAAAACCTCTATCCGATGGTAATCCTGGAGGCAAGTCATTGAAAACTATACTATGCTTATCAAGAATATTTTGAATTTCAAAATGGAAATTACATTGATTCTTTGGAGAGCTTGTTGGATGGATTATGACTCCTGTTGCCCATGCTACTTGTCCTCTTCGAAAAGTCATCTCCATCCTCTTTGCAGAGACCACGTTAGGTGCTCCATTCGATAAGCCTCTCAATATGACTTCTTTCCCATTGGAATGAAATTTAAACTCCATAGTTTGATGGTTCATGTAATATCCTCCAATAGAGTACAACCATTAAACACCCAATACAAGATCTGTCTCCCCAATACCAACCACATAGAACTCATCACATAACTCATAATCTCCTAAGGTCATCTTGAGTTGTTTCATCACCCGTGTGCAAGGCATAGTGAATCCATCAGCTACAGCAACATTGAATCCCTCAAAATCTTTTTATGACAAATCCCTCATCAATAAAATTGTGAGTTGCCCCACTATCAAGAAGAACTGTCAATCTTTGCCCTGCTAGTACCCCTCGAATTTGAAAGGGATGGTATCTTGGGACTCTTGATAATGTTGCCAAAGTGTCATCCTTGCTGATTTCTTTTTCTTTCTCTTCTTCTACCTCCTCCTTAGTGTCATGAAATTCCTCATGCTCATCTGAATTAGATTCTGAAGCAACTTCAATATAGTGCACTTGACCTTTTCCCAAACATCTGTGTCCTGGAACCCATGGTTCTCTACAAGTAAAAAAAAGCTTTTTCCTTCGTAATGCACTCCTAGTCTCTTCATCTACCTTCTTTTTTGCCACATTTATCACATCCTTTTGTGGTAGTGTTGGGAAAGTCTTTTTCTAAAAATTTCCCTTATATTACAAAAGATTTGGGGGTTTTTGATTAGTGACTAATTTCATAGGCACGCAAGTTTCAAGTTGCAAGCTTCTTTTGATAGCTTCTTGTAAGGTTGAGGGTGAGAAAGCCTTAACCAAACCCTTAATAGAATCTTCTAAACCATCAAGAAAAAGATAAACAATCCTCTTTTCACTCATATTAGGTACCATAATAGCCACTTTTTGAAACTCTTCTATATACTCATTAACTAATTTGGTATGCTTCAACTTTGACAATTCTTTAAAGTACTCTTCATCATCCTTGAGGTCAAATCTATCTATCACTCTTTGACTGAAATCATCAAATGTAGTTACTTGATCATGACCTTGAGTAGTCATTCTATGATACCACCAATCATAGGCTACATCTTCCAAGTGTAGACTTGCAAATTGAACAACATCACTCTCCTTCATGGGGTTAAGTGTGAAGAAAGTCTGTAATTTTTGTAGCCATGCTCTAGCTGAAATTTTATTTGTTCCATCAAAAGTAGGTGTTGTAAACTTGCTTATTTTATTTTTGAGCTCTCTTCAACTTATGTCATGCTCCCTCCTGTTCTCTTTCTTGGGCATCAAAGTGTTCATCATATCCACATATTCTCTAAAAGGAACCAAACTATGAAAGTCATCATCTAAGCCATTGTAAGTAGCTCTTAATGCAATCAAGTTACCTGTAACCTCTTCCATGAGATTGATGGCTAGATTTGGTACTGGTGGCTCATATGTAGGCAAGAAAATAATTTTGGTTGATTTAGATGGTGTGGATTTTAGATTTCTTGGCTCCTCTGAAGTGCTCCTTTTCTCATTAATAGATGCAACTCCTTGTAATTTTTCTGTCAATATTCTCAAAGCCTCTCTAGTTTCTGCCAAACTATCCACTGTTTGCTTCTGAGTATTTTTGATGTCTTGAAAGAATTTCTTTTCCATTTAATCTAGCTCAGCCATACTTTTCCCTTCCTTGTATTTTGTACTTTTACTTTCAACTGGAGGTTTGATCAAAATTTCTTTATTCTTTTCTCGCTGCAAATATCTTTTTTCTCTTTCACTTAGTTGCATGCGACCATAAATTTTGACATGCAGCTGATTAGAAGCAACATGAAAACACCAAATTCACCAAGAAATAACATTAAAATGATTAGAAGTAGCATGCAACCATAAATTTTGACATGCAACTGATTAGAAGCAACATGCAACCATAAATTATGACATGCAAGATCTGGGTAGTTGTCAAAACTGACATGCAAACTTCTACAAACCCTTAGGCTGGCAAGATCATTGCTCTGATACCACTAAAATGTACCTTTTCTAATTTTATGTGATATTTAAAGCCTCTAATCAGATTTTCAAAATCAAACAACCAATATTACAAAGATCCACCAATTTCTCAATAAAACCCCAAATCAGGTATGTCAGAAATAGTGCCAAAAACTTCACAACTTCACATATTATTAATAAATCTTAAAATGGACATTTTTAAAGAAATTTCAGCATCATAATGGCTTGAAAAATAAAATTTACAGATCTATATAGCATTTACAGCACAGCTTCCAAATGTAGGACAAAAACCATGCTCATCGGGCTCCCAAAATTAGCACAAAAATGCCCAAAAACACCACAAAAATAAAAATAATCTATCTTGGAATTTTAACCACATCCAAATAAATATATTCAGCTTTATTTTAACATCTTAAACTCTAAAATAAAGCAGCAACCCAAACTAATATGAAATACTCAACTGAAAACACCAAACTCTTACAAAAAGCACACCCGAAAACTCACAAATCTGCATTATTCAGCACAAAGGCAAACTCTGGATGAGCATGCACATGGAATGGCTTCAAACTTCCATACTTAGTCTTCTTAGAAACCTTCAAACACCCATTCTTGGGTCTCCTTCTCCACAGGTTTGGCAGCCTCTAAAGAACAACAAAGAAATGAGCAAAAATCAAGTTATGGAATGAGCCCAAAATGCCTCCAAACCCTTTAAAAGAAGGCATAACCCTAACTCATGTTCAAGAGGGGTTAATAAAATATAATTTAATAATAATTTTTATTTATTAGTCCATTGGTTTCCAAAGATTAGCCCCTTTTTCCAAAACTTCACCTTTTTGGAGCTTGCCTGCCTTAGCAAAGTTTATTATTTTTAATTATTTGAAAAGGGGACATGACACTTATGGATGAATGCATGATGATAACTATTTTATGGGTTCAATAAGCTATGAAAAGTTTTATTTATAAATCTAGACCTTGGATAATTGATTCACCCCCACTCCCTCTTATTTATTCTAAAGTATTTCAACAATTGATATCAGAGCCATCTTCTTAAGAGGACTACTTTGAAGGTACTAGAAGCACAAAGATCAAGATGTCAAAAAGAGAAGTACCCAAGCTTAATAGAGATAACTTTCTTGCATGGAAAAATTTGATGAAGCTAAACCTTGGAGGACTTGGAGATCATGCACAATCTACCATTACTACTATGCATGTTGATCCTGATAGAGCCTCAACTACTGAGGATATGAAAAATGAGAAAGAACATAACTAGACAATGCTTGAGATTACCTCTGCCCTAAGCTATGCCAGATTTGATGATATCAAAGGTCTTGATAGTGCAAAGAAAGTGTGGGATGCCATAACAACTATCTATAGAGGAGACACTAATATTCTAAGAGCCAAAGTTGAGAGTCTCTGAGGTAAGTTTGATGATATGAGAATGCAAGAAGGTGAAAATATTGCTCAATATGCCTCAAGGATAAAAGATGGTGTTAATGAAATAAGAGGAGCTAATGATAAAATAGATGATGATATTTTACTAAGAAAAGTTTTAAGAATACTACTACCTATATATGCTATTAGACTTTCTACAATTTAGGATCTGAGATGTATACCATGGAATAATCTCTCACTTGAAGGTTTGGTAGGTAGACTCACTGCTTTTGAGCCATCTAATTTTGATAATTACAAACCTAAGAATATAGAATCTTCCTTCAAAGCTAAGGTTTCATTGAAGGAACTTTATGAGAGGAAGAAGAAGAAAAAGATAAAGTATGTGTCCAATAATGGTGATATAGATGAGGAGGATGTAGAATAGCTTGTAAAGGTGAGTTCAAAGGTAAATTACCTATTATTTTTTTCAATTACAATGAGGTTAGTCATATTTCTACTAGATGCCTAGAAAAGAAGAACTAAAGAGGTGGTGACAAGTATAAAAGTAGAAGAGATGAAGATAGCAAGGACTACAAAGACAATGGAAAAATGTCATGCTACATTGCTGAAGAGGAAACAAAGGATGAAACTAATGAACATGATGATAAAGTGGTGTATATTGCAATGAAGGACAAATCTAATGAAGATTGGGAAATTGCACTTGTGACATGTGTAAACAAGAATTATAGATGGATCATTGACAATGGTTTTGTGGTTTCACAATGCATGCCCTATTTCACATAGAAATTGGGACCCCCTAATTTATTCTTTAGCTTTCTAGATCTCTATTCCAAGGTTTGAGTCCTTTTAGGGTTTTGAATAGTGTTTTTACCTAAGTCATGGTTTCTACCTAAAAATCTAGATTTCCATAAATCATGTTCTGAAGGAGAAAATTCATTCTTTTTGAACATAAAGATGCACACTAGTGCACCTCACCAGATGCACTAGTACACTAAGTTACCTAAGGCACATAGGAGAAAGCACTTTCCTTTTGGAAGTGCATAGCTACACATGTCCAAGAGGCGTCTTAAGCCCCAAACATGTAAAGCTTGGGACCCCTGCTTCTTCCCTCATCACTTTTCTCCTCTCACTTCATCTCCTACATCACTGCACCTCCTGAGGTGCACTTCTCTGCTCCACCTACACACAAAAAATTAAACAACACCTAAGTGAAAGGTGCATAATTGTGCACCTTTTTTTGCATTAAATATTTAAAACCTTAAAAAACTTTAAAAACTACACCTAGTTAAAGGTGTGCAACTATGCACCTATCTAGGGTGCATTGTTGTGCACCTTCACTAATGATATGTTTCTATAGAAAAAAGGTGCACACTTAGTGCACCTTATGAGGTATGCTAAGTGTGCCTTTCATTTTTTAAAATTTCTACAAGGGAAAAAGCATACCTAGTGCACCTTTGAGATGTGCCAGGTGCACTCTTTCTTGCCTATTAGGGTTAGAAATATGGTTTTTTGGTGTTTTTTAGCTAAGTTTTAAGGTTTTACATTCTGGGTCATAACTAGGGTTTGTTTAGGGTTTTATTTTTTAGCCTTCCAAACTAATTTTTATTTCTTTGTGTAGGTAAAAATGCATCTTCAACTTGTCAAGGTCATAACTTTTGACCTAGACATCAAAATTTAGAACCATTTACACCATTGGAAAGAAGAACGAAAAATCTAATTTTAGTCCCTAAAATAGCAAGCCTTTGGCTGCCCAATTTTAGGGACCAACGAAAGTTTCAACTTGAAATTTTGAGCAGAAGACCTCCAATAAAGCCAGTTAAAAAGACTTATAAAATCTTGTTAAAAAAGATATGGAAAAGTTTCAAACATTTGATCATTTTTTATAATCTAGATCACCTAGTCTCTGAACCAGAAGGATTGGGTAGTAGGAAAGAATTAAAGATCAAAGATATAGAGGTCAGATGCATGAACTAAAACATGTTCCTCATCTTATGCAACTATTAATGACAAGATTCAACACAAGTGCCTTGGGATTTCAGATAGAAGTAGGAGTTCAAATGTATAAAAATGATTGGCACCCTTGTCCAAAGTTGTTACTTAAGGAAGGCCTTGTGAAACATGGAAACAACCTCTAAGCTATGGGACTTGAACTATGAGGTTGAGTCTCTGGAGAAGGCCGGCTTCCTTTTACTATTAGAATGCACCTAACTACTCTTGGAGAGGAAAAGGGAGAAGAAGGGCATGAAAGCATATCTACCTAATCTAATCTAAAGAGGTGATGCACCAAAATAGAGTGTTTGGACCAAACTCTTCCCATATATGCACTATTGAACCCGAATGAAACTAAGGATATACACATTTGGGCTTGCTTTAATCTAATAATCACATGCAGATCGAAAGACCATGATGAATGACACAAGGAAAGAGAGATTCACTTATATTATCATTCATAGGCCAAGAAGATACAATCATGTAGATCATATATCTCTACAAAACACCAGTAAGAGGCAAAAAGTTCTTGCACTTTCATACCAATGGCTGAAAGAGATAAGGCAGAAAATCATGTAGTTCAAAGGCACAAGGGAATTTACACTGAGAATTTGCAAAGCAATAACAGAGAAAATAGAGAAAGGTACAATCCCTTCAAAATCTTTAGAAGTTGCCTTTATAGCTTAGGCATAACTGAGATGTCCTCCAACTAAAGTTACTTCCCAACAACTTGCCATTAAGTCTTGTAGAGAACAATCATGAAGAAAATTTGATCTGGATATAGATCCAGATGCAATGATATCTGATCTTCTGTGTCAAATAATGCCTTGAGAAGATAAAAATAGCACCATTAAGGCACTCTGACTAGGTTGATAGGTTGGATCAGGGGGTAGAGTGTTCCTCTTTGTTTCATATTTACTCCAAGGTGGTTGGAATCGATCATAAGATCGGATTATGCAAAAACCCTTGATATCCCTTGTTCCTAGTTCATGAAGCAATGTGGTCAGCAGGTCAACATAACCCTAGCACCAGAATGAGCCACATGGACCAACGACCTCTTTTGACTTTGCAAGGTCTTCCCGCAAGGTCTTCCTGAGGTTGACCAATCTTTTTTTTACTAACTACACCAATTCCTCAAACTCCAACTGCGACGATCACATTAACTACCAGCATATCTAACCATTACTACCTCCACCGGACCCACTAAGACATGTGTCATCAAGGTGCTATGTCACTATGTGTATCCTTTGAGCAATTTCTCATAGCAAGATAGTGCCCACCATGGATTTAGACTAATCTGACAATTGTGAAGACTCACCATATTATTGCGCTATGCCCTTAAAACTTATGGACCCACGAAATTCTTGGCAACCTCCTAGCACAACTTGGCATCTTTATCTTGGCAAGACCTAGCCCCATTGATCCACATGGCACAATGGCACTATGTTTCTATGGGTAATATCCTTGTAGCTTTCCATAGCAAGATAGTGCCTACCGTTGATTTTCCTTAGATCCATGGTGATCAACAAAATTGTACAACTACACATTGAGTTGGCTGAGTGGACCAATGAAATATCACCACTATACTATGATCCACCTAACAACTACCACCAAGGATGAGCCATAATATTACTTTGGAGAAGGGCGGGCCCATGATGTCATCTGTGGCACATATTGTCGAGGCACTATGTCACTATGGATAATATCCTCACAACTTTTAATAGCAAGATAGCGCCTACTGTCAATCTAGACTGATCCAAGGGTGAGGAAATCTTCATGTGTTTAAAAGGGGCATGGGTCTAGGTAACTATTGACATCAAAAAACTGCCCAGCTGGCGATGAATCAAAGCCTCATTTCAAGCACAATCATCCTTCCACATTGCCTAGGGTCCCACTGTGTTTTCCAATTTTCATCATTGATATCTGACAGGGCATACTTGGGACCCACCTTCCTTCTAATGTCAACGTAGTAACACTTTTTGTTTGGGTGCTATTTCACTAATGACGAGGAACATAGATTTTTTGATAGTGCCATAGCACCCTCTAGGGATCTATCAAAACTCAGCACTGAAGAAACAACAAGGAAAGGGAGGACACACTTGACACAAAGCCAAAAGGCACTATGTTGCTATGGAAAAATAATGTGCAACTTCCCATAGCGAGATAGCACCAATTGTCAATCCAGACTAATCCAATGATGGGGACCACAAGCTCACAAAAACATTAAAATGTGCAGGGAAAGAAATCCATGAGATTAGCATAAAGTTTTTAGTGCTCCTTTTGAATATTTGAATATTTAAACTTGTGAAAATTACTACATTGAATTCAATGTGGTGATTCTGGTGAGAAGCTAAAAATGACCAACAAATCTAGCAACTTAAAGGGGATGTAAGCTAGCTATGCATAGACTAGTGACCTCATGCATCCATTGGGCTATAGAGTTAAAAAGATGTGGATCCTGTGTATACTGTGAAACCCTAACCCTACCTTTGAGAGGAAAACCCTAAAACCCTTGTCTCTGCAACTGGAACAATAGACAAAACCTTCTTTCTACAACCACAAAACTTTGAGAAAATTGGCCATCTCATAGAGAGATAGTTGTGCTCGTACAATTCTTAGAAAATAGGGAACTAACAAGAAACAAAACTACTCTAACTATATACAAAACTTCAACCCCTATCAGAAACACGGCTTGAGATAGATCCCATTAACTAGGATGGGCAAAATTTCACCACTAGGCTTACTTAATTGGAAAGCATTGGCCTGCTTGCAACTAACAATCAGATAGGGACCACTCCATAATGCATCAAACTTTGAGTGTCTTCCTAGTTTTTCCCTATCTGCATCCCATTTTAGAACCAAATCTCCCTCTCAGAAGATTCTGACCCTAGCCTTCCTGCCAAAACTCTTTTTTACCTGCTGCTGGTGTGTCTCTAGGGTCTGCATGGCTTTACTTCTCTTCTCTTCCAGCTCCATTATCTCTACCATTGTTACTATCATGGCATCATCTTCAATCAACTCTAGCTAATGAGCTAGCTCTAAGGATGGTAACTCCAATGAAATTGCAAGCCTTGCTTCTCTGCCATAAACTAACACAAATGGTGAATTCCCTATTAACCTTTTAGGTATTATTCTGTCAGCCCATAGTGTAGTCTTCATTTTTTTATGCTAGCACATTTGGTTATCTTCTATTGTCCTTCTCATGATTATGATCAGGTTCTTGTTGAAGGACTCAACCAAACCATTACCCTAAGGATCGTAATTTGAGGATGTGCTCAAATAGATATTATGATCCACTGCCCATGCACAAATCTAAGCTCCAACAAAAGACTTTGCATTATCTGAAATAATGGTTGAAGGGGCACCAAACCTAGTCACAATTCCATCAAGGAACTAAAAAATTTAAGATTCAATGGCATCCTTCAATGCAACTACCTTTTTCCATCTGGTGAAGTAATCTGTAGCAGCTAAAATCCATTTGTGACCTGAATTAGAAGGAGGATTAATATGGCCTATGAAATCTAATCCCCATTGAGTAAAAGGCTGGTCCACTTGAATAGGATGAAGCGGACGAGCTGCAAGTCTTTGTTTTCCAGAGAAGAAGGCACATTTTTCACACTTCCTCACATACTTATGACAATCATGAAACAAAGATGGCTAGTAATAACTAGCCCTCATGATCATCATTGCAGTTGTCCTTGCTAAGAAGTGACCATGATTAGGACCATCATGAAGTTCTTTGATCATTCTTTCAGCCTGGTTTGTATCAAGGCATCTTAATAGGGCTCCATTAAAATCTTTTCTAAAGAGGACATCATCAACTATGACATAAGGAATTGACTGTAATCTATATTGTCTCCTTTTAGTTCTATCTAATCCTTGAGGGTATCCATTGCCTAATAAGAAATTCATCATATCATCCATCCAACTCCTTGGGTCGCTATTTCGTACCTCTTGTTGCTCTATCAGTATCATAGTAGCTTCCTCATGAGGTTCTTGAGATGATAACATCTATTTACACAACCCCCTCCCTCTTACCAGCTTGGTAATCTAAATGTCAATATCATATTCCATCACTTTAGTAATCTAGCCAGCTCTTTTCTCACTAATATCTTTGCTCAAAAGAAAATCCTTCACACTGGCATAGGGTACTAACAAATGAATCTTATTATGAGACAAGAGGTGTCTAAATTTCTTTAAAGCTCTGATGACTACAAGGGCGTGCTTCTCTACATAATTGTACTTATCTTCATACTCCTTAAGCCCTTCACTAAAGAAGGCTATGGGCTGCTCTTCATTCTTGTCATTTGTTTGAGTCAAGCCAACAAAGATACTTGACTCACCACCTAAGGTATAAAGAATAAAATCCTTGTCAAAATTTGTATTCATGAGAGTAGGGGTTGAGGCTATGGTTGTCTTGATCTCTTCAAAACTTTCCTTCCCTTCCTTGGTCCATGCAAAGACCATACCTTTCTTGAGCATAGCTATAAGAGGTTTCACCATGGTAGCAAGATTAGGGATAAATCTTCTCAAAAAAATTTACCCTACCTAAGAAACTTTGTAGCCCTTTCTTGTGTTTAGGAAGAGGGAGGAAAATTATTGCTTTTGTCCTCTCTAGATCAATGGTTAAGCCATCCTCAGATACAATATGTCCTAATAATTTTCCTTGGTTAGTAGCAAAGACACACTTGCTTGGGTTCAGGGAAACCCCAAACTCTTTGCATCTTAGAAATACCTATCTTTGATGATCAAAATGATCTTCTACATCCTTTGAATACATAGTGATATCATCAAGGTAAACTAAGACAAACTTGTCAATCAATCCTTTGAAGGCCATATCCATTGCCTTCTGAAATGTAGCACTTGCATTGGTTAGCCCAAATGGCATCTTAAAATAAGCATAGGTACCCCATTTAGTGGTGAATGTAGTCTTGTATCTATCAGACTCTTTAACCAGCACTTGATCATAGCCAGAAAATCCATCAAGAAATGAAAATCTCATTGAACCACTAGCCTTGGACAAAATCAGCTCCATAGAAGGGAGAGGATGATGATCTTTAAGGGAATCTTGGTTAAGATCCCTAAAGTCCACACACAATCTAATTTCTCCATTCTTCTTCCTCACAGGGACATTGTTTGCTACCCATGATGAGTGGTTGATGGAAAAAATTATATTGGCCTCAATCAACTTAGATAGCTCCTTTCTCATTAAGGATTCAATTTTAGGGTTCATTGGCCTCTATTTTTGTCTTACTGGTTTTACATCATTAATTAAATCTATGGTATGTTGGAAAAACCTTGGGTCAAAGCCCTTTAAGTCATCATATGTCCAAGCAAATACATCATTAAATTCTTGACATAGATGAATACAATTTTCTTGTTCAATTTTAGAACATAGCTTCCCCATGTTTAAGGACTTTCCATCGGCAAACATGACTGGAGTGTAGTCTTCTTCGTTAGTAGCTAGGTTCATGGCCCTACCTCTTTCTTGGTCATCAGGATTAAAAACACTCTCTAAGGTAATGAGGCCCTTAGGTAATTTGTTAGAACTAAGATGAATGGTCTGATCACCATACTGATCCTATAGTCTCAACTGGTTCTTGCCTAAAAACTCTGCTTCATTCTACATGAAGCTTACAATTTGCTCATCAAATTCAAACACTTCCCAATGGATTTTGTTATTAGGGATAGTAGGCCTTACTACCACTCTGATTTGTTGCTTCTTTTCCTCCTCAATATTCCCTGGCACATCATAAGATGCACCTATTGCTGCAAGTCTATCAGGGATGCTTTGAATATTAAATGCATTGAAAACTTCAAGAAAATCCCATACCCTATGTTTATAAGACTTGAGAAAATCATTCTTGGTGGTATTTTGATTCCTCACTTGACTAACCACCAACTCATTGTCTCCATACACCCTTAAGGCTTGAATTCCTCTCTTTTGAGCAAGTAAGAGAACTTGAATCAAGGATTCATACTTGGCCATATTATTAGTGCAACTGAATTGGAGCCTAAAGGAGAAGTAGTACCTTACTTGTGCAAGATAAATTAACATCATAGTAGCCTGTGATCCATTCTTATTCCTTGAGCCATCAAAGTACATACTCCATATCCCACTCATATCTTCTTTAGTACCCACAAGATTGGGAACTAGAGCATCTTTCTCCAATATATACTATGTACTAAGACTTTTCTCAAGGGTTTCTAACATAGGGTCAAATTTTTATGCATTAGCCCATTCATCCAAGAAAAAAATAGGTATCTCAGCTAAGGGAGTGGCGAGCCCATTCACTATGTCACTCTCATCCATCTCTAGGATAGGGTAATTCATGTTGATGGGGTTGGGGGTGTAAGATTCATTATGATGGAGGGCTTGAGGCTCTACTCTAATTGAAGCATTGGCTCCATATCTCATCTTGAAAGACATATATGACCAATTAGAAGATATGAAACCACCTATTTGGGCAGTAAAGTCTCTTGATAGATAGATGGAAAAATATGGCTTGACCTCAACAACAAAGATATCTTGGGTTATAGTACAATTAGGGCATGCATGTAAGGCCATCTCCACATTCCTAAGGATGCCTTCTACCTTGACAATACTACCATCCAACTATAATACATCCCTAACAATGGGCTCATATTTCATTCCTAAAGCATCAACAACACACCTAGGCATCACTAAATTGCTAGCCCCTGAATCAATCATGCAATTATGGAATAGTTTTCCCCCTATAATTAGAGAAACATAAAATGGAGGAGGTCTAACCTTTTTACTTGTTTCTACCTCCCTTGATGGTTTTACTAGGCTTGTGGCACTTTCCATACTAGGTGGTTGATCCTTTGGTTCAATTCTCTCCAATTCTTGCTACAGTAACCTCTTTTGCATGGGTATAGTAGCAATAGCATACCACATAGAGATATTCACATTTGTCTTCTTCATTTTCTCTACCACACTGAATGGCATAGTGGGTGCTTTGGTAGAAGCTTTGGGAGCTGCAATTGTATGAGGTTGAGATGGAATAACCTGAGGATCACTTCCATCCTTTCTGCCATGATTTTGCCTTTGTTGTTGAAAGGTACTTGATTGATTATTTGATGCTTGCTCATGAGATATTGCATTTGAAGTTCAGGTCTACTTGGGAGGAGGGATAGCATCTTCCATAGCTCTTCTTTTGCTTCTAGTGTTATGAGCAATGGAATCCTGGTTTATATTACAATGCTCCTCCATCTGATGATTTATAAAAGAGTAATCACCATATTTTTGCATATCTGAGGCATCTTTAAATTGGTCCTCCTTTTATGAATGTTTTTCTGTAGGTTCTTGGACTATCAAAGCCATAAAAGATTTAGCCTTCTAACACATACAATAGGCATAGGAGTAGTTATAGGAGGGACAAAAATCTTGATGTTGAGCTATATTATTTTGAGGGACTCATAGGCCTTATTTTGGTTTACATTTGAGGTTGAAGCATGGCCACCCGGCCTACTCTTATTAGAAGAATTGTTCCAATGATTAGGATTGGGAGGCCTACCACTGCTTGGAGTTTGATATTGCAATTGATGAGGCTTACTACCTTGAGCTTGCTATGTTTCTAAAGTCACCACCTTGTTGCTTACTTTCTGCATCATAGAGGAGTTATCTTCCAGCTTCTTCCTATAATCTTGCAATCTTTTCTCTTTTATCCATGTTCTGCATCAGAGATTGCATCATCTCTTTGATTTCAACTATCCCATTTGAAAATGTGGAAGCTTGAGGGACTGGAACAAGGGATTGTGATGTAGATGTTGTGGGAAGAGGAGCCATTTCTAGTTGATGATTTGGAACATCAAGGAAGAAAGGCATAGGAGGCCTTGGAGCTAGTTTACCTCCTTATATTAGGATGTTCTCTGGTTTTATTGCTATGTCATAAGCATTAGGCAAGGTATCTCCTCCCATAGTTTGGATTGTCATGGCAATATCACTGTTAAAAGCTCTAAGGTAATGCAAGAAGCCATTAACAGGGGTAGGCTTCACTAAAGTAGGTATCCTATCCCATGTCTTTTGAAATCTATAATTAAAATCAGTCATACATTCATGGGGAGCTCTTTTTATAGTAGTCAGCTACTCTAAAAGTGACAAATAGTCACATTCATTCTCAAAATGTTTACACAATCTTTCTCCTAATCCATCCCAATCTATTATAGAACCATGACCTAAACCTCTATACCATTGTAGCACTTTTCCTTTCAAGGATGAGGCTAGGAGCCTAACTGTAACATCATCCTCTATAATACCATGGATATTGTAGACATTTGCAACCTATTGAATATGTTCTAAGTGAGAGATAGAAGTTTCACCACTAAACTCTAGTATACTTTTGAGGGAAGCTACCGGTATGTCATGTCTTTGGGCTAATAAGAGAGGGCTCCCACCATTAAAGGTGGAAAAAGTATGAGCTCTAGGAAACAACATATAGACAAGTGATCTATTGATATGTATTGATGGCAGTCTAGGCTGAGATCTAATAGCAAGAGGAGTAGAGATAGATCTTGTAGGTGTATTTGTTACTATTGCACTCCTAATCGGTGATAAAGATATTCTAGTCTTCCTTCTTCTAGGGTTTGAAAATGAAAGCTCTTGATACTGAAACTTACCTCTAGAAGATGTCCTTATTTCAGCTCTAGGCATAAATCACTATAACTTTGGTTTGGAACCAAATATGTATTTCAAGCTTAGAGTCACCAAGTACTTTGAAGAATAAACCTCTTGAAGGCTTAAACATTGAAGCCAGTACTATCTCCTCGATATTGATCTTGAAATATTCTATTTTGACACCAGTAGGCTTGAATTTTTTTGAAAATATGTCCCATCGGGTGTGCCAAAAATTTTTGTCATTGAAGTCTTCACCCTTGTCCAAAGTTTTTACCTAAGGATAACCTCATGAAACATGGAAATAACCTCCAAGTTGTGGGACTTGAACTATGAGGTTGAGTCTCTAGAGAAGGTTGGCTTCCTCTTACTATCAAGATGCACCTAACTACTCTTGGAGAGGAAAAGGGAGAAGGAGGGCATGAAAGAAGATCTACCTAATCTAATCTAAAGAGGTGATGCACCAAAATAGAATGTTCAAACCAAACTCTACCCATATATGCACTATTGAACCAAAATGAAACTAAGGATATACACATTTAGGCTTGCTTTAATCTAATAATCACATGCAGATCGAAAGACCAAGATGAATGACAAAAGGAAAGAGAGATTCACTTATATTATCATTCATAGGCCAAGAAGATACAGTCATGTAGATCATAGATCTGTACAAAAAACCAATAAGAGGCAAAGAGTTCTTGCACTTTCATACCAATGGCTAAAAGAGATAAGGTAAAAAATCATGTAGTTCAGAGGAACAGGAGAATTTACACTGAGAATCTATAGAGCAATAATAGAGAAAGTAGAGAAATGTCTGGCCCCTTCAAAAAATTTAGAAGTTTCCTTATAGCTTAGGCATAACTGAGATGTCTTGCAACTGAATTTACTTCACAACAACTTGCCATTAAGTCCTGTAAAGAACAATCATGAAGAAAATCTGATCTGGATACGAATCCAGATGTAATTTTATCTAATATTCTATGTTAAATAATAGCTTGAGAAGATAGAAACGATGCCATTAAGCCACTCTGACTAGGTAGATAGGTTGGATTAGGAGGTAGAGTGTTCATCTTTGTTTTGTATTTACTCTAGGGTGGTTGGAATTGATCATAAGATCTGATTATGTAAAAACCCTCGGTATCCCCTGTTCCCAATTCATAAACTAGCATGGTCAATATGTCAACATAACCCTAGCACCAAAATGAGCCACATGGACCAACAATCTCTTTAGACTTTACCACCCCACAAGGTCTTCCCAAGGTTGACCAACCTTTCTTTTACTAACTGTGCCAATTTCTCAAACTCCAACTACGATGGTCACATTAACTGCTAGTGTATCTAACTATTACTGCCTCCACCAAACCCACTAGGAGACGTGTCACTAAGGTGCTATGTTGCTATGCATATCCTTTGATAAATTTCTCATAGTGAGTTAGCACCCACCATGGATTTGGACTAATCTGATGATCGTGAAGACTTGCCATATTATTGCACTTTTCCCTTAAAACTTTTGGGCCCATGAAACACTTGGCAACCTCCTAGTGTGACATGGAATCTTCATCTTGGTGAGACTTGGCCCCACTAATCCATGTGGCACAATGGTGCTATGTTGCTATGGGTAATATCCTCCCTGATTTCCATAGTGAGATAGTGCCTACCATTAATTTTCCTTAGATCTATGGTGATCAACAAAATTGTACAACTGCGCACCAAGTTGGTTGAGTCGACCAATGAAATATCACCACTGTACTATGACCCACCTGACAACTACCACCGAGGATGAGTAGTAATATTACTTTGGAGAAGGGTGGGACCATGATGTCATCTATGCCACACGTCACCAAGGTGTTATGTCACTATGGATAATATCCTCATAGCTTTCCATAGTGAGATAGCGCCTACCCTTGATCTAGACTGATCGGAGGGTGAGGAAATCTTCATGGCTTTGAAAGGGGTGTGGGTCCAAGTAACTGCTAACATCAACAAAATTCCTAGCTGGCGATGATTAAAAGCCTTGTTTCAAGCACATTCATCCTTCCCCATTGCCTGGGGTCCCATTGTGTTTTCCAAATCTCATCATCGATATCCAATAGGGCATACTTGGGACTCACTTTCCTTCTGATGTCATCGTAGTAACACTTTCTATCTGGGTGCTATGTCACTAATGATGAAGAACATAGATTTTTTGATAGTGCCATAGCACCCTTCAGAGATCTATCAAAACTTGGTGCTGGAGAAACAACAAGGAAAGGGAGGACCCACCTAACACGTGGCCAAAAGGTACTATGCCACTATGGCAAAACAATGTGCAACTTCCCATAGCAAGATAACACCAACTATTGATCCAAACTGATTTGACAATGGGGACCATGGGCTCGTAGAAACATTAAAATGCATAGGGAAATAAATACATGAGGTTAGCATAAAGTATTCTATGCCCCTTTTGAATATTTGAATATTTAAACGTGTCAACGTTACTATGTTGAATTTAATATGGTGATTATGGTGGGAAGGTAAAAATGACCAGTAGTGTTTTATGTAGGTCTAAAATTTTTGCTGATGTACTTAGTTCAAGAAGAGATCACCATATTGTTATTTTATAGGTTTTTTTCTCACATGAGCACACTTTCTATGGCCTTGCAATTTTATGAAAAGTAAAACATCTTACTTTTACTAAACTCCCATCAATGATTACATCAGTGGAATTAAGGAAGCACTATTCCTATTTTTATTGGTTACCTATCAATCTTTTCAAAGGCATAACTCACAGATGTGTTGTTTCTTTGGCTTATGTCTATTATGATTTTACTTTCATGTTATTTGCTAAAACTTCTTGTTACTCTATCTTTTTTATTTGATTTCACAAATGCTTGGTTAATTTAGGAATTCATATAGATTCATTCTTAAATTAAAATCATCATGAAAATAGAAAAATACTATAAAAAAATTCTTTTTGTGTGTTTTATTCTTTTGAAATTTTAAGAAGATAGGTTATCTCATCCGAAGGTGGTTCAAACTAGAAAAGGCCTCCCTATGAAAAATACATTTATCTTCAACTAAGTAGATTCTAGTATGTTGTAAGATCACCAAGAACCTTGGAGTTGATCCTAGATCAACTTTTCAAGAGAGGAGTTTTGAAATAATTCCCATCATTAAGCATCATGCAAATCAATAGCTCAATAGAAGTGGTGCTAGAAGGAGGGCCTCAAAACCAATTGGCTCAAAAACCAAAGTTGTTTGAAAATTATAAAATTTTCAAATGTTCAAAAAGAAAAAAAAAATGAACTCCATGAATTTTCATAAGGTGTGCAGGTGTATTGTTTTGAGAAAATGTGCTTCTTTAGATGTGCTCTTTTCAGAATAAATGGAAATTTCTAGAATTTAGTCACTTTCAAAAGCATGACAGTGATAAATAGATAGCAAGAACTTCACCATTCATATTACATCTTCCATAATCATCATCCACTCTACATTCTACTTCACACATTTCTATCATTATGCACCATGTCTTTCTTCAATGCCCAAAGTTCACCTTTGAATCTAGTTCGTCCATTGCATGACCTACCCAAAAATCCTAAAAAGTTTTTCCTATGGTTCATCTATGTAGAATCACATATAGTAGAAGATCATATTAAATTTTTCAAGGAAATTTGTAATTGAAACTAGATTCAGCATATGGATGTGGCATGTCACCTTTTTTTGTACACTGTGGGGGAAATAGAACTCAATTGGTACCTCAATCTTCCACCAAAATCAATAAGGGATATGGAACTCTCTTAAGAGAAAGTTTCTAGAAAAATTCAAGATCTATACTGATCCCACTATCCTACATTATCAGTTCAACTCAATTAAGAGGGATCCCCATGAGACTATTTCATAGTTTAATCATCACTTCTATAAGATGTATCAAAGAATGAAGTTTCCATACATTGCACCACAAGATGCTACCATCTAGATCTATTTTGGAACAATGGATTCATTAACTTCTTTTTTTCTAAGAAGGCTCCTACCTAGAGACATTCATACCATTGAAAAGGTCTTCAAAGAGGCTATTGGATTCACAAAGTAGGTTGTTGCTGCTCCAATGCCAACAATTACATATTTAGGATATGAGTCTCAAAAGACTGCTTTCTTTGAGCAGAAGGTGGATGCATCTATTGAAGAAGAAAACAATATGGCTAGAGAGCTTAAGGCCATGAAGAAGATGATGTCTCTTGTATCCAATGAACTCATCAAAATAAAGTTGAATTTCTTAAGAAACCAAGGTAATCATCCAAGACAACTGACAACCAAAAATAATTATTCTCAAAATTAGAGTGAAAATTTTGGCCTTTACAGTAACATCAACAATGAGAATGATGGTATTATAAGTATGAGTCCAAGTGAAAATGGATATGGGTAAAATGATTTTTTGGATCAGCCTCCCCAAATCATGGAGGAACAACCTTTTTAGTTTAGTGCAATGATGTTTGGATCATATGATGAATCTACAATATGACAAAATGATGAAGATGATTAAGAGGAGCTTTTGTTCCCATTCAATGAAGAAATTTTTCCAAGTGTTGATGTTGTAATAAGAGTGGATATGCCAAGAAATTTTGAGGACATAGAAAATTTTGAAGTTCCAAATCTCAATGAAGTTGCAAAAAGTGATGGAAATGTAGAAGATCTTGAGGTTGGTAAGATTTTTGAATTAGGAAGTCATCAAGAAAAATATACCAATTCTTCCTACTATGATATTGATTCCTCATTGAATAATGATAAGATACCTCCCTTAAAACAATATTTATCATTAGAAGAGATCGATAGAGTGCTCAATTTGGTATCAATCTTGACTAAGGAAATGCCTATTTGTGGGTATTCTACACATATATCAAACCATGCAATAACTGAGTTAGTAGAATCTATCCATTTGGGTTCCATTTAGAAGAAAGTTGTCTTAATTTCTTGTTAGCTTGGGAGATCACAATGAAGGGAAAGTATGATTTTTAATAGGCTTCTTTGGGATATGAGGTAAAAAACATCTTGATCGATGATAGTAATAAATCTTGTAATTTGAAAGGAAGGTTGATGATAGATTTTTCTACTCTGAAGGAACATAAAGTGTTTCCATGTGAGCATGGAGTTGTCTACCATGAGATAAAACCACCAAAAGGAGAGATTACAATGTGCGAGTGTATCCCTATGGTAGAATACTTGCTAGATTAGGTGATATATTTCCATTGTCCCTCTCAGTTTGATGGTTTTCAATTTGAATATGATGCTAAAGGTAAGATAATTTTTTTATGGATAAATCATGGTCATAGAGAGTTACCACAACTTCTGATTTTGTGTGATTTGCACTCTGAATTTGAACCAAGATTGTCCAAATTTTAATTTTTTGAGTACAAAGACAAATCATATTTTTTTAGGCCTGTATGGGGTGGTTCATTAGTATTGTAAATCATGAGAAATCTACTGAAAACCACCCCACATTCTTACTATTCAAGGTTTTCTATAGATAAGTTTTTTTTTTCTTAGTCCTTTTTAGTCTTTCAAGTTAGAAGTTAGTTTTCTTTGAGTCAAGTCTTTTTCTTTGGGTTTCATTTCTTTTTGTTTCTTTTTCTTTCAAAGTTGCATCATTTTGGGGGTTAGGTGCACTCACAATTTTATCTTGACATATGTCATTAAACCACGTTTTTGTTTCCACTTTTGGGAAGAGTTATTTCTTTATCAATAAATTTATAATGATTTTTCTTCTTATAGCAACTAAGGAACAGATGTTACTTGCAGTAATAGGGGACTTTTAGTCTTCAATTCAAAATAATAAATTGGCAAGTTTTTAACACTTTGCAAATTTAAAAATTGACTATCTTAAGTGTTTCCAAACCAAGTTCGATGGCAAAAAGCGATAGTCCAAAGCTTACTAGTTCAAATAGAAGGATCTTCTCGAAGGAATTGCTAAGAATGTTCATTGGCATGAGAGTTTCTAAAAGTTCTTAAAAGAGGAACACAAGGGATATTTACTAAAGATTGAATCTAATAAATGACACCAATTTCTTGGCCACATAGTCTAAGCATGGTTAGGGTATAGAAAGAAAATAAAAGAGAAAAGGGTGTTAAGAATGAAAGATTCTGTAAAGTATGAGAATGGTAATCTAACTATAGGGATATACTGAACACACACTAAACTTGAAGATTCGAGATTCTAAAGTTTTGATAGTAAAGTGACTTGAAATAAAATTGGAGTATTCAAGATTTAGTTGGTGTTAGACACAAATTCGAGGAATGTTTGCTGATGAAGAAATTCCTTTGTCATTTCTTCCTTTTTGTCAAGGCTATTTGTTGTGGTTTCACAATGCTCACCCCATTTCACTTAAAAATTGGGACCCCCTACTTTATTTTTTAGCTTTCCAAATCCCTAGTCTAGAGTTTGAGTCTTTTTACAATTTTGCACAGTGTTTTTACCTAAGTAAATGTTTCTAACCAAAAACCCAAATTTTCAAAAATCGTGTTCTAAAGGAGAAAAGCCATTCTTTCTACATATAAAGATGTGCACTAGTGCACCTAGTGCACCTCACTAGGTGTGCTAGTGTGCTAAGTTACCTAAGGCACATAGGGGAAAGCACTTCCCTCTTAGAAGTACACAGTTGCATAGCTGCACACCTCCTACAGGTGCACTAAGCTCTAGACCTATAAAGCCTAGGACAACCACTTCTTCCCTCATCATGTTTCTCCTCTTGCTCTATCTCTTGTATTGCCACACCTCTTCTCCACTCCACTTACACACAAAATACTAAACAACACCTAAGTGAAAAAGTGCACAATTGCACACCTTTTTTTGTATTAAATCTTTAAAAACCTAAAAACCTAAAAAACTACACCTAGTTAAAGGTGCATAGCTACACACCTTCAATAATGATACATTGTGATAGAAAAAATGTGCACACTTAGTGCACTCTATGAGGTGCACTAAGTGCACACTTTCTTTGTTTAAAGTTTGTACAAGGGAAAAGTGCACCAAGTGTGCTCTTTTTTGCCTATTAGGGTTAGAAATATGGTTTTTTGGTATTTTTTAGAAGTTTTAAGGTTTTAAATTTAGGGTCATTTTTTTTTCATAACTAGGGTTTGTATAGGGTTTTAATTTTTAGCCTTTCAGACTAATGTTTTCTTTTTTCTGTCGGTAAAAAGGAATCATTAACTTGTTAGGGTCATAACTTTTAACGTAGAGCTCATAATTCAGAACCATTTACACTGTTGGAAAGAAGAACTAAAAATATAATTTCAATCAATAGAATAAAGAGCCTTTGGCTATCTAATTTTAGGGACCAATGAAAGTTTCAACTTGAAATTTTGAGTAGAAGACTTCTTAAAAAGCTAGTTAAAATGACCTATAAAATCTTGTTAAAAAAGATATGGTAAAGCTTCAAACATTTAATCATTCTGGATAATTTGGATCACCTAATATTTTGATCTGGGGGATATTTTCATCAAAAATTGAAGTATCTCCAAAACTCCAATAATCAATGCCAGTTTAAAGTTCTCAAAATTTTGGATCCAACACAATTCGAACGGATGAAAAAGGAGTTCATAGGCAAAAGTTATAGCTAGTCAAAGTTTGGTCAAACCAAGTACAGAGGTCATCAAAATCTTAAAAAATAATCATCTCAAAAGTGGTCAACACTGAGTTTCAAATTGAAGATCTCATCAGGAGCTTTCTAGTGGCATTTGTTTCGTCAAAAATGGAGTTCGTATGCAAAAGATATGTTCGATTGAAGTTTGAGGTGGAAAAATAATAATAATAATAACAAAAAAAATTTAAAAAAAAAAAAAATTGATATTGATGACGGTGCTAAGATTTGAACCCACGACTACTGGTCATTGAAATGCAAGTAGTTGTTAAGAATGACCAGCCTCATAGTTTCATTAACCTATTGACCAATAAAGAAATCCAAGGTCTTGTCAAACGGGCCAAACAAAAAAATGGTTTTAAGTATTTTCATATAGGTCAGATCATTTAAGAAATGTTCTATTTATGGTTTTAGTGGCAGTGGTAATTTGAGTTAAAGACAAGAGGTCGATGTGGGGGTTGGAACTACCAACCTCGATTGTCATAAAAGAGTCTACTGCCATCATGCCACCTGAGTGACTTTGTTTATAATATGCATGGTTTTTATTTACCTTTAAACAATGTCGATTCCTCTTTCCCACTTAAGGGGATTTGTTGGCAACTAACCCTCGAAAAGAGGATAATGACAAATTCCTAAAATGACTAAGGCCTGATTTCAAAGGTGGACTATTGTGAAGGCCTATTATTAGATTTTTTTTGTTTTTGCCCTATTTTAGGAAAATATTTTGTATAAAAAGAGGGGTTAGGGGCCTTTTCAAGGCATGAAAATTAAGGGAGAAATTATGCAAATGGTAAGATAGAGTCTGTCTATGTGGAGAGTTAGTGATTTTTTCTACACATAGAGGAATTTTGCTGCATGTGCTTGAAGGGAATTGTCACAAATCACTTGTATTGATTTATTAGAGTTAATCGGATTGGTCCCCCTATTGGAGCTAGACCCAAAGACTTAGTCCTTCTCAGACAAACTCCAAAATCAAATGTGTCATGTCTCTATCTCTCTTTCTGTCATTTCATTCTATGTTTTTCTTATTTGCAATTACATTAACTTTTCTTTATTAAAGCTTTAAAATTAACTTCATGTAATTGGTTCGCATTCTCTGTAATAGTCCTAGATCCTAGAAATCAGATCAAATTTGGTATCAGAGCTTTGTTGGACTAGTATTGCAAATTTGAATGTTAACAAGATCCAGGTTGAATCAAGGTGAAGGTGATCTTGAAGAATATAATCTTGAGATAGTAAAATGAAGAACTAATCCACTGTTCTAGATGGAAGATAAAGGTGGTGGACAAGGCTCAAAAGATCAAAATGTCCAGAAGACTCTCCAGAGTTTGCAAAAAATGGTAGAAGTTTTGTTACGAGATAGAGAAGAGAACATGCAAAGGCATATAGCTCGTGATGACAAAGGGAAAAAGAAAGGTGCTGATCACAAGCCTCCATCTCCTCCTTCTTCTCCCTCTTCTCCATCTCCTCCCTCTTCTCCCTCTTCTACACATTTTGAGTCTTCTAATATTTTTAAGGGTGGACATAAGCCTTGAATTAAGTTGGATGTAAAGTTTGACTTGAAAAAATATTGTGGGGAGTTAAATGATGAGAAATTAGATGATTGGATTCAGAAAGTAGAAGTCTATTGTAGAGTTCAAAACCTTGTAGATGATGTTGATAGAATTCAGTTAGCCACTCTTCGGTTAGGCAGTGTAGCTCTAACTTGGTGGGAGAGTAGGGCCCAGCAGGAAACTTCATAACATGGTAAGTTAAATATGTCTTGGTCATAATTTGTTAGTGCTTTAAAGAAGCAATTCTACCCCCTAGGCCATATGCAGTAGTTAATGATGAGTTGGCAACATTTTAGGCAAGGGAAAGGTCAAACTATCCAAGATTACACCCATGAGTTTTGTAAAAGGGCTATTTCATTAAATGTTCCATTGTATACCCAGGAGACTTTACATCAAGTATATAGGTGGTCTTCATTCTTACCTAAGGCACTCTATTCTCATTCTGAATCCTTGTAATTTGGATGAAGTATGTGTCTAGGAAACACATTTAAAGTCAAGAGGTAAGGGTACCTTCATTGATAAGTTTGATAAAAGGATGTCTAATTCTAAGGAAAAGTCCAAAGGAAAAGGGAGGGGTAAAAAGACAACTACAGTAAAGAAAGAGGGTGAGAAACCCACGTGCTCACATTGCAAGAAAGAAGGGCATGATGATTCTAAGTGCTAGAAGTTGCATCCTAAAAAGAGGTTGAAACAATTTGGTGGAAATAAAGGCAAACCAAAGACTATTGATGTAGCTCAACAGGATCTTGGATTTGACTCCGGAGATGAAACAAAGATCGTTGCTATTGGGATCCAAGGTAAAGGAAAAGGTATTTCTCTTTCATCAACTACCAGTTCTTCTAGCATAAGTGCAAGTACAAGTGAAGATTCTTCTCCTAAGAATGATAAGAAAAGGAATGAATTGTTTCACATTCGAGTTGTCATCAAGAAAAATAAGTTTGATACATTATTTGATATAGGTTCTCAAGTTAACTTGATATTTGAGGAAATTGTTAAGAAGCTTAATTTGACTACAACACCTCATCCAAATCCATATCCTCTTGGATGGGTTTGTAATGATGCGCAATTATAGGTAACCAAGCAATGCAAGTTAAGATTTTCTATCACTGCAAACTTTGTAGATGAGGTAGAAGCTGATGTAGTCCCTCTAGACATTTGTGGTCTTGTACTTGGGAGTCCTTATTTGTATGACTGACAAGCTATCTTCTATAGGGGGGAAAATAAGTATCATCTGTTTAAAGATAGAATTGAATACATTGTACAGGCATATAAAATAAAGACTAATTTGGCCCTTGTTAATGCTGGTCAAATGAAAAGGTTAGTCAACTCTAAGAATTTTGTGTTGATGATTATAAAAGCCAAAGAAGATGAAACATCTGAGGCATTTAAGGGATGTGATCCAAAACATAAAAATGAAATGGTCAAAGCTATTTCTTCCTACGATGACTTGTTTCAAGAACCAAAGGGATTGCCTCCTAAAAGAGAGATACAACATGAAATTCAGTTGCAACCAGAAGCACCACTTCCTAATATCAGCATGTATCGTTTATTAGTCTTGTAGAATGAAGAAATCAAGAAGCAAGTTCAAGAGCTCATTGAGAAAGGAGTTATCTGTCCTAGTACTTCTCCTTGTGGTTCTACTATTGTGTTGGTTCCAAAGAAAGACGAAATTTGGAGAATTTGCATCAACTACAGGGCTTTGAACAAGATAACAATAAATAATAGGTACCCTCTTCCTAGAATTGATGATTTACTTGATCAATTAAAACATGCAATTTATTTCACTAAGCTAGACTTATGTAGTGGATATCATCAGATAAGAATAGCAGAAAATGATATTTGGAAAACTGCTTTCAAGACAAAACAGGGACTTTATGAGTGGTTGGTTATGCCATTTGGGTTTTGTAATGCACTAACTACATTCATGAGAGTCATGAATGATGTCTTTCATCCTTTTATTGATGATTTTTTCATTGTCTATCTAGATGATATTTTGGTATTTAGTAAGTCTTGGGAGGATCATGTAATTCATGTAAAAAAAGTACTTGATGTATTGAGAAAAGAAAAACTCTATGTAAAGATGTCAAAATGTGAATTTGCAAAGACATCCTTAGTGTACTTAGGCTATGTCATAGGAAATGGTCAATTGAAAGTAGACCCTATGAAGGTTGAATTTATTATAAAATGGCCTAAACCAAGTACAGTTACAGAAGTCAAGAGCTTTTTAGGTGCAGCCCAGTACTGGAGAAAGTTCATTGCAAACTTCTCTTATATTACATCGCCATTGCATGTATTAACCAATACCAAGGAAACTTTTTAGTGGGGAGGTCCACAACAGAAGGCTTTCGACACTTTGAAGGAAAAGTTGAGCACCGTACCAGTTCTGGCTTTACCAAATTTACATCAACCATTTAAGATTGAGACAGATGCAAGCGGGTTTGCCATGGGAGATATACTCATGCAAGGAGGTAAACCAGTATGCTACCACTCTGAAACTTTTTTTGGGAGCAGTAAGTAACTATCCTACTTATGATAAGGAACTTTATGCTTTAGTTTAGAGTGTTAAAAAATGGAAGCACTACTTAATGGGAAAGGAAACTATAATCCACACTGATCACCAACCACTACAATATTTTCACTCACAATCTAAGTTGCAACAGAGTAGGCATTTTAGGTGGATGGGTTTTCTAAAATAGTTTCATTTGGTAATTAAGTATAAAAAGGGTTCCCATAACAAAGTAGCAGATATGTTCTCTAGGCCTCTTGTTAAGAATGCTTTGATAATCCTTCAGAATAGTTCTATGGTTCATGAAATTTTTTAGGAACAATATGCTATTGATAAGGACTTTAAGGATATCTATGCAGCTTTAATCCAGGGTAAACATGTGGAAGAGAAAGATTACTATGTGCAGGAAATTTTTTTGTACCACTTGGGCAAACTATGCATTCCTAAAGATGAACAAGCACATGTAATTCATGAAGCACACACCTCTTTGATTGTAGGGCATTTTGGGGTAAGTAAGACATTAGCTCAATTGTAGAAATATTATTACTGGCCTCATATGCAGTAAATTGTCACCAAATATATAAAAGGATGTGTAACATGTGCAACCAGTAAGCCAAGTAATAGTAAACTGGGTTTGTACACACCATTACATGTACCATCCCATCCATGGGAAAGTGTGACTATGGACTTTGTGGGGGGTTTACCTATGTCTAGGAAGGGTCATGATTATTTTTATGTAGTAGTTAATCTGTTCAGTAAAATGTGTATCTTAATGCCTTGTAAAAAGCAAGTCACTACTGAACTGACTACTCATTTGTACTTTCAAAATGTATGGGTTCATTTTGGGTTACCCACTTCCATTTTTTCTAATCGAGATTCTCAATTCTTAGGGGAATTTTGGTCATCTTTGTGGGGACTCATGGATACCAAGCTGAAGAAGAGTACAACCTTCCATCCACAGACTGACAGATAGACAAAGGTAGTCAATAGGAAAGTGGTTAATCTGCTTAGAGGTTACTGCAACAAGAATCCTAAGTTGTGGGATGAAAGTCTTCACTATGTACAACACGCTTACAACCATGCAACATACTCTTCTACAAAGAGGTCTCCTTTTGATACTTTCTTCGATTACTTGCCTAAAACACCAATGGATTTTGATTTTGGAAAGGACAATATCATCGATGGACACTATGATGCAGAAAGGGCTTTGAAGTTCATCCAGAAGGTCCAAGCAATCCATTAGGTAGTAGAAGCATAGTTGGAGTAGAACCAAGCAAAATACAAGGCTCACCATGATAAGCATCACACTAATCATAAGTTCCAAGTTGGTGATAGAGTTTGGTTACATGTTAGTAAGGAAAGAATGCAAGGTGAAGGAAGGAAAATCAAGCCTATCAGGTATGGTCCTTTTGAAATCTTGGAAAAGATTGGTACCAATGCCTTTCGCCTTAATCTTCCTCCATACATGCAAATTTACTCAGTTGTCAATTTTGAGAATTTGAAGTTGTATGAGCCTCCAATGATCTTGGATGAAGACATCAGTGTTCAAGTTCCATCAGTTGATGATCTTTCACCAGAGTATATGACAGAATTGCCAGAAGATGTCATCCTTGATAGGAATGTAAGAACTTCATGAAGAGGACTAGTTGAATATCTCCATGTAGGATTGAAGGGGATGCATCCAAGCAAGGAAAGATGGATGGAGATTGGTAAAGTGAGGGAGAAATACCCTCGCCTACTTTTCAAGTAATCCAAACTTTCGGTGGTCTGAAAGCTTCTCAATGAGGAGGCTTGATCCGGGGGATATTTTCATCAAAAATTGAATTATCTCCAAAATTCCAATAATCAATGCTAGTTTAAAGTTCTCAAAATTCTGGATCCAATGCAATTCGAACGGATGAAAAAGGAGTTTGTATGCAAAAGTTATAGCCATTCAAAGTTTGGTCAAACCAAGTACAGAGGTAATCAAAAGGTGAAAAAATAATCATCTTGAAAGTGGTCAACAATGAGTTTCAAATTGAAGATCTTTTCAAGAGCTTTCCAGCAATGTTCGTTTCATCAAAAATGGAGTTCGTATGCGAAAGATATGTTCGATTGAAGTTTGAGGTGGAAATAATAATAATAATAATAAAATTTTAAAAAAATAAAAATTAAAAAGATAATTGATATTGATGACGGTGTCGGAATTTAAACCCATGACTACCGGCCCCAAAATCCGACCGATGGTCGTTACACCATCGGCGGGCTTTGAAGATCATTTAAGAAATGTTCTATTTATAGTTTTAGTGGCGGTAGTAATTTGAGTTAAAGACAAGAGGTCAGTGTGGAGGTTGGAACCGCCAACCTCCATTGTCATAAAAGAGTCCACTACCATCATGCCACATGAGTGGCTTTGTTTATAATATGCGTGGTTTTTATTTACCTTTAGACAATGTTGATTCCTCTTTCCCACTTAAGGGGATTTGTTGGAAACTAACCCTCCAAAAGAGGATAATGACAAATTCCTAAAATGACTAAGGCCTGATTTCAAAGGTGGACTATTGTGAAGGCCTATTATTAGATTTTTTTTTTTTTAACCCTATTTTAGGCAAATATTTTTTATAAAAAGAGGGGTTAGGGGCCTTTTTAAGGCATGAAAATTAAGGGAGAAATTATGCAAATGGTAAGAGAGAGTTTGTCTATGTGGAGGCTTAGTGATTTTTCCTACACATAGAGGAATTTTTTTGCATGTGCTTGAAGGGAATTGTCACAAATCACTTGCATTGATTTATTGGAGTTAATTGGATCAGTCCCCCTATTGGAGCTAGACCCGGAGACATAGTCCTTCCCGAACGAACTCCAAAATCAAATGTGTTGTGTCTCTATCTCTCTTTCTATCAGTTCATTCTGTGTTTTTCTTATTTGCAATTACGTTAATTTTGATTTATTAAAGCTTTAAAATTAACTTTATGTAATTGGTTAGCATTCTCTGTAATAGTCATAGATCCTAGAAATCAGATCATCTTTGACCTAGAAGGATTGGGAAGTTGGGGTGAAGAAAAGATCAAAGATATAGAGTTTAGATACATGAACTAGAATAAGTTCATCATCTTATGCAATTATTAATGAATAGATTCAACACAAGTGCCTTGGGATTTTGGATAGAAGAAGCGAAAGGAGTTTAAATGTATGAAAATGTTTGGCTATAAAGAGGGTATAAATCATCAAAAAAGGGAAAAATAAGTACACTAGAGTTCTCCCAGACCTTGCTTGAGAGAAACCCAAAATCTATTTTCAAAATAGAGAACTTTGGATTTTTGGTCAATTGAACTTCCGAGCTTTCAAGCTTCTGATGTGTGCTTCTTATGAAAGTGTACACTAAAGTGATATAAAGCCCGATTTGAGAAAAATCAAGAAACCATTTCAAAATTGAGAACTTTGATTTTTTGGTGAAATGAGCTTATGAGCTTCCAAGCTTCTGAGATGCATAGGTGCACAAGTGAGCTAAGTGGATAGCTACACTTCTTCTAAGGTACACCAATTTTTTTTGAAGAAGTATATATTGATTTTTGATTGTTGATGATTATTGATAAGTATATTATTGATTGTTGATGATTATTGTAGAACAATGAAAATTATCTTTTTGAAGCAGAAATATGATACTTTCCATATGTTTAAAGTGGTACTTAGCAAGACTTGAGAAGGAAATAGGTAAAAGTCTGAGTCTTTGAGTTTTGATAGAGGAGAAGAATTTACAAAAGACAAACATCTACCCCTAGAATCCCTCAACAAAAAGTGAATTTCTGAAAGAAGGAACAAATCTCTAATGGACTATGCTAGAACACTCACGATGGAGAAAAATGTTGCTTTTAAATACTAGAGAGAAGTTTTAACTATAGTTGTCTATACCTTGAACAATGTACAAGTCAAGAAAGGAATTCATTCAACACCTTTTTATTGTTATTTGGTGCCTAATCAAACTTAGATGTTTATTCAGCATAGTTTCCCTCTATATTATTTCTATGCGGGTTTGGGGGCAGCACTTGTATGGGGTCCTAGGGTAGTGCCCTAGGTGCACTCCTTGTCATAGTAAAAGGAACTGGCTACTATTTTTCTATTATTCTAGCCCTAATTTGGTAAGTGGCAAAAAGATTTTATAAAAAGGCTTAGGGTTAGGGATTTTCATAAGGTGTGATGCAAAAATTGGTTCTTGTAGTATTATTGAGCTAGCAAGGGATTACAAATTGTAATTAGGTTGTAATCACTAGATCATAATAATATTGGACTTGTTGTTGGTGGATGTAGCCCAAGGATTGGGTGAACCACATTAAGTCTTGGTGTCTTGTGTTCTCTTTTATGCAATCTACTATTTTTTGGTATTGGTTATATTTGAATGTATCTAATATTTACATCTAAGGTTAATCCTAACAAGTGATATCAAAGCAAGGTTGTTCTTCTTTTTTTAGCCAAACCATCATCATCTTTTTCCTTTTTAGTGATCCTCTATAAGAAGGTGTTAGGGTTGAGTGGGAGCCATGGCAGATAAGGATAAGCTAAAGGTGGAGAAGTTTAATGGGAAGAACTTTCAGTTATGGAAGATGCAAATAGAAGAATATCTATATCAGAAGGATTTATGGAAGCCATTGGAAGGAAAATCCAAGAAACAAGGAACTATGCCAAATGAGGACTAGGAGATTTTAGATAGAAAGGCACTTGGAAAATTCGATTATGCTTGGCACCATTAGTGACATTTAACATTATAAAAGTGAAGATAACAAAAGAGTTAATGGAAACCATAGTGAAATTGTATGAAAAGCCCTCCACTTCAAATTAAGTATTTCTTATGAAGCATTTATTTAATATGAAAGTGATAGAAGGTGGATCTATTGAATATCATTTAAATGAGTTTAATTCTATTACTAGTTAATTATCTTCTATGAGCATTAATTTCAATGAATAAATTAGGGCTCTCTTGATTTTGTGTTCTTTTCTTGAAAGTTGGAATAACTTGGTAATGGATGTGAGTAATTCTATTTCTAGATCTAATAACCTAAATTTTGATGATGAGATGGGTGTTATTTTGAGTGAGGAAACTCATAGGAAATCTTGAGGTGGATCTTTTGGGACTCAAAATTGCCTTCTCGATTTTGAGTACCATTGAGAAATTTGAGCCCTATAAACGCTTTTTGATGAGTGTGTACTTGACTATTAGTTTTAGTCCTAAGAGGTGTTTAATGTTTCTAACACTCTCCATTCAGTGCATCTACCTATTCCATGATGATAGTTTGTCACTCTGAGCCATTTTGTGAAATCCCATTTTGAGAAATTTCCAAATCTGTATTTTACCCTAAGTGTTAAACAATGACAGGAGGTTGTGTTTGCCATTGAATATCTCGCACCCAGAAAGGTTTTGTGACTTTCTACTTTGAGAGTGTCTAGTATCCATACCTTAGAGCCTATGTTTCAGATTTCAAGTCATTTCAATTTTCTTTGACTAGGTTTTGAATCCCTCAAAGTTGGTTAGTTACTATTTTCATGCTGATGCACATTGTATACATTTCTAGGAAGCCTTGTTTAATGAGTTATCATTTTGATCTAGTTTACCAAAATGCTAAAGTTCCTTTTTCATTGTATTATAGATGTCAAAAAATTGTTATGTTTCAATTTCTAAGTCTTGATGAATCCGTTTGATCAGTTTTCAAACACAATTTCAAACACAATTTGTAACTTTTTACTGGTGTTAGCATTTGCAGATTTCTCAGGACTCCTATTTGTGACGTTATATCTTGAAACTCGTGAATGGTAAGATCAAATGGATTGTACCACTATGTTTTACTTTGAAAATACTTTAAGTGTGACAACTTTCAAGTCATGAAAAATCCTTTTGCACACTTTTCCAAGTCAATTTCAGTCTCAAAAAATGTTTTATGTTAGCGTTTCTAGTTTGCTAAATTCCAAGTAGCCTACTTTGACCACTCACCATTTGCATCTTGTTATTCATCATGAGCCTAAATCATAGATCCATAATGTCCTCATGATAGAGAACCAATGCCCCAGTTTTCATCTTCCCAAGTGTCAGTTTGCCTAGTTTTTGAAGCCAGTTCTGAACCCAATTTTGACAGCAAATATATTTTGACCCCAAATTCTTCATGAGACGATATTTGACTGGGTCAGAGTTTGTAGAATAGAGATTCAGTGCACCAGTTTTCAAAGCCTGGTTAGGTGTTTGGATTAGTTTTTAAAGCCACCTGATAGGCCCTGTTAGCTGAAAATGATAGTTTGCAAAGAAGTGATAAAATGAGTTTTTAATGGTGATTTTGTGATCGAATTGGTTTCCAATCAGTTCAAAATAGTTGATGGATCAGTTTGCGAGTCAGTTGTTTGGAAATGGAATTTTTTTAGTTAGACCCACTTTGGGGCCTGACTAATCTTCGTCAGATTGATAAGATATTGGGAGTAAGTTGCAATGGAAACAATATGGCTTATGTATGAGGAAGCCACACACCATAAAATGGTTATGGATTAAACAAGCATGAAATTGTTTATTCTGCTAAGGTAGATCATCTAGGCCCAACAATTATAGCTTCTTACACTTCTTCTCTTAGTTTCACAATATTGGAAGTCAATGGATCAAGGTTGATCTATTTAGATAATGTTGCAACCTCATAGAAACCACATTTTTTTATAGATGTAGTACGCAAATACTACAATAAATACAATGAAAATGTTCACCGAGTCATCCATTTTTTTGAGTGAAAAGACAACAAATAAACATGAGCCAGCTCAAAGAAAGGTGTAAAATGAAAGACAAGCATCTGACATTAAAGAATAGAATCACATAAAAAATAGGGGATACCCACAAGGAGACTCCATGTGTGATCAAAGAGAGAGCTCAGGTTGGTGAAAGGCCATGACAGTTTGAAACCAGTTTAAAAGAAGTTCACATAGATCAAGTAAAACTAATGTTGTCAAAGAAAATCCATAAGCAAGTAAAAGAAGAGGTCACGCTTTCCAACAAGTCATAGCCAATAAATAGTGTTGGAAAAGCCACTGATAAGTCATAAAGAAGCTCCATACACTTAAAACAATGGGGAGGCATCTTTTGACTAAAAAGGCAACCCACGATTTGTAGGGGAAGTCCATGTTAGAAGCTACCGACTGTCAGAGCACATAAAACCTAGTAGATAAAGAAAAAAAGGTTCAGTCTCATGCTTAGCATAAAGAGCAGCAGTCAATGCAAACAAAGAGGAATGGAGAGGCATCTTCAATAAAGTCTCATGCAACAACAAGAGAAAGGCGCCAATAAAATAGAGCTCCCACAAATTACAAAGAACTCCACATTGATTGAAAAGGTGCCCATTTCAAGTTGTAGTAGACCAAAAAAAAGAAACCATACATAATTTGGAGATGCCTATTCAAGAAAAAATTGTAAATTTTATAGCAGAAGTCATTAGATAAAGAAAGCCAAGTAAGTAAAACAAAAATCCACCTGTGCCATACATGCATAGCAAAGCGACATGGCAAAGATCGATAGTCAGCATGGTCTGAGGCAAATGACAGAGTTTGGGAGAAATTTTGCATATCTTTGTCCCACATTGTTTATCTAAGAACATTTTAAATTTTTAAATACAATAGTTTACAACAAGCTCGTTGTCTTAAGAACTGTCTTTTTCCAAAGGCAAGTTGTCATGCCTCAAGGTGGGCCCCATGCATGAGTTATCAACATGCATGCAGAGGATAGCTGGTAGGTTGCCAAGGTGTTATTTTAAACTAGAGTACAAGTGTGATGATGTGATGACGAGGGCTAAGATCTCGACACGTGGGCACATCAGATGGTGAGGGCATTCTCGCATTTTAGAGATGCAGGGAGGATAAATATTGTGGGAATGCAAAATTCTACCATGTGGCAACATGAGTCCTAGACGTACTGACATGTTGGGGATGTACAGGTTTAGGCAGACGCATAGGATTGTGCCATGTGGCATGATTGTGCGGTGGGTGCATGCCTGCAAAAAGAAGTTGCAAGGTCAATAAATAATGCGAGATTGCGAAATGGTGACATGTGGCATCGAGCCTATGCAAATAGTGACATGGTAGTTCAAGTTCCAAAAAAATCAAAGGGTGACACATGGCACCTATAGGCAACAATTAACTAGTCAAAAATTGACAAGTGGCAATCGGTCAAAGTCTATTGACCACAGATTTGGAAGGATAGCGAAATATCGAAGAGTGCAAAAATAATTTTTCTTTAAAAAATTTCTTTTTCAAATGGATTGCACGTCAAATGTTAAATTTAAAAGGTCATTTCCCTAAAGTTTTAACTTTAGGACTTTTAAATTTTTGAATTTTTAAAATTCAAAGATGCAAACCTGGTTTCTACGAAAGGAGTCATTTTCAAAATGATATTCAGGGGGTTTCCTGAAGGCCAGATAGGTGATATTATATATCGCCAGAATTAGGAGAAGACAAAAAAATTTTATTCTGGAGCCAGTTTTTACATAGAACATAGTTTGTTCCTGCTATAAGGGCTTTTCTATCAGAGGTTGGTTGGCATGTTTTATCAAGTGTTTTGAATCAGCAGTTGTAGGATTCAATGAAAAGATGCCTAAAATACATTTAGTAACTTTTGTATCTGATTATTTTGTGACTTCATGGTGTTTTGGCTAGAATTTGATCAATTAGCATGTGTTTGGATTCAGTTATTAGATTTCATCATTTAGCTGAGATATTTGGAAGTTAGTTATAATATAATGATGAAACAAAAATCAGATCAGTTGGGTAGAGAGAGGAAAGAGGTTTTGCAACTGAACAAGATGGGATTCCAAGTGGATAGATGTCAATTGTAGATTCAATTTAGGAATTCATCTTCATCCTATATTATTCTTTCTTTCTTCCATTGTAAGGGTTCCAATTTTTTGTTATTGTGAAACCATTGTTGGTAAGAAATCTTCAGTCCTTCTGGGAGACCACTTTGTTGGATCCAGATCTGTGATTCCACCTTCATTCTTTAGCATATTTCTCTCATGTGAACAACAAGTGTAAAGATAATATAGATATTTCTGAGATGTTAGGTTGTTTTCATGTTTTGATTTCATGCATTTGGGTGTATTGTTTCAAGGAAATGAATACATATGAGCAACAATTTAACTAGTTTTGTTTTGGTTCTTGTCTCCTGTCTTAGCAATCTATAAGTCTTATGTGGTTTTGGAACAAAGATTTGAGACCCATTTGCATCCCTTTCAGGTTGTATGTTTGATGTATTGATATTGGACCAAAGGGCCAAGTAAATGTTTGATATGTTTAAACAAGGTTACTGGTTACTTGAGAAGGATATTTTGTGAGAATGAGATCTGAATGAACACTGATGTCTGAATCACAAGGTGATTAGATAGATCTGATGTCTAGGTATACAAAATATTTCCTAATGTCACAGATGTATGTTTTGAATTCATGGAATTGTCCAATGGATTAGGCACTAGTCAATTATACGATCACTTGTTATACTTCTGCATATTTGAGGATCTATTGAACATCAACATCAATAATCAAACATTTTTCCCCTTTCATGTTGAAGAGCTATAATAGAATGCCCTCACTCAGCTTATGCGATTCCTAGATCTGCATTTAGCTACTGTAGATTGATGTTATTTCATGAGTTATCAAGAGAAATAAGGGTTTTATCTACTTCATATTAGATTTAGTGTATGCTTTGATAACTAGTACCATATAAAGAATCTATAGGTCCACCCACCTAGGTTTTTTTGAGCTTGAAGAAGAAGAAGGGTAAAGCCTTATAGTTGGCCTAGTGTCTGAATGGGCATGTTGAAAATGGGAGCTAGCTGCCCCTAGATGTGTTTTGTTCTCATTAGGGTAATTGAAAACTAGTAACATTTTCAAAGACCAATAGGATCTACACCAGAAAGTGCTTTGAATGCACAAAGAAGAGGCAGAACAACTGAGAGAGAAAATAATTTTGAAAATAGAGGAAAGTCAAAGGGGCATAGGTCTCAATCGAGAGGACCAAGAGATTGTTGGTACGATGGTAAAACATGGCATAAGAAGAAAAGGTTGTTGGAATCAAAAGAACAATGAAGGAGATAAACCAAAAGGAAACAAGAAGTAAAATGTGGCAAGTAATAAATCCAAAGAGGATGCTTTACTTATATATTTAGAAAGTGTTGATGATTCATGGATTTTAGATTCTATTGCCTCATTTCATGGTACACCTCATAGAGGTTATTTTATTGATTATGTCCAAGGGGATTTTGGGCTTTTTTATTTGGGGGATAATGAAGCCTATGAGATTTTTGTAAAGAGAAAAGTTAAGATTAATTTGCAAAATGGGAATCATTGGCTATTACATGAAGTAAGACATGTTCCAAGGTTGAGTAGGAATTTAATTTCAATAGGGCAACTTGGTGATGAGAGTTGTGTAGTTACTTTTAATGATAAAAACTAGAAGGTTTCAAAAGGTCCCCTTGTAGTATAAAAATGTGTGAAAGTAGGAACTTTATATCTTTGTACAAGTAATATTGTTTCTTCTAGTTTCAAAGAAAAATGGATGTTCAAGAACAATTATTGTAGTTTAGCAGGGAGAAGAAATAGTTGCTTCAAATTCTGATACAACATTGTGGCATAGCAAACTTTGACACATGAGTGAGAAATGTATGAAAGTACTTCATTCAAAAAAAGTTTTACCAAGTCTAAAATGTGTCAATATGCATTTCTATGAAAGTTGTGTGTATGGAAAACAAAAGAGAGTGAGTTTTGTGAAGAATGGGAAAGAAAAGATAAGTGAGAGATTAGTGCTTGTGCATACAGATGTTTAGGGACTAGCTCAAGTATCTTCCCTTGGTGTCTTTCATTATTATGTTATATTTATTGATATTTCAACTAGAAAAGTATGGGTTTATTTCCTTAAACATAAATCTGATGAATTTTAAACTTTTAAGAAATGGAAATGCTTGGATGAAAATGAAACTGGAAAGAAATTAAAATGTCTTAGATTTGATAATGGTGGTGAGTATTGTAGACATGCATTTGAAGATTATTTCTCCACTAATGGTATTCATAGATAGAAAATTGTTACTAGGACTCCATAGAAAATGGAGTCATTTAACACATGAACATGACTATAATGGAGCATGCAAGAAGCATGAGGTTGCATGCAAGGTTGCCCTTAAAATATGGGTAGAGGCTATCAGTACTATTGTATATTTGATTAATAGAGGTCCCTTTACTCCTTTGGGTTGTGGTATTCTAGAAGAAGCATAGACTAGTAAGAAGGTGAGTTATTTTTTTCTCAAAACCTTTAGTTGCGAAACATTTACTCATATAAATTCTAAACATAGAACCAAACTAGATGCTAAGTCAAAAAAAATTGTATTTTTTGTATATGACACTAATGAATTTAGTTCTAGGCTTTGGGATTTTGAAAACAAAAAAATTGTAAGAAGCAAGGATGTCATATTCAATGAGAAAGTGTTGTACAAAGATTTGTTGTAGCAACATGAGAAGAAAGAAAATGATTATCTAGTGTTGGATAGTACTCCAAAAGTTGATGTTCTAGTAGTTCCTCATGATCTACAACAACTGCAACAAAAAATACCACACACCCTAGTTAATGTTAGATGGTCAAAAAGGATAAGTAGACCAATAGAAAGATTTTCACCTTTCTTGTATTCTATTTTAATTATTGATTCTAATGAACCTGAATGTTATGATGAAGTTGTGTAGATGGATACTAAGATTTAGTGGGAGTTTGCAATGAAAGATGAAATTGACTCTTTGCTAAAAAATAAGATATGAAATTTATGCAAGTTTCATGTTGGTAAAAAGGCTTTGCAGAATAAATGAGTCTATAGGTTGAAAGAAGAGGATGGAGGTAAGAAATGATTTAAATCTAGTTTAGTTGTAAACGGATTTGCATAGAAAAAAGGAATTGATTTTGATGAGATATTCTCTTCTATTGTTAAGATGACTTCTATTCACATTGTTTTAAGTATTGTGGCTACTAAAGATTTTCATTTGGAGCAATTTAAAGTTAAAACAACCTTCCTTCATGGTGATTTAGATAAAGAGATATATATTGCATAGCCATAGGGATTTTAGGTCAATGGTAAGGAGAACTTAGTGTGCATATTGAAGAAAAGTTTATATGGCTTGAAATAAGCACCCCAACAATGGTATCTAAAATTTGACAGGTTTATGCATGAGCATAGATATAGGAGGTGTCATTCAGATCACTATGTTTATTTTAAGAAGCTAGATGCTTATAGTTACATTATCTTATGTTTATATGTTGATGATATGCTTTTAGTTGGGTTTAATATGGATTACATTAAGGGTTAAAAGAAAATTTAGCACATGCATTTTCTATGAAGGATTTGGGAGCAACAAAACAAATTCTTGGTATGAAGATTTGTAGAGATAGGAAGAATAGAAAATTGACATTATCTCAGGCTGATTATATTGGAAAGGTGTTACAACATTTCTCTATGGAGAATCCTAAATCTATCAGAACACCTTTACCTAGTCATTTGAAGTTGACTAAGGAGATGTGTGTCCCAAGTCACAAGAAGAGAAGGACAAGATGTCTAAGGTACCCTATTCTTCAGCTGTAGGAAGCTTAATGTATGCTATGGTATGTACTAGGCCAGATATTGCACATGTAGTGGGATTTGTTAGTAGGTATATATGAGTCATCAAGGAACTAAGCATTGGAATGTAGTTAAATGGATTCTCAAATATTTGAGAGGAATATCCAGTAAGGTATTACAATTTGTGGTGTCTAGTATTGCTTTATAGGGATATGTTGAATTAGATTTGGCAAGGGATATTCATACAAGGTGGAGTACTATAGGTTATGTATTTACTATTAGTGGGGTAACATTGAGCTGGGTTGTTTGATTATAGTAGGTTAATAATTTATCCACTATAGATGTAGAGTATGTTACTTCTACACAAGCAACCAAGGAGATGATAAGGCTTTAGTTCGTCATGGAAGAATTTGAACACCCATAGAGAGATAATTATTTATTCATAGATATCTAGAGTGTTATTCATCTTGCAAAGAATTTAGCTCTGCATTTAAAGACAAAACACATATAGTTGCAGTACCATTTCATTCAGTCACTTTTTGATGATGGACAGTTAAAGTTGCAGAAGATATGCACAAAAGAAAATCCAACATATATCTTTATAAAGATAGTGATGAGGGAGAAGCTAACCTCTTCTTCAACTTCAATTGATCTTCTAGACTACATAGAGTAAAAGAATAATAGAGTCCAGGGTGGTTTAATATTCCAATGGGAGCTACAGGCCTAGTAGTGTTATGATCAGTCTCTAAGTGCAAGGTTATTATTGTAGAGTCTGATTAGTTTCCAAGTGTGAGATTGTTGTGATGTGAAGCCTAATTAGACTCAAAAGTTTATTTGGTGTTATTTTTCTCCATATTATTTCTATAGGGTTTTGGGGGTAGTGCCCGAGCTGCACTCCTTGTTGTAGTAAAAGGAATTGACTACTATTTTTCTATTATTCTAGCCCTAATTTTATAACTGTAAAAAAGCTTGTATAAAAAGGGTTAGGGTTAGGGATTTTCATAAGGTGTGATGCTAAATTTGGTTCTTGATGCAGTATTGAGCTATAAGAGATTACAAATTTTAATCAAGTTGTAATCACTGGATCATAATAATATTGGACTTACTCTTGGTGGACATAGGCCAAGGATTGGGTGAACTACACTAAATCTTGGTGTCTTATGTTCTCTTTTTGTGATCTACTATTTTCTGGTATTGGTTATATTTGCATGTAACTGTTATTTTTATCTAAGGTTAATCCTAACACTTTTGAAATGTGGTATGGATACTCACCCAATGTAAAATATTTTAAAGTATTTGGAAGAAAATGTTATATTCTCAAAAACTTCAAAAATGGTAAACTAGATGCAAAAAGTGAAGAAGGTATATTCCTAGGATATTCCACAAGAAGTAAAGCTTATAAGTGTTTAAATACTAATACTAACAAAGTTGTGGAAAATAAAAATGTGAATTTTGATGAATATACATGAGTATATGAGGCTAAACCTATGAAAGAACCAAAATAACACAAATCATTTGTATACATGTATGAAGGTATGCTTGATAAAGAAGATGCTACAAATCAAATTCAAACCAACATCAAGTTTTTGTTACTATAGAGTCACATACTATGACTGTCAAGTTGCATTCGAGAACCAAGCTACATTAAGATGCTGAGTTATAGAATGAAGTTGGAGAACATTTTGATTCTAAGATTAGTATACATGAAAGAGATGTTGAGCTACATGACGAAGATGTACATATTGATTCTGAAGTTGAAAGACCAAATGAAGAAACTAGAGCTAAACTAAGATTGTTAAAATATGACAAGAGACATCATCTTGATACACAAATTATCAAAGACAAAGATGATAGACCAATGAAAAGGAATAGATTGAGAAATGATACATGTTATTTGAGAATGAAAGAACCTAAATTACTAAGAGATTCCCTAGAAGATGTAGACTAGAGAAAAGCCATCGAAGAAGAGATTGAAAAAATTGAGAAAAGAAAATATGGACTCTAGTTCCTAGACACGAAGACAAAGATGTGATTGGCACCAAGTGAGTATTTAGAGAAAAACTAAATCAAAATGGTGAATTCATAAGGGAAAAGGAAAGATTAGTTTGTAAAGGATATGCATAAGAAGAAGGAATTGACTATGGAGAGACATTTTCTCCTGTTGCCAGATTGGAAGGAGTAAGAACTCTACTTGCTTATTCTGTGTAACGCCCCACTCGGGAACCCAAGAGAATTAAACCTAACATGTTACAATGTTTACTGAACTATTTTTTTTTTTTAAAGTTTAAACAACATCAAGATAACATTAATCTGGAAGCAATAAGAACATACACATTTGCAATTACAGATACAGTTTCAATTCCTCAAGGATTCCTTTACGTTGAGTCACATTTAATAATTTTAAACTAATTAGTTTAAGTTCCAAGTACAATGTTTCAAGATCATAAAGAAATAACAGATACATAATCGCATAAGCAAATGCATAAGTATAAAAAATACAATGAAAGTACATCCAATCAATAACATCCACTGCACATGTCGCAGGGTATGTGAGAAAAGATACAATACATCAGAATACTGGATAACATAAATACATCATCTGAAAAGAAGTCTCTGAGATAAGAAATAAGAATGATAAAGGTACATCTTCTGCAACGAACATCCAACAGCTAGCAATGTGAAGGGGGACCCAAATGGTAAGAAGGCACTACCTCCCGACCGCGTGGTTACCTAGTCAGGCTTCCACTCCCACCGTGCAGGGAAGATAATGAACGATCCACATACAGTAAAACAAACATAAAACATTCCTAGGCAAGGTACCCCTAATAGCCAAAACTACCTCAAAGGTAACACATGCTACTCAAGAAGATAAAATAATCCAAAAGTAAGAAAACTCAATCCAATACTGACACCTCATAACCAAACATCATACATGAACCAAGTATAAACCAAATACCAAGATCATAAGATAAAGTCAACAAAAGACAGTCACCTCAAGTCAAAAGCCACACGTCAAAAGTACAACATCATGAATCACCAATCATCATCAATGAAAGTAAATAACCATAATAAATACATCCGACAATAGATACACCACCAGAGGTACACAAAATCTACAGAGGAGACTCAGGCTACATACTAGGGAGTGTCATCACATGGCTGCTTGAGTTACCCTGGACTGATCTCTTAAGAGACCTCGGACCCTCAAGCGTTGAGTTACCCTGGACTGGTTACTATGAACCCCGGACCCTCAACATCACACATATGGAAACTAGAAAGCCCTCTCAAAAAGACGAGGCACTCGTTTCATTCCCACCCTTAGTCTATACAAGCACTCAAGGCATGGGTAGATCAAAAATCTCTAACTTATCTTTTTAGTGTGTTTTCCCCCAATAAATTTTACTTACTAGATTATCACTTATTACATAACTTGCATTAGGTTACCCTGGTACTGACCACTTTGGGTCCCGAACCCCTATGCAAGCCACTCCCAAGTCATGTACCTAGACAACCTCTCCTAAGCACATAAAAACACAGTTGTGTCCCATACCACAACACCCATAAAGATCAAACTCAGTTCCTTAACAGGAAACTTGATAACAAGAAGGTTCTCCCATTCGAGTACACATAAAAGCTCCACAAATAAAACTCATAAATATAATCTCAAATATGAAAGTCAAAACACATCATGGCATCCAATCACATAAATGGTAAAACAGAAATTTGACAAAGCCTCTGGTGTACATCCTAAACTGGTCAAACTAGGTCAACTCCAAAATCCACAAGTAAAGACAATACATAGAAAATAGTACAATTTCATAGTTGGGTTTGATTTGAAAAGACATTAAAAAAAAATCAAAAGTAATGTTTTCAATTTGCATTACAATGAACGTTCAAGTGTAGGAAATTCTCGGTTTATTCTACCCATTAACCCATTCATTATTTGACTTAAATATGTAAAATTATCATCATAATAAAAGTCATTTCCTAGTAAAATAATCTAGAATAATTGTTTTATTCCATTTAGGTTATTAAAAAAATAACAGTTCATTGATTTTAAATAAAATAACCATAATTTTAATAAAATCAATATTATTAAATATGATAAATTAATAACTTCATTAATTAATTCTTATCGTTAATAGATCCTAATTAAATCAAGTTTAATTAGATTAATTAATAATTAATAAAGTTATTTAATTTTTATTTAATTACAAAACATTTATATAAATTAATAGTTAAATAATTATAAAATTTAATAATACAAAAATGTTATTAAATTATAAAGTAAATTTATTACAACGTAAATTAAATACATTTTAAAACGTATTAAAAATTAATTTTTTAAAAAAAAGAAAAATATAAATACGTACATATTTCGGCGTGTCTAAAGGCCCATCGGCCTGGTACCTGTGACAGCAGGTACCCTGCTGCACGCAGTAGCAATTGTACTGTTGCCTGCAGCAGCAACGGTACCAGCTGCCGCGATAGTCTCTGCCGGCAGTAGGTACGGGAGGGGGTATATCCCCACCTAATCAATTTTATATATTATTTTTTTAAAATTTAAAAATTATAAAATTTTAAAAAAATGTTTTTATTATTATAATTATTATAATTAAAAGCTTTGTGTATATATAAAATTTATTTTATAACTTTCTTTTATCTCACACACACACACACACACATATATATATATATATATATATATCATTTTTACACAATACTTCTTCCATTTCATATTAAAATATGTATATATTTTAATCCATGATTGAAACTTCAGTCTAATAGGAAAAATAAATCGAACCCTTTGAATTTTCAATCCTAAGATTTTCATTTCCAAAAACAAACCCTTCCAAATTTTAATTTCTTAATTTCTTCTTTTGATCCAAAGCACAGATCTCGATTTAACACTAATTCCTTTCAATTGTAGAACGAGGTTATCTAAATAGTTTTTCAATCCCGATTCCCAGAAGAAATCAAATCGCAAAAGATTCAGAAGAAAGGTAGCAAGATTCATTCAATAAAATTTGAGAAAGCAATTTCCAACAAGCACGAAGAAGACAAAGATTCGAAAGTGTTTCTAGAATGGTTCACAAACCCTACCTTGATCTGATGCTAACAATTTGGTGAAACCCTTGCTAATCCGAACCCTTCCAAGCTTCCAAAGATTTCTTTGTTCCCCTTTCCAAAAGTGTGTTCCCTGAAACCTGTCCCCGTAATAATGACCCCAAAATCATCTAATATAGAATCTAATTACCTTTAGGGTTTTTGTCTCTACCACAGAAAAAGAGAATAATTACTTTATTTAATTAATTCATTCATGCACAATTAATTTTTCTTTTTAAATTAAAAATATTCTTTTTATTATTCCTTCATGCACTTTAAGTGAATTGTTAAATTACTTTATTTAACTATCCACTTGACTTCTATTTTAATAAATTTATAGCTTATAAATCTCATGCGCACTTAATGCGATTAAATATCTTTATTAATTTCACATGTTTAATCTTTTCAATTAATTTCTTTTATTTTCAACTCATGCATAAATCATGCGAACTGTACTCTGTATGATAATTAAATATCTTTTCACTTTTAATTTCATTTTTGTTTAGAAACTTAATTGATAAAATATTTATTAACTTAAATAACAATAATATTTAGCATTTATTTAAAAATGCACTCTAAATATATTATTATTAAATTAAATAAATATAATCACATTCTAAATTTGAACTTTATTTAACTTTTTAATATATTTAGAATGTTTAATTTGATAAATATTTATTAACTTAAATAAAAATAATATTTAGCATTTATTTAAAAATGAACTCTAAATATATTATTATTAAATTAAATAAATATTATCATGTTCTAAATTTAATCTTAAAACTTTTATCTTCAATTTAATTCTTTACAATTAATTAATTTCTCAATTAATTAAATATAATTAAATATTAATAATATCATAATAATTATCCATTAAATTAAATTATTAATTTAATCTATTAATTAGACTTAATTAATAGAAATTCATCAAAGACTCACAAAACAACATACGCACAAAATACTCATGGGTTTAAAAAGGGTAGACAGTCTGTTACAAGTCCTCCTTGCAAGACAAGTATTATAGGCTTATGGCTAGGATTGGACCTGATCATTATCTTCTCATTCTCAACATTCGAGTATTTGTAATAGGGCATGCTCATCCTGGAAATTCAGGGAAGTCGATGCCCGGTACCTGTATCCTGCATAAAAGACGAGCATGTACATGTATATAATATATCTAAACTAAACAGACAATGGCAGGGAGTGGTTCATCGTGTAGATCCCGACTAGCAGGTGACTATGACTCCCTCCCCTAACCACATCAAACACTTCAGAAAGAAAGATAAAATAAACACGCGCACCATACACATGCAAGTATGGGGTAAGTATCGTAAAAATCACAAGTCTAACATCAAATGTGTACATATAATAATGCATCTCTATCAATACAACATAATCATCACTAAAGACATCATGTTAACATTGTTACAAAAGAAACCACATTTACTAATTAGGAATCATTAAGACATCATTAACGTCATGTGAAATGAAATCAACAAGTATATATATGTAATCCAAAACATGAAATAATATCATAATATTGTAAATCCAATATCTCTAAACTAATCAAAGCATGAAATCAACCTAAAATAATTTGATAATAATAACAGAAATGCGAACTAGGGGTAGGCACTACATCCACCCCCCCTAGAATTAGGCTTACTCCTGGAAGCCCATTACAAAGAAACATAAATCAACCTTAGAAAACTCAAAACTAAGGTCCACGATCGGGGCAATTGGTCGCTCTATGACCATATTGTCCACAAAAGTAGCAATCTCCACTAAAGCCTCCCTAAGTTCCAGGTGCACACGACTGATCACAACTACCAACACTAGCATCCTCACTGAGAGCTTGAGGAACTTGATCCAACCTATTGCGCATACTATGCTTCTAGTTGCGATAGTTCCCTGACTATGAACCACCACTGTTACCATGAAAGAACTTTCTTCCTGGATTCACCTGATTACCTTTAGAGAAGTTAGGAGAATTTCTAGAACTTCCAGCCCCTTGAGACTGGTTATCCCTCAATGCTCCTGAATAAAGTGCCCCTCTAGCTTGAACACCTGGTAGGCCACCTTGGCCTAAAGTCACACTCACCTCAACCAAAGTAGCTTGCAATATAGCATCCTTAAGGGTTTTAGTTTGAAAAATCTTAACACCTCCAATGATTTTAGCATTAATTCCTCTAATGAAATGTTGGACCATCAATGGTGAGCTATCACTAACTCCCGCATAAGACATAAGCTCAAAGAACTTACGCTCATACTCCACCACAGTCTTGGTACCCTGTCTCAAGTCATGAAACTCATCTGCCCTCTGAAGTTGCCACTGCTCTGATAGAAATCACTCATGGAAGTGTTCAAGGAACAACTCCCATGTAAAAGTCTGCATATTTTTCCCAAGTTTCTTCTCCTCCATATTCCACCAAATCACTGCAAAGAGCTCTAAATGGGTGATGGCATATCTTGCTTTGACGTTGGAGTCAAAGTCTTGCATGGAAAAACATCTATCTAGAGCAATCAACCAATTCTTAGCATCATATCCAGTACCTTCTCCATTAAAAGGTTTGATCTTGACTCGTAATAGGTCCTTCATCTGGATGGACTAACTAGACCACCTGTTGCTCTCTAGGATCCTCCCTCTAGGACTCATGGGCCTATCTCTATCTTCATGCTTTGAATGATGAGCTCTATCCTGTAACGGTAGGTGTGCTAGGATCTCCTTGACCAAGTCTCTAGTGATTGGTCCTTCTATCTCAACATCTTGCTAAACACTAGCATCCTCTCTAGCTTCTCCCTTAATAGGGTCTCCTGAATGGACCAAGGAAGGAATATAGGGACTAACTCTCCCATGACTTCTACCACGTCCTAAGCTACGAACCCTAGCAATGGATCTAGAACCAGAAGTCATCTCTCCTACAACACCCAAACACAACAATGACATCTAAGAATCCATCATAACCATAGGGTCATAACTAACTGACATAAAGCAATAATCCAAAAAGTTTTATAAGTTTTCTAGTTCCATGTTTAGAATCTGTCTCATTTCAAATTTTTTTGTTCAATAGTTTGGTTTCAAGTTCAATGTCAATATAAGTTTGTCATTTAAATAAGTTGCAAGTTTACTAATTGATCAAGTGATGGCGCACATAATGCCCAGAGTTCCCAATGTTGAAACTCTGGCTCTGATACCAGATGTAATGCCCCACTCAGAAACCCAAGAGAATTAAACCTAACATGTTACAATGTTTACTGAACTATTTTATTTTTTAAAGTTTAAACAACATCAAGATAACATTAATGCGGAAGCAATAAGAACATACACATTTGCAATTACAGATACAGTTTCAATTCCTCAAGGATTCCTTTATGTTGAGTCACATTTAATAATTTTAAATTAATTAGTTTAAGTTCCAAGTACAATGTCTCAAGATCATAAAGAAATAATAGATACATAATCGCATAAGCAAATGTATAAGTATAAAAAATACAATGAAAGTACATCCAATCAATAACATCCACTGCACATGTCACAGGGTATGTGAGAAAAGATACAATACATCAGAATACAGGATAACATATATACATCATCTGAAAAGAAGTCTCTGAGATAACAAATAAGAATGATAAAGGTACATCTTCTGCAACTAACATCCAACAGCTAGCAATGTGAAGGGGGACCCAAATGGTAAGAAGGCACTACCTCCCGACCGCGTGGTTACCTAGTCAGGCTTCCACTCCCACCGTGCAGGGAAGATAATGAATGATCCACATACGGTAAAAAAAACATAAAACATTCCTAGGCAAGGTACCCCTAATAGCCAAAACTACCTCAAAGGTAACACATGCTACTCAGGAAGATAAAATAATCCAAAAGTAAGAACACTCAATCCAATACTGACACCTCATAACCAAATATCATACATGAACCAAGTATAAACCAAATACCAAGATCATAAGATAAAGTCAACAAAAAATAGTCACCTCAAGTCAAAAGCCACATGTCAAAAGTACAACATCATGAATCACCAATCATCATCATTGAAAGTAAATAACCATAATAAATACATCCGACAATAGATACACCACCGGAGGTACACAAAAACTACAGAGGAGACTCAGGCTACATACTAGGGAGTGTCATCACATGGTTGCTTGAGTTACCCTGGACTGATCTCTTAAGAGACCCCGAACCCTTAAGCGTTGAGTTACCCTGGACTGGTTACTATGAACCCCGGACCCTCAACATCACACATATGGAAACTAGAAAGCCCTCTCAAAAAGATGAGGCACTCATCTCATTCCCACCCTTAGTCTATACAAGCACTCAAGGCATGGGTAGATCAAAAATCTCTAACTTATCTTTTTAGTGTGTTTTTCCCCCATAAATTTTACTTACTAGATTATCACTTATTACATAACTTGCATTAGGTTACCCTGGTACTGACCACTTTGGGTCCCGGACCCCTATGCAAGCCACTCCCAAGTCACGTACCTAGACAACCTCTCCTAAGCACATAAAAACACAGTTGTGTCCCATACCACAACACCCATAAAGATCAAACTTGGTTCCTTAACAGGAAACCTGATAACAAGAAGGTTCTCCCATTCGAGTACACATAAAAGCTCCAAAAATAAAACTCATAAATATAATCTCAAATATGAAAGTCAAAACACATCATGGCATCCAATCACATAAATGGTAAAACAGAAATTTGACAAAGCCTCTGGTGTAAATCATAAACTGGTCAAACTAGGTCAACTCCAAAATCCACAAGTAAAGACAATACATAGAAAATAGTACAATTTCATAGTTGGGTTTGATTTGAAAAGACATAAAAAATAAAATCAAAAGTAATGTTTTCAATTTGCATTACAATGAACGTTCAAGTGTAGGAAATTCTCAGTTTATTCTACCCATTAACCCATTCATTATTCGACTTAAATATGTAAAATTACCATCATAATAAAAGTCATTTCCTAGTAAAATAATCTAGAATAATCATTTTATTCCATTTAGGTTATTAAAAAAATAACAGTTCATTGATTTTAAATAAAATAACCATAATTTTAATAAAATCAATATTATTAAATATGATAAATTAATAACTTCATTAATTAATTCTTATCGTTAATAGATCCTAATTAAATCAAGTTTAATTAGATTAATTAATAATTAATAAAGTTATTTAATTTTTATTTAATTACAAAACATTTATATAAATTAATAGTTAAATAATTATAAAATTTAATAATACAAAAATGTTATTAAATTATAAAGTAAATTTATTACAATGTAAATTAAATACATTTTAAAACGTATTAATTTTTAATTTTTTAAAAAAGAACAAAATATAAATACGTACATATTTTGGCGTGTTTAAAGGCCCGCCGGCCTGGTACCTGCGACAGCAGGTACCCTGCTGCGCGCAGCAGCAGTTGTACTGCTGCCTACAGCAGCAGCGGTACCGGCTATCATGACAATCTCTGCCGGCAGCAGGTACAGGAGGGGGTATATCCCCACCTAATCAATTTTATATAATATTTTTTTAAAATTTAAAAATTATAAAATTTTTTAAAAATGTTTTTATTATTATAATTATTATAATTTATAAAATTTCAGAAAACATTTTTATTATTATAATTATTATAATTAAAAGCTTTGTGTATATATAAAATTTATTTTATAACTTTCTTTTATCTCACACACACACACACACAGATATATACATATATATATATATATATCATTTTTACACAATACTTCTTCTAGTTCATATTAAAATATGTATATATTTTAATCCATGATTGAAACTTCAGTCTAATAGGAAAAATAAATCGAACCCTTTGAATTTTCAATCCTAAGATTTTCATTTCCAAAAACAAACCCTTCCAAATTTTAATTTCTTAATTTCTTCTTTTGATCCAAAGAACAGATCTCGATTTAACACTAATTCCTTTCAATTGTAGAATGAGGTTATCTAAATAGTTTTTCAATCCCAATTCCCTGAAGAAATCAAATCGCAAAAGATTTAGAAGAAAGGTAGCAAGATTCATTCAATAAAATTTGAGAAAGCAATTTCCAACAAGCACGAAGAAGACAAAGATCCGAAAGTGTTTCTAGAATGGTTCACAAACCCTACCTTGATCTGATGCTAACAATTTGGTGAAACCCTTGCTAATCCGAACCCTTCCAAGCTTCCAAAGATTTCTTTGTTCCCCTTTCCAAAAGTGTGCTCCCTGAAACCTGTCCCCGGAATAATGACCCCAAAATCCTCTAATATAGAATCTAATTACCTTTAGGATTTTTGTCTCTACCACTCAAAAATAGAAAAAATACTTTATTTAATTAATTCATTCATGCACAATTAATTTTTCTTTTTAAATTAAAATATTCTTTTTATTATTCCTTCATGCACTTTAAGTGAATTGTTAAATTACTTTATTTAACTATCCACTTCACTTCTATTTTAATCAATTTATAACTTATAAATCTCATGCGCACTTAATACGATTAAATATCTTTATTAATTTCACATGTTTAATCTTTTCAATTAATTTCTTTTATTTTCAACTCATGCATAAATCATGCGAATTATACTCTTTATGACAATTAAATATCTTTTCACTTTTAATTTCCTTTTTTTTTAGAAACTTAATTGATAAAATATTTATTATCTTAAATAACAATAATATTTAGCATTTATTTAAAAATGCACTCTAAATATATTATTATTAAATTAAATAAATATAATCACGTTCTAAATTTAAACTTTATTTAATGTTTTAATATATTTAGAACGTTTAATTTGATAAATATTTATTAACTTAAATAACAATAATATTTAGCATTTATTTAAAAATGAACTCTAAATATATTATTATTAAATTAAATAAATATTATCATGTTCTAAATTTAATCTTAAAACTTTTATCTTCAATTTAATTCTTTATATTTAATTAATTTCTCAATTAATTAAATATAATTAAATATTCATAATATCATAATAATTCTCCATTAAATTAAATTATTAATGTAATCTATTAATTAGACTTAATTAATAGAAATTCATCAAAGACTCACAAAAAAACATACGCACAAAATACTCACGGGTTTAAAAAGGGTAGACAGTCTGTTACGAGTCCTCCCTGCAGGACAAGTATTATAGGCTTATGGCTAGGATTGGACCTAATCATTATCTTCTCATTTTCACCATTCAAGTATTTGTAATAGGGCACACTCATCCTAGCAATTCAGGGAGGTCGATGCCCGGTACCTGCATCCTGCATAAAAGACGAGCATGTACATGTATATAATATATCTAAACTAAATAGACAATGGCAGGGAGTGGTTCATCATGTAGATCCTGACTAGCAGGTGACTATGACTCCCTCCCCTAACCACATCAAACACTTCAGACAGAAAGATAAAATAAACACGCGCACCATACACATGCAAGTATGGGGTAAGTATCATAAAAATCACAAGTCTAACATGAAATGCGTACATATAATAATGCATCTCTATCAATACAACATAATCATCACTAAAGACATCATGTTAACATTGTTACAAAAGAAACCACATTTACTAATTAGGAATCATTAAGACATCATTAACGTCATGTGAAATGAAATCAACAAGTATATATATGGGTATGTGCAGGATCATGGTGTGCCAAAAAGTGGCGATGTGAAAAAAAAAGAGTTTGAAGATGCCTAAAAGTGCTTCAAAATCCGCTCTGACTTTTTTTTACCTATCCAGGAACCAAACCTGGAAGGTTAAGCCGAGCCTTATCAGATATCCGATATCATATTAGATATCTGATTTGCTATCGGATATCCAATTTTAAATCCAATATCCGACTAATAATTAAAATCATATAATAGTATGATATATTATTTAATATTATTATTATTGATATAAAATAATAATAATAATATTAAATAATATATCATACTATTATATTATAATAATATTATTATTATTATAATAATTATTATACTATAATATAATAATATTATTATAATTATTATTATACTATAATAATAATATTATAATAACATATTATATTATAATAATATAATATAATATTTCATATATTATAATATATAGTAATGTAATATAATATATATATATATATATAATATAATATAATAATAAAAAGTAATATCTTATAATATTATATATAATAAAAAAGTATAATATATTATAAATTATAATAATATAGTATAATAATAATATTTTATATTATAAAATATAGTAAATTAATATATTAAATATAAAATATAATATAAAAATGTATAAAATGTAATATATATGTTATATTATATATATTATAATATCGGATATCCAATATAATATCGGATATCCGATACCTGTACATGGATTAAATACAAAATCACAGACCCGCGGCCCTTATTTTCACACGAATTTGGGCCAGTCAGATCGGATATCAGATAATAAATCGGATATCAGATATCAAGTATGTCCCCCCCCCCCCCCCCCCTTGACTCATTTTTAACCTAAATTTAATAGATTTTAACAAGATTTTGTTTGTTTTAGTTGAATCTAGGGTTTTTTTGACAAATATGGTTAAAATTTAGATTTTTTTTTAATATATATTACATTTTGCAATTCAATAGGAATGGCTAATCAAAATGATGACACTGAGGCAGGGAATAATATTCCTCGCAACCCACCACCAAACAATCTAGTATCCCCACAAAACCGTCCACCAAATAATCCTCTACCTCCTCAAAACCCTTCTCGAATCGAGGATTTGATAAATGAAAATCTCACTGAGTTGAGAGGTTTGCATAGAACATACAATAATGTACCTGCACTAGCTCCTATGTTATCCACGCTAAACACCATAGTGGATAAAATTGAAACTCTTACAACCCAACAAAATGCCGCTCTTCGTTGGCGTGATGAAATGCACTAGATGTTTGATGATGGTTTGGATTATGATGAGGTCGCGGCCCTCAACATAACCAAAGATGATTTGGCAAGCCTTTTTGCTAACCCAAAAATGGGTATACCAGTTGACCCAAAAAAAACCAAACTATCAATTAAATGGTGCACAAATGACGCCATACGTGCAAATTTTTGGGACCGTTGGTGGATGGTCTTTGATATCCCTCCACATGGAAATTTAGACATACCATTTTATCTCCTTAAAAAATTATATGCAGAATTTGTGTTGAAACTTAAAGTGAACTATTGGAGCATGAAGCCCAACATGGGCTTAGGACTAGGAGCTCCTCAGGATAGACCCTCTTCCTAGCGGAAGAAACTTGGCACTTTTGTCCCCCCCCCTTGATATCTCCCCCCCTCCTCGAGTGCAGCATCCAGATATTATGGCAGAGGCTAGCTCTCAGACCATCAGAGCCATTCATAGGCTGAGTAGCCTAATGATATCTCAGGCTAGGTCAGTCTTGCCTCCTCGTGTTGATGATGTTGGTGCCAGTTCATCATCGGCTAGCTCATCACATGTTTGTGTGCCTCACACTTGCATTACATGCAAGAATATTTGCCTGGGTCCCATAGGTGATCTTCCTGAGTATCATTTTGTATTAGACAAGGATACACCAGATGCATGTGCAGAGGCTACAGACCCTGATGCGAGAGAGGGGGGGAATGTAGAGGCATGGACTCCTTCAGTGTCGGTACGTGTATACATTTTTTTTTTATGACATATGTGATTTAAAGTTAATTTTTATAATAGAGTAATTTTAATTTTTAAGCCATACTGACTTTTACATGTATGTGATCTTCATTCATGTTTAGTTGATGACCGAGGAGGAGCTCAGACAAATAGATGATGCTACACTCTCGGCCATTTCATTTGGCCTTGAGACATCTACGGTACATTATATTGTGTTCTCATTTCTTTTTTCTATTTGATATTGTAGCATATATGGTTGCTAATCTTTCTTTTATCTTGCAGATACCACCTGCCTCGGGGGGACAAAGTGCGGGGGGTGAGCCAGCATGCATTGACAAAGGAAAGGTAATTAGATGTTTTCTAATTGATTAAATATTGATGAATTCTTGTAAAATGTTTGTGGTAATCTCATTTAATTACATTATTTATTGTATATAGGGTGTGGCTACTGGCGATGATCCTGTACAGATTCGGCATCCTAGATCATCAGGGATTTTCATTCGCACAAAGAGCCCCATTGTATGTATAAGTATCATTTATTTTTTATTTTTTTAATTGATGCAGAAATCCTAAAATCCTAAAATCCTATCTCATGCCCAATTACAACTTTCTTCCACATATGAGTCCAACATTATAACTTTGTATGCTTCCATGAGCCATAATTGGTGCAAGGATTGCCCAATTGACTTCAAGAGATGTTCCATGACCTCTGTAATGCCTTGGATCTTCAATGTTTCCCTCATGAGCATGGGATGCTCTTGCATCACTTATCTTCATAAATAAATTCAAAACTAATTTTCGTGATATTAACAACTACTATTTTGTATCTCATAGGAGACTCCTAGTGCACATGAGGTTCAACGGGACAGTTATGTAGATTTGATGACGCGGCCACTCACTCCTGAGGAGGAGCCTACAATAGTAAGTTGTAGTTTGAATTCATGATTAAATATGTTATAAATTTAGCATGCTATGAATTATAATGTTATAGTTTAAATTGTAGATTCATCTGACAAAGGTATTTGAACATATACAGCCCACAATCACAGAGGTACCGGCATTGCTGAGGGCATACGAGAGGACTCCTGAGCGGTGCAGGAGGTCAACAAGAGAGGTATTTATTATGAAATTTTGATAGTATTAATCTCCAATACGGAAAAGATCATTATGCATTTGAGTAATTCAATCTTAGATACGTAGAATCATATAAATTTAGTAGTCTAACTTTGGGTTTTCCTTTTTTGTTTATGTAGGAGGCATCTGATCCACCTAGTGCAGCGAAGAGGCTGCATTTTGATCATCCACCAGCACCCTAGGATAGTATAGTTTTCGTAGGATGCATCATGAGACATTTTGAGATGGCATATGCCACATTGTATATAGAAACATTGATATTATACACATTCTGATGACAGGATCAGCCACATTTTGTATATGGATCTATGTATTTTGATATATATATATTTGAGTACTTTGTCTATGGATACATGATCTTTGATATATATTTGTGTAAAATTTTTTCTATGGATACATGTATTTTGATATATATTTTTATCATTTACGTGCACAATGATATACATATTAATTTAGTATCTAGTATTATTCAATTTATCGTGGATCATGTGTCATGCCCTAATTTTACTAGTAAAAACACAACAATTTTTGTTTCTTTTTTAGCTTATGAAGTCTCATAAGAAATTACATATTGTAAAACAAGGTTATCATTGAATAGGAGTTCAAGACTCATGTGAATAGTGTGAAGGTGTTAACATTTTAGTCACAGGTGGTTTTCAAATAGATTGGATGACAGTCTAGTTCAAGTTAGCGTCACGAGTCAAACGAGCAAGTTCAAGATACAACACTCATAAATTAGTGAGGTAATTCATATCCTAACAAGCCTCTGATACTAATATTCTATTAGGGTCTGTCAGTTGTATCATATGGACTAGGTCGTGATTCTAGCATGTAAGGGAAGGGGATCAGAATTACTTATTATCCTCATTACCAATGTACACACATTCATTAATCATTACAATATATATTAATGTGACAATTAGTATATTACTATATCCTCATTATCTATCAACATTGCTTCCTCACCAAATTATTGATTGCACAACAAGATTGTAAGCAATCTACTAAGTTTTAAATTTATACAATCAATGGTATCACATAACATCTATGGATTGTTATTATCAACTAGTCATTTACAATACCACAAGGAGAAAACTTTCTTTCACATTTTCAAATGATAACAATGATGTCAAAGCAAATCTGTGACTCGTACCAACGCTTTCATAACAATATAAACTCCAAATGAAACATGCATATACAACCTTATCAATATTTTCTTCTACACGTACATTAGGTAACAATGATACAATCTCCTTCCATCACAATGGGGCAACATAAGGGACTTTTCAAAATCATAAGGAACATGGACATTGAAAGATATGGACAATGAGTAGATGGAACATTGTCCAACATGATCGTTGAGAACATGAACAAGATGGTGAATCCTCCTTCAAAAATGAGGGCACAATGTCAAGTTTTCTCATCCAACATCAATCTGCAAGATGATCATTCCAAGCCATTTCCATTGCTCCCTTGGACACAAATCTGCATATGCAACACAACAAAATAACAAGGACCATGGGTGCTTTCCACCCAACCATAAGCCTCAAAGAGACCACCCCCACGCTAGGGAACAAGGCTCAAACTGGGAGACACATACAATCTTTCAATGCATAAACATTACATTTCAAACTTGAACAATTTCCCCCCAAGACTATTTCATAATGGCTTCACAGATGGAACCATAAACATAGGGTGAAGGTGTGTTCTAAAATGGAGACTTGCCATACCAAACCATATTTGCAATAAACAATTTTGATGCCCTCTCGGGGCTATCATAAATGAACCATTTAATGCCCTCTCGGGGCCTCCACATTTCCTCCTCCAAACCCACTACCATCAGCTATAACTCCTCAAACTTCCTTTCTACACCATACTTTCCTTATCACCCCCAGCAAGATATGAAATGTTATGGCATACAATGGAGCCCATACTCCAAGGTTCTCAATACATTTGTTGAACCCAACTTAAGCCCTTCACCCTGGACTTCTCTTCCCTTCCCACAAGGGTGAGTTTAAGTCCCAATCCCATAGCAATACTCAAGCACAAAACAAGAAAACAAAACCAAGTAGAAATAAAACAAGAAATTTTGGCAAACACCCCACTAGTTTGGCCAAGACCCTCTAATAAAGCCTTCCCACTAACTTATTTTAGCAAAAACACTAAGCCACTCCATCCTTATGAACTTGTCTCCTCTAACGGTTCATCGATAGCCCTCACGAGCTCTGAGTTATGACCCTCGAAGTATCGACCTCAAAATGCACTTAGAGCACCTTGAAGACTCCTCGGTACGGGGTGGCCGCAAATGATGGATGGTCTTCGTGGCCAGAACAAGGGTGTGACTAGGGTTCAACTGCCCATCCGGAGCTAATGGCACTGACGATTCGATGCCAAGATCAGCGGTTTCAAATTTACGTTGTGGTGCACCTATGAACTGAGGCACACTGCGAGTTTTGGCATCGAGCGAGATCACTGGGCTAAATCCAAACAGAATGTGATCTCTCAAAAATGAGATAGGTTATTTTAGGCCTTAGGATCACCGTCCTGTAGCATTTGACAGTTCATCGATAGCCCTCACGAGCTCTGAGTTATGACCCTCGAAAGATTGACCTCAAAATGCACTTAGAGCACCTTGGAGACTCCTCGGTACAGGGTGGCCGCAAATGATGGATGGTCTTCGTGGCCAGAACAAGGGTGTGACTAGGGTTCAACCACCCATCTAGAGCTAATGGCACTGACGATTCGATGCCAAGATCAACGGTTTCAAAGTTACGCTGTGGTGCACCTATGAACTGAAGCACACTGCGAGTTTTGGCATCAAGCGAGATCGCTGTGCTGAATCCAAACAGAATGTGATCTCTCAAAAATGAGATAGGTTATTTTAGGCCTCAAGATCACCATCCTGTAGCATTTGACAGTTCATCGATAGCCCTCACGAGCTCTGAGTTATGACCCTCGAAAGATCGAACTCAAAATGCACTTAGAGCACCTTGGAGACTCCTTGGTACGGGGTGGCCACAAATGATGGATGGTCTTCATGGCTAGAACAAGGGTGTGACTAGGGTTCACCCGCCCATCTGGAGCTAATGGCACTGACGATTCGATGCCAAGTTCAGCGGTTTCAAAGTTATGCTGTGGTGCACCTATGAACTGAGGCACACTGCGAGTTTTGGCATCGAGCGAGATCGCTGTGCTGAATCCAAACAGAATGTGATCTCTCAAAAATGAGATAGGTTATTTTAGGCCTTAGGATCACCATCCTGTAGCATTTGGCAGTTCATCGATAGCCCTCACGAGCTCTGAGTTATGACCCTCGAAATATTGAACTCAAAATGCACTTAGAGCACCTTGGAGACTCCTCGGTACGGGGTGGCCGCAAATGATGGATGGTCTTTGTGGCTAGAACAAGGGTGTGACTAGGGTTCACCTGCCCATTTGGAGCTAATGGCACTGACGATTCGATGCCAAGATCAACGGTTTCAAAGTTACGCTGTGGTGCACCTATGAACTAAGGCACACTGCGAGTTTTGGCATCGAGTGAGATCACTGTGCTGAATCCAAACGGAATGTGATCTCTCGAAAATGAGATAGGTTATTTTAGGCCTCAGGATCGCCATCCTGTAGCATTTGACAGTTCATCAATAGCCCTCACGAGCTCTGAGTTATGACCCTCGATAGATTGACCTCAAAATGCACTTAGAGCACCTTGGAGACTCCTCGGTACGGGGTGGCCGCAAATGATGGATGGTCTTCGTGGCTAGAACAAGGGTGTGACTAGGGTTCACCCGCCCATCCGGAGCTGATGGCACTGACGATTTGATGCCAAGATCAGCAGTTTCAAAGTTACGTTGTGGTGCACCTATGAACTGAGGCACACTGCGAGTTTTGGCATCGAGCGAGATCACTGTGCTGAATCCAAACGGAATGTGATCTCTCAAAAATGAGATAGGTTATTTTAGGCCTCAAGATCATCATCCTGTAGCATTTGACAGTTCATCCATAGCCCTCACGAACTCTGATTTATGACCCTCGAAAGATCGACCTCCAAATGCACTTAGAGCGCCTTGGAGACTCCTCGATACGGGGTGGACACAAATGATGGATGATTGTTTGAAGACTACTCCATGTGTCACTATCTTTCTTGGAAAAAAAATTTCTTTTGAACATCAAACTTGCAATATTATCAATTATTGTCAAACTTTTTCGACCAGGTCAAAATGTCAAATGCAAATATTTGTTTGCATTTTTTGCTAAGGGGAGTTTCATAAATTGACTTTGATTTTCTATGTCTCTAGTGCTTGAACATTCTTAAAATGGCTCTTTGGTCTTAGAGCTATTGGTATTTTCTAACTTCATGGTCTATGATATGCATACTAAGAATTTCCTTCACTAAATGGTTTCCTTGATCTATTGACTACACTTAAATTTGTTCACTTGTCATCTCTCTTTCTATATGTTCAATACAAAGAGCTAGAAGAGACAAATAATCTTTCTTACCTTCATCTCTCTAAGCACATGATAGAAATCAATTCTAAACTTGAGAAAATGTTAGAGGAGAATATTGCATTCTTAAATTAATCTCCCTTAAGACCTTTACATACACACAGGGCATTCTTAAATTAATCTCCATGGAAGAAAATTTCATAAAACTAAAGATTCCATAGTGTTGAAACATAAAATCCAAGATCTCATTTATGATGGGATTGTTGATACCTCTAATGAATCATCCACTCATAGCCTTCATATCCAACTTCATATCATGTCAGTATGCATGTGCTATCTTGCTTATTGTCTTTAATTTCTTATCCTACATGATATCTTCTTTCATGGATTTTATGGCTTATCCCAAATGTGCTTCATACAACTTTTAATTATGAAAGTCTTTCAAAAAATTATACAATATTATGACTCTTTATGCTTTCAAATGCTATGATTGGTTGTAAAATGGAAGAAATCAAGTATTCTAATTGTTCATCCGTACTTTATGGATTTTTCTTATTTGATTAGTTTGATAAAAATAGTTTTAATAATCATAATGTCAACTTTATGTCAAATAAGGAAAAAACCAAATTTGTAATAAGATATCCGCATGCAATTATCTTTCATATAGTTATAAATGCTCTTAAAATTGTTTTTATAGCCTTGTATCACATGCAAATATGATTTGGAAGAACTTGTTCAATATCTTCCTCTTATAATTCCTTACAAAGAACCTACCAAAATACAAAAACCATATACAAAAAAATACACATTTTACATCATAATACATCATAAATTTTAGATATTCTCCCCAATACCACCCCCCTCCAACTCTTCATGATGTACCTACATTCCAATATCATACAAAAATTAGTAACTTATTGTATTAAACAAGATAATCATCAATTCATTAAATCATTATGAAGAAAATAACATAAGAAGTATATATACCTAGTCAAGTATTCCAATAGGGTCCTCTCTTTGTTTTAGGGTCTCCAACAAGGCTTCATGATCAGCATTAGCAATAGTAAAAAGTTCTTTTACTTTTGGTCTTCCTTGATGCTTCAATAACTTTACATTTGTTGCTATAATAAGATGCGAATATATGAGAATTACTTTGTGCTTCTGATAGTCTTCGAATGCAGGAATTTCGTTCTTTCTAAGCATGTATGTCCGCAGCCATGTTCCAACAACAACCACTAAACCAGTAGGATACGTGAATCCATCATCATCTGTGATCAGTTGTGCAAGTTTTTTTTTTCCTCTTACACAACGTGCTACCCAATAATCGGATTTCTCATCATTCCCCTGTGGTGCAACCAATGCAAAGACATGTCCTGGCTGAAGTAGATCTGATAGATGATTATGCTCAAGTGAACTTTCCATGTCATCATTTTTGATAGAGGGTATGATAGACAATGGAGTAAGATAATGTGGAGCCCATGTGTCCACCCACTCACTTGACTCACAGTGATCCCAATCACACTGAAAACAAGTACGACAAAAACAAGCTAGTTGTCGTGTCCAAATGGTCCATGTACTAGAATTAGAGCTCCGAAATGAATGCATTTTTGATGAGTTTGTCACTATAGCACAATCTGATCTATCACCTATGGACCCTTCCTCAACCAACCAAAAGAACCTATGTACCACTGAATTAAGAGTCCCCCCCTGTGATAATGCTAAACTACACCAATCAACAATGCTACGAGCATCAAGAAGCTCTGTTGTTGAAATCTTCAGTTGCTCCTTAACTAGAGCTCTCTTAACACATGCCCCTGCTCCATCATGTTCCCCTTTTCCATGGCCGGATTCAAAAAAACTCCAAATATGAGGCATCCCTCTCTCTACGTGCATCCTACACAACCAATAAAAAATGTGAGCATTCTTGAATTGACCTGTACATTTATCTGACCAAATGATATGTCTATCCATAGCAATTGCATGCTCGTGTAAGAAATAAAAAAAATTCTCGAAACAATGTTGCACAAACTCGTGAGAGTGAGATCTATCATCACTCATATAAAAATGATACTCTCTAATAATCTTTCGATTATCTTTCGCACTATTAGGGGCATGTCTATATGTTATGTGAACAAAAATTGCAATCTAAATAGAGTTGTAATACTGAGATTGTGTCTCATTTTGAAGTTGCAATGTGTAGTTCTCAGCAAAATCAACAACTGATATAATAGTGCCAATGGGAAAAGTCTCCTTACACATTCTAAATTGTTGATCAAACCACTGAGACCTATGACTATGTCTTGCTTACTTGTAAAAAAGTTTTGCCTTGAAATCTGAAATAAAATTAGCCACATTGATATCTTTTCCAACCAATTCACATCTAGAGCTCTCACTCCCACTCTTCAATGTGTATTTCACCATTTCATAGACCCTTTTTTTCACTATTGTCTTTCCAAGATCTTGTTCACACCCCTAATGGAAACATGTGTCAAACTTGGATAAGTCACCACATTCTGAACACTTCTCATTTAAGCAAGCATTTTTATAAAAGGAACAACCATCAACTCTATGACATAAGAGTTGATCTAACAAGTCTCTTGATGATTTTGGAAGCCCACTAGCCCCACAATCCTCCAACATTTCTTTACTATGCAAAGTAGAACAGATGGAGGATAATAGTTCATGGTGCATAGAAAACTCAACATGATATTTGCAACAACATGTATTTTGAATTTTGAGTGGCACACAATAAAATGGCTTCAAAGATTCAAAAGCCCTTTGTGATATATGAACACTTGGATGACTCTCTCTAAATTGTTTGAACAACATAGTTTGACTTACCTCCAAATAGTGTTTAGGATGTGGCGTGCGGTCTCTGATGCCAATTCTCAACTTTAAGACATCTTTAGCATTGGGTGATACTCGTGAGTTAGAGTGCCAAAATTGTATAATTTCTTCCTTCACATCGTCGGATAGCTTCTTATCAAAATGTGGAAGTCTCCCACCAAATGCCCATGTTTCATTTTGAAGAGGATCATCAATTTTCTCTCATCGACTAAGTGCTCTTCTCAAAGTAGTATGATTTAGATTCAAATCAATACAAGTTTGTCTCATATATCTACCCTTTCTCAAATGATGACTTACCAAAGAGGTTGTAATAACCCTTCGAGCAGCTCTATTATCCTCCTCTCTGCTATTTTTCCCAACGCTATTGAGAGCACTGAAAAGATTCTTCACAATAATGGCATTTCTTTAGAACTTTTTATTGACACGAATTTTGAATTTGGAAAGCATAGGTCTCATCTTTTGCATCTTTAATAAGTGCATGAAAAGCTGACATTGCTCTACCACTGTCTTGTTCCCGAAAAAAATCTGATATAGTCTTGAAGCCCATAACCGAATGGTTCTTTCTGATTTTTTTCCTTCCAAACTAGTCATAATTGTTTCATCAATTTCAATTATCCATTTTGGTGTTTTAGAACCTTCATGTCGATTATAATTAGGAGATATGTAAGGTTCTTGTGCATTAAGTTCCTATTCATTGTCATCTTCGACATGGTCAATTATGCAATTTGGATTATGACTTGGTGGCATTTCTTCTTCAAAATTTTCAATCTCTACATTTTCAATTTCCGCATTATCATTTTCAATAGGTACATTTTCATTCCCCAACTGTACATTTTCATTATCTGACTCTATGATTTCACCTTCTATTAATTCATCGTCAACTTGATTGATATTTAGCATACCTTGTCTTTTTTTTCGATGTTTCATTTTGTCCTTTTCCCTATATGCTGCAATGTCTTCATTGGATATCTTCCTTTTATGTTTATTCTTTCAACGACTGCTGCTCCCCATTCAGATGACAAATTCAAACACCTAAGGTTATATTTTCGAATTCTTTTCGATTGGTTGGGCCCCAAAACACGACTTTTTACAAATCCTGTGAAAAAAGAGGTGAAAAAGTAATGTTGTCGGGTCTGTAGGGACAGTCAAATATTTGAAATTGATGCCAGTATAATCGAATATCCAATAATAGATCGGATATCCGATATAGGAAGAGGACTTTTGAGGGGAAAACTTGCTAAAGTTTCCCTCCTTTGCCACAATAATATTAATGTTATGAAAATATTTGAAGGCAAACGACTTTAATTTATAACTAAGTTAATAGTATATTAGTATTAGTATAAAATATCAATAATATTAATATAAAATAGTATTAATATACCTATAGTATCAATATTATTATTATACCTATAATAGTATTAATATTATTAATATAGATATAATAGTGTAAATATATAGTGTTTATTTATATTAAGCTACAATATATAGTATTAATATATATTATTATTATAGCTATAATAGTATTATTATTATTACTATACATATAATAATATTAATATTTAGTGTTTATTTATATTATAATTATTATCCTAAAATAGTATAAATAGTATATCCTAAAATATTACGTTATATATACTAAAATATTATGTTATTATATAGATATAATAATAACATATATATTAATATAATAATATTTATAATATATATTATATTTAATAAAAATATTACGTTGTTATATATATATTATATTATTATACATATTAATATAATAATATATAATACAAAGAGGGTCATCATTTAATGGGTCAAAGGGGGTCATAGGTCACCCTATGACCCCCTTTGACCCATATGAACGACTCGACTATGTCCCTAGAGGTCCTAGGACCCCTAGGGACATACGTCGTCGTTGAATAGATCAAAGGGGGTCATAGGTCACCCTATGACCCCCTTTGACTCATATGAACGATTCAAATATGTCTCTAGAGGTCCTAGGACCCCTAGGGACATATGTTGTCGTTTAATGGGTCAAAGGGGGTCATAGGTCACCCTATGACCCACTTTGACCCATATGAATGATTGGAATATGTCCCTAGGGTCCTAGGACCCCTAGGGACATATGTCGTCAATTAATGGGTCAAAGAGGATCATAGGTCACCCTATGAACCCATTTGACCCATATTACCCATTCGAATATGTCCCTTCGGCTCCGAGGACACCTAGGGACATATGTCATCGTTTAATGGGTCAAAGAGGGTCATAGGTCACCGTATGACCCCCTTTGACCCATATTACCCATTCAAATATGTCCCTAGAGGTCCTAGGACCCCTAGAGACATATATCGTCATTCAATGGGTCAAGACCTATGACCCCATTTGACTCATATGAACGATTCAAATATGTCCCTAGGGGTCCTAGGACCCCTAGAGACATATGTCATCCTTTAATGGGTCAAAGAGGGTCATAGGTTACCCTATGATCCCATTTGAACCATATTACCCATTCGAATATGTCCCTAGGGGTCCTAGGACCCCTAGGGAATATGTCGTCGTTTAATGGGTCAAAGGAGGTCATAGGTCACCCTACGACCCCCTTTGACTCATATGAACGATTCAAATATGTCCCTAGGGGTCCTAGGACCCCTAGGGACATATGTAATCGTTTAATGTGTCAAAGGGGGTCATAGGTCACCCCATGACCCCTTTTGACCCATATAAACGATTCGAATATGTCCCTAGGGGGTCCTAGGACCCCTAGAGACATATGTCATCGTTTAATGGGTCAAAAAGGGTCATAGGTTACCCTATGACCCCCTTTGACCCATATTACCCATTCGAATATTTCCCTAGGGGTACTAGGACCCCTAGAGACATATGTCATCATTTAATGGGTCAAAGGGGGTCATAAGTCACCTTATGACCCCCTTTGACTCATATGAAAGATTCAAATATGTTCCTAGGGGTCCTAGGACCCCTAGGGACATATGTCGTCGTTTAATGGGTCAAAGGGGGTCATAGGGCACCCTATGACCCCTTTTGACCCATATTACCCATTTGAATATGTCCCTAGGGTCCTAGGACCCCTAGGGACATATGTCGTCATTTAATGGGTCAAAGAGGATCATAGGTCACCCTATGACCCCATTTGACCCATATTACCCATTTGAATATGTCCCTTGGGGTACGAGGACCCCTAGGGACATATGTCATCGTTTAATGGGTCAAAGAGGGTCATAGGGTGACCTATGACCCCCTTTGACCCATATTACCCATTCGAATATGTCCCTAGGGGACCTAGGACCCCTAGGGACATATGTGATCGTTTAATGGGTCAAAGGGGGTCATAGGTCACCCTATGACCACCTTTGACTCATATGAACGATTCATATATGTCCCTAGGTGTCCTAGGACCCCTAGGGACATTTGTTGTCATTTAATGTGTCAAAGGGGGTCATAGGTCACCCTATGACCCCCTTTGACCCATATGAATGATTGAAATATGTCCCTAGGGTCCTAGGATCCCTGGGGACATATGTCATCATTTAATGGGTAAAAGAGGATCATAGGTCACCCTATGACCCCATTTGACCCATATTACCCATTCAAATATGTCCCTTGGGGTCTGAGGACCCCTAGGGACATATGTCATCGTTTAATGAGTCAAAGACAGTCATAGGTCATCCTATGATCCCCTTTGACTCATATTATCCATTCGAATATGTCCCTAGAGTCCTAGAACCCCTAGTGACATATGTCGTCGTTTAATGGGTCAAAGAGGATCATAGGTCACCCTATGACCCCATTTGACCCATATTACCCATTCAAATATGTCTCTTGGGGTCCAAGGACCCCTAGGACATATGTCGTCGTTTAATGGGTCAAAGAGGGTCATAGGTCACCCTATGACCCCCTTTGACCCATATTACTCATTCGAATGTTGTCGTTTAATGGGTCAAAGGGGGTCATAGGTCAGCCTATGACACCCTTTGACTCATATGAACTATTCAAATATGTCCCTAGTGGTCCTAGGACCCCTAGGGACATATGTTGTCGTTTAATAGGTCAAAGGGGGTCATAGGTCACCCTATGACCCCCTTTGACCCATATGAACGATTGGAATATGTCCTTAGGGTCTTAGGACCCCTAGGGACATATGTCATCGTTTAATGTGTCAAAGAGGCTCATAGGTCACCCTATGACCCCTTTTGATCCATATTACCCATTCGGGACATATGTCGTCGTTTATTGGGTCAAAGGGGGTCATAGGTCACCCTATGACCCCCTTTGACTCATATGAACGATTCAAATATGTGCCTAGGGGTCCTAGACATATGTCATCGTTTAATGGGTCAAATGGGGGTCATAGGTCACCCTATGACCCCCTTTGACCCATATGAACCATTCGAATATGTCCCTAAGGTCCTAAGACCCCTAGGGTCATATGTCTTTGTTTAATGGGTCAAAGAGGGTCACAGGTCACCCTATCACCCCCTTTGACCCATATTACCCATTCGAATATGTCCCTAGGGGTTGTAAGCCCCCTAGGGACATATGTCATCGTTTAATGGGTCAAAGGGGGTCATAGGTCACCCTATGACCCCCTTTGAACCATATTACCCATTCGAATACGTTCCTAGGGGTCCCAGGACCCCTAGAGACATATATTGTCGTTTAATGGGTCAAGAGGGTCATACGTCACCCTATGACCCCCTTTTACCCATATGAACGATTCGAATATGTCCCTAAGGGTCCTAGGACCTCTAGAGACATATGTCGTCATTTAATGGGTCAAAGAGGGTCATAGGTTACCCTATGACCCCATTTGACCCATACTACCCATTCGAATATGTCCCTAAGGGTCCTAGGACCCCTAGGGACATATGCCATTGTTTAATGGGTCAAAGGGGGTGATAGGTCACCTTACGACTCCCTTTGACTCATATGAACGATTCAAATATGTCCCTAGGGGTCCTAGGACCCCTAGGGACATATGTCGTCATTTAATGAGTCAAAGGGGGTCATAGTCACCCAATGACCTCCTTTGACCCATATGAACGATTCGAATATGTCCGTAGGGTCCTAGGACCCATAGGGGCATATGTCATCGTTTTATGGGACAAAGAGGGTCATAGGTCACCCTATGACCCCCTTTGACCCATATTACCCATTCGAATATGTCCCTTGGGGTTCGAGGACCCCTAAGGACATATGTCATCGTTTAATGGGTCAAAGAGGGTCATAGGTCACTCTATGACCCCCTTTGACCCATATTACCCATTCGAATATGTCCCTAGGGGTCCGAGGACCCCTAGAGACATATATCCTCATTTAATGGGTCAAGAGGGTCATAGGTCACCCTATGACCCCCTTTGACCCATATGAACGATTCAAATATGTCCCTAGGGATCCTAGGACCCTTAGAGACATATGTCGTCATTTAATGGGTCAAAGAGGGTCATAGGTTACCCTATTACCCCATTTGACCCATATTACCCATTCGAATATGTCACTAGGGGTCCTAGGACCCCTAGGGATATGTGTCAACGTTTAATGGGTCAAAGGGGGTCATAGGTCACCCTACGACCGCATTTGACTCATATGAACGATTCGAATATGTCCCTAGGGGTCCTAGGACCCCTAGCGACATATATCGTCGTTTAATGAGTCAAAAGGGGTCATAGGTTACCCTATGACCCCCTTTGACCCATATGAACGATTCGAATATGTCCCTAAGGGTCCTAGGACCCCTAGAGACATATGTCATCGTTTAATGGGTCAAAGAGGTTCATAGGTTACCCTATGACCCCATTTGACTCATATTACCCATTCGAATATGTCCCTAGGGGTCCTAGGACACCTAGGGTCATATGTCGTTGTTTAATTGGTCAAAGGGGGTCATAGGTCACCCTATGACCCCCTTTCACTCATATGAACGATTCGAATATGTCCCTAGGGGTCCTAGGACCCCTAGGGACATATCTCATCGTTTAATGGGCCAAAGGGGGTCATATGTCACCCTATGACCCCCTTTGACCCATATGAACCATTCGAATACGTCCCTAGGGTCCTACGACCCCTAGGGACATATGTCTTCGTTTAATGGGTTTATGACCCCCTTTGACCCATATTACCTTTTCGAATATGTCATCGTTTAATGGATCAAAGAGGGTCATAGGTCACTCTATGACACCCTTTGACCCATATTACCCATTCGAATATGTCCCTAGGGGTCCTAAGACCCCTAGGGATATATGTCGTCGTTTAATGGGTCAAGAGGGTCATAGGTCACCCTATGACCCCCTTTGACCCATATGAACGATTCGAATATGTCCCTAGGGGTCCTAGGACCCCTAGAGACATATGTTGTCATTTAATGGGTCAAAGAGGGTCATAGGTTACCCTATGACCCCATTTGACCCATATTACCCATTCGAATATGTCCCTAGGGGTCTTAGGAACCCTAGGGACATATGTCGTCGGTTAATGGGTTAAAGTCGGTCATAGGTCACCCTACAACCCCCTTTGACTCATATGAACGATTCAAATATGTCCCTGGGGTCGTAGGACCCCTAGGGACATATGTCATCGTTTCATGAGTCAAAGAGGGTCATAGGTCACCCTATGACCCTCTTTGACCCATATGAACGATTTGAATATGTCCCTAGGGTCCTAGGACCCCTAGGGACATATGTCATCGTTTAATGGGTCAAAGAGGGTCATAGGTCACCCTATGACCCCATTTGACCCATATTACCCATTCCAATATGTCCCTTGGGGTCCGAGGACCCCTAGGGACATATGTCACCGTTTAATGGGTCAAAGAGGGTCATAGGTCACCCTATGACCCCCTTTGATCCATATGAAAGATTCAAATATGTCGTCATTTAATGGGTCAGAGAGGGTCATAGTTTACTCTATGACCCCATTTGACCCATATTACCCATTCGAATATGTCCCTAGGGGTCCTAAGACCCCTAGGGATATATGTCGTCGTTTAATGGGTCAAAGGGGGTCATAGGTCACCCTATGACCCCCTTTGACCCATATGAAAAATTCGAATATGTCCCTAGGATCCTAGGACCCCTAGGGACATATGTCATCATTTAATGGGTCAAAGAGGGTCATAGGTCATCCTATGACCCCCTTTGACCCATATTACCCATTCGAATATGTCTCTTGGGGTCCAAGGACCCCTAAGGACATATGTCATCGTTTAATGGGTCAAAGAGGGTCATAGATCACCCTATGACCTCCTTTGACCCATATTACCCATTCAAATATGTCCTTAGTTATCCTAGGACCCCTAGGGACATATGTCGTAATCTAATGGGTCAAAGAGGGTCATAGGTCACCCTATGACCCCCTTTGACCCATATGAATTATTCGAATATGTCCCTAGGGGTTCAAGGACCCCTAAGGACATATGTCATCGTTTAATGGGTCGAAGAGGGTCATAGGTCACCCTATGGCCCCCTTTGACCCATATGAACGATTCGAATATGTCCTTAGGGGTCTGAGGACCCCTAGGGACATATGTTGTCGTTTAATGGGTTAAAGAGGGTCATAGGTCACCCAATGACCCTCTTTGACCCATATGAACGATTTGAATCTGTCCCTAGGGGTCTGAGGACCCCTAGGGACATATGTCATCGTTTAATGGGTCAAAGAGGGTCATAGGTTACCCTATGACCTATGACCCCATTTGACCCATATTACCCATTCGAATATGTCCCTAGGTGTCCTAGGACCCCTTGGGACATATGTCGTCATTTAATGGGTCAAAGGGGGTCATAGGTCACCCTATGAACCCTTTTGACCCATATGAACAATTCGAATATGTCCCTAGGGGTCCTAAGACCTCTAGAAAAATATGTCATCATTTAACCTATGACCCCCTTTGACCCATATTACCCATTCGAATATGTCCCTAGGGGTCCTAGGACCCCTAGAGACATATATCATCGTTTAATGGGTCAAAGAGGGTCATAAGTCACCCTATGACCCCCTTTGACCCATATGAATGATTGGAATATGTCCCTAGGGGTCCTAGGACCCCTAGGGACATATGTCATCGTTTAATTGGTCAAAGAGGGTCATAGGTCACCCTATGACCCCCTTTGACCCATATTACCCATTCGAATATGTCCCTAGAGGTCTTAGGACCCCTAGGGACATATGGCGTCGTTTAATGGGTCAAAGGGGGTCATAGGTCACCTTATGACCCCCTTTGACCCATATGAATGATTTGACTATGTCCCTTGGGGTCCTAGGACCCCTAGGGACATATGTCATCATTTAATGGGTCATAGGTCACCCTATGACCCCCTTTGACCCAGATGAACGATTCAACTATGTCCCTAGGGGTCCTAGGACCCCTAGGGACATATTTCATCGTTTAATGGGTCAAAGAGGGTCATAGGTCACCCTATGACCCCCTTTGACCCATAATACCCATTCGAATATGTCGCTAGGGGTCCTAAGATCCCTAGAGACATATGTCGTCATTTAATGGTTCAAAGGTGGTCATAGGTCAGCCTATGACCCCCTTTGACCGATATGAACGATTCGGCTATGTCCCTGGGGGTCCTCGAGACATATGTTGTCATTTAATGAGTCAAATGGACCCCCTTTTACCCATTAAAGGACGACATATGTCCCTAGGGGTCCTAGGACCCCTAGAGACATATATCGTCGTTTAATGGGTCAAAGAGGGTTATAGGTCACCCTATGACCCCCTTTGACTCTTATATATTAATAATATACATATCAATATAATAATATATATATATATACATATACATATTACATTATTATATTTAATGAAAATATTACGTTATTATAGAAATATATTAATAACATACTTATTAATATAATAATATTTATAATATATATTATATTTAATAAAAGTATTATGTTGTTATATAAATATTATATTATTATACATATTAATATAATAATATATATTACATATTACATTTAATGAAAATATTACGTTATTGTATATATTAATAACATACATATTAATATAATAATATATAATACGTATTTTATATACATAAATTACGTTATTATATTTAGTAAAAATAATAATATATATTCTATTTATAGATTGTAATATGATTAACATAAGATATTATTATATATTACTAGATTATATCTTGTATGTTTACATTACGTTATTATATATATAATATATTAAAATATTCCTTTACATATTAATATAAGTGAAATAATTTAAAAATAAAAAATTAGAACGTTTAAATCGAATTTCCCTCCAAAATTTGAAGATTTTTGGAATTTGACTACCGAGCCATATCGGATTTCTGATGTCAAATCGGATATCCGATTTGAAATCGAATATCCGATTTTGAATCGGATATCCGATCAGGCTTGGTATTTACCAAGCCTGCCCGGTCAACCCCAAAGACATGTTTATAGAGAGTTTTAGTGATACCCAGACTTCGGGTAGCCGTCTGACAATGTTATTTTGATCAAAATTGAATGAAACAAAATGGGTTTTTTAATATCGCTCTCTAGATTCCATCAATATAATTTCTATCAAATTCTGAGTTCGATAAATATTTATTAGTTAATTATCAATGAAGATTATTGTAAAGTGCTGATTGACATACTGAATGAAAAATAGCTATAACTTTCAAACGGTATAACATTTTTTAAATCTAAAAGTTGCGTCACATTTTATACTTCACCTAGTATAAGAAGAAAAAAAAAAAAAAAAATTTGATCAAATTTTCTATTAGTTAGGGTGGTCAGACACGGGACTTTTTGTAATCCGAAAAAGTTTTGGTAGAAAGTTCATATTTAATTATTTATTTGGAATAAAAATATCAAAAAATATGCGTCACATCCAGGCATGAGTCTAGTTTTCATATCTATAATTATATTAAAAAAATATTATAATTTGATTTTGATTAAGGTGGTCAGACATACACCTACTTTTTATTTTCGCCCTGAAATTTTCTTAGTACTGCATTAAAATTCAAACTTTTGACCAATCAATTATTTTTTTCTCCTGATAAGGCCTAGTAGTTTAGAAACTACATTCAATTTTCTACAAATTATTTTCTTACAACTTTTTGATATAAAGTCCATAACCACTTCAAAATTATGTGTCAAGTTGACATAAACCTGATTTGCTGATTTTTCACTGCCACTTAAGGCCATAGTTTGGTACACCATGATCTTGCACATACCCATATGTAATCCAAAACATTAAATAATATCATAATATTGTAAATCCACTATCTCTAAACTAATCAAAGCATGAAATCAACCTAAAAGAATTTGACAATGATAACAGAAATGCGAACTAGGGGCAGGCACTACATTCTGCGTACAAAGGTTTCGAAGTTTATCAAATGGATGTTAAATCTACATTTCTAATTAACATATTAGAGGAAAAAGTTTATAGTGAACAACTAGGTGGATTTTTTGATGTTAATAATAAGAACATGGTATGTAGACTACACAAAGCTCGATATGGTTTGAAACAAGCATCAAAAGCATGGTATAAAAGACTTAATAAGTATCTTGTGAAGTTTGGATTTGAAAGGACTGGTGATAACATCAATCTATACATGAAGATAGAGAAAGGAAAAGGTATTTTGCTATCTAAATTTTTTTTTGATGATATCATATTTGGAGGTCAAGATGCTTTATGTAAGGTTTTTGTAAATGAAATGAAGTAAGAATTTGAAATGTCTATGTTTGGAGAGATCAAATTCTTTATGGGTTTGCAAGTATATCAGATGAAATATGGTATATACATCACTCATTCAAAGTATGTCAAGGAAATAGTGAATTTTTTTTGACTGGAGGACTCCAAACCAATAAGTACACCTATGGTGATAGGATAGAAATTGTCAAAGAATGATGATACATCTAAGGTAAATAAAACATCGTATAAGTCTGTGGTTGGAAAATTACAATATGTAGTACATAGAAAACCTAGCATTTCATTATCTATAGGAATAGTTGCAATATTCTTTGCTAATCCTAGGGAGAATCATTTGATGATTCTAAAGAGAATAGTGAGATATCTAAAAGGTACATAGGAGTATGGTTTGTACTATAAGAAAAATAAGAAATTTGAATTAAGTGCCTATGTTGATGTTGATTAGGCTGGAAACATTAATGACAAAGAGAGCACTAGTGGAGGAGCATTTTTTTTAGGCAAGAGGCTAGTTACATAAACTAGCAAGAAACAAAACTACACTTCACAATCTACTGCAAAAGTTGAGTATGTTTTTGTTGCTATAATTTTTTACAAACATTGCATGGATCAAATAGCTACTCAAAGGTATGAAGGAATAAATCATAGAGCTAGTGACACTTTATTGTGATAATACAAGTGCTATAAATATATCAAAGAATTCAATGACGTACACAAAGACTAAAGACATTGCAATCATGTATTATTAATTGAGATAATTAGTTCAAGATAAAAAGGAGAAGATGAAATATCTTAACACAAAAGAACAAATAGTTGATATCTGTAACGCCCTGCTAAGGGATCCAAAAGAATTAACCTAAAATTTTACTAAGTTTTCCAAACAATTTTTTTTTTAATCATGAAAGATAAACCATTCACATCAAACACATAGTAGCAGAAATAATAACATACAATCAACTGTAAGCATACATAACAGGTTACATTCCTTAAGGATCCCAAGATGTTGAGTCACATTTGATCTAATTAATACTAAGTCTAACCAAGTTACCACATCCACATGAAAGAATAAATAGAAATTCCAATGTCCATAATATACATTTGTTCTGAATGCCTCTTGCTAATTAAATTTGGAATACTCAATCATCCACTATACATGACACAGGGTACGCAAGGCTTAAAAGAATATGCATGTGTAAAAATAAAGATACATCACCCTCATTGAATACATGATACAAGTGAAATAAAGTAAATGAAACCAATAACATACATGATAGATCCATTAATCAATAAAGATATAACAACCATCGTAAAAGATAATCATAAACACAACGCATAATTATCTAAATGCACAATTCCTCCCAATCGTAAATAGCATCATTAGACCATCGTGGGTCCTAGCCATCCCTTCGTGCATAACATCCCAAATCACTGAAGAGATCATCGGTATTATCATTGAAGGAATGTCACTCCTATAACATACTACATCATATCCAGAAAAGAAATCTAACATGCAAGATAAAGCATAAGACAAGTAAATAACATCATCTAAGATATTCAAATCATCAATGTAAGGATATGTGTCCACCATCATAATCCATGAACACAAAGGAGATAGATGCCAAAAAAGAATGCATTAGCCACAGTGTCTCAAATGAATCTCAAATGGTAAGAGTCAAAAGACACTACCACCCAATCGTGTGGAACCTAAATAGCCCACTCCCACCTGCTGAGGAGATAGTCTCAAGTCCCAAACAGGTTATCGAATCACATATCACAAAAACTCTCTAAGTCCAGGAATCCTAAAAGTATACTAACTCAAGGGTTCCAACACAAATCAACATCTAATCCCAGAGGCACACAAAGACATGTAGGAAACCTACTATGTAAGCGGGAAAGTGTCATTGCACAGATCATGCTAGAGTTACCTTGGTAGTCTCTTAATAGACCCTGGCCCCCTAGTGATCCCTATGCAGCCACTAGTATCCTCTCATACTGACGAGGCATACTATGGAATTCAAGGTCACAACCAAGCATTCTCTCTACTCCCATCCTAGTCTATACTAGCACTCGAGGCATGGACGAGAACATACAATTATCTTATTAGGTTTGTTTAATCCCCTTTTGGTGTAAATGTTTTCACTTATTAAAACAACTTACAATGAGTTACCTTGGCAGCCACTTAGGGCCCCGACCCCCATTGCAAGCCACTTCTTGAGACTACAAGTAGATAACCTACCCTAAGCTCATGGAATCACAAATCACAAAATCACCACCATCCTATACAAGTGATTGGAAAACTACCAAAAGATAATCAAGAATGAGAGCATCAAATCTCCATGAGCAACTGAAAAGCATCCATTAATAATCATGACCACAATAGTTCTCTATTTACAACTAAAGGTATCACTGATAATTACAATATCCATTGGTTCTCAACAAGAAACCAAAAAGTATCTCAAAGTAATACTGATTGAAGACTCCAAAATGGTTGAGTCAAAACATGTCACAACATGACATCATCAAGATCAAAACAAACACTCTAGTCCCATCATGGTGAGTGGAAAGTAGTCCAAAGATAACTGATCGATGACTCAAAAATGGTTAAGCCAAGTGTCTCAAATACATACACCTTAGTTTCACACAAGAAGATTGGAAAGAAATAACAATCAGTAAATACAAACATCTCATAGAACATACCACCACATTACCGTGGTTGGGTTTTCAAAAGATCGAGATCCAATAACATCAACATGCCATCACATTTGCATAACTCCCAAGCCTCTAGTAGATGTCCTAACTGGTCAACGTTCTAGGACAACCCAAACCCCAAACATGGATAGCATAAAGAACAAGATACAAACACATATTTTAGTTTGCTTTCACAATCACATGGTTAAGCCAAATATGAGGTTTCAATTTTTGTTTCAAGTATACTTCAATTGTATAAGATTCTATGTTTAATTTCCAAGTTAACATAGAATTATCCCTCCATTGTTTTAAAACAATTTTATAAAATAGTCAAAAGATAATTATTTACTTATTTAAATCATTGAACTAGTTCCCATTGACTTTTAGATAAAATCATTCACATTACTCAAAAGACAATACTTATCAACCTCCAAATAATTAGTTTAGAATTTCCTTAAACCACTTCAAGGACAATCATTTATTTGAAGTAATCTTCATTGATTTTAAGTGAAATCAATACAATTATTTAATTCCACTAAATGCTTACTAATATCCTTTTTAATTTTCTCTCATTTAAAAATCCATTTACTTAAATTGACTAATAATTAATTACACTTCTTCTACTATTATCTAATCTTAATTTAATTTAATTTAATTAGGTTAGTTAATAAATCATATAAAACTAATGCATAATAATAAGATTCTATTTAAACCTGCTTCAGTGGTAGAACAGAAAGCTTATGCGACAAGAAGTCTAGTGGCAATAGAAAAATAGCATACAGAACTATAAATCTAGAATTGCATTGTGACATGAAGTCTTAGTGGTGACAGGAAGATAGCATACAAAACTATAAATCTAGAATTGCATTGCGACAAGAAGTCTAGTGGCAATAGGAAAATAGCATATAGAACTATAAATCCAAAATTGTATTGCGATAGGAACTCTATTGGCGACAGGAAAATAGCATATAGAACTATAAATCTAGAATTGCATTGTGATAGGAAGTCTAGTGGCGACAGGAAAATAGCATACATAACTATAAATCTAGAATTGCATTGCAACAGGAAGATAGAATACATAATTATAAATCCAAAATTGCATTGCGACAGGAAGAGAAAGAGTACAAATGGAATATGAAAAAATCACGAGTGCACCTAGATACTGATGCTAATTTTCTATGCCTTAGAAGTCCATAGAAAAATCCCTTCCTTCTCCAACATTCGCCATTCCTCCAAGAATTAAACCAACCGAAACCCCAAAGTGACTAAAAGTGTTTGTGGAAGCATATGAGCATGTAGAAGCGTACGAGCTTCTCAAATGCATTTAAGCTTGTCCAAACACACTAGGAGAGCCTCTATATAAAGGCCTCTAAAATGCATCTAGAATGTGTCTAGAAAGAACTAAGAGATAAGCATTACAACTAAGCACATAACTTTCATGATAAGAAGATAAAGATGATGAGGTCTCTAGAATGTTGTAGACAACATGTTCTTAAATAATATGCTAACTCCTAAGTGTAGACAACACATGCATAATTAGAGTGCAAACTCTTGTGTTGTCTACATGACAACTCTCAAGAGTTCGCATACTCCTATGTGAATAAATATTAAAATAATGCACATTAATTTATTTAATATTCACTTTTCTCTTTTCAAATTAATTTATTAATTCTTAAATCTCATGCACTCACTTTAATAAATTCACTTGTTTTATCTTTATATATATATATATATTTTAATCATATGCAATCAAGAATCTTTTAATAATTCTAATATTCTTTCCACTTTTTAAATTTATTTTTGAAACTTAATTATGAAATATTTATTAACTTAAATAATAATATTATTTAGCATTTATTTAAAAATGTACTATAAATATATTAGTATTAAATTAAATAAATATGATCACATTCCAAATCTAAACTTATGACTTTTATCTTCAAATTTAATTATTTTATTTAATTAATTTCTCAATTAATCAAATAAAATAAATATCATATTAATTTTCTATTAAATCAAACCATTAATTAAATCTTTTAATTAGACTTAATTAATAGAAAATACACCAAAGACTCGTAAAATAAAATACAAAAACCCATCATAGCAAAATACATACAAAATCAAACCAAAAGGGTTAATATCATGAATTACATCATCCAAAACATTCAGAAGGTACTCAACTCAGATACTTGTCCTAATTTTCAATTAGGACAAATGGCTTAAAGGGTTGGCATTTGGACTTGATAATTTATCTCCCCTCTCTTACAATTGAGATAATGCAATAGGGTATGCTCATCCTGGCAATTCAGGGAAGTCGATACCCAATATCTACAACCTACATAAAATCCATGCATGTACAAGCACAATATATATAAAGTTAAATAGGCAATGGTAGGAAGTGGTGCATCGTGTAGATCCTAACTAGTAGGTGACTATGACTCCCTTCCTTAACCACATCAAAAATGCCATACAGAAAGGAAACAAACATGCACACAATACACATGCAAGTATGGGGTGAGTATCCATAAGAAGACACATGTGATAATAAATCAACTAACTAATCACCATTAATAACTAAAAACACTACAATAATCATCATCCATACATGAAATATAAAATACCAAATGATCTCATCATATAATAAACTAAATCTAAAACAATATCTAATAATCTCAAAATAATGTTACTAATTATCATCATCATAAAACTGTCCTAAAAGAGTTCAGCAACAACAAAAAAATGCAAACTAGGGCAGGCACTCAATATCTTTACAAAAGAATTACCTAAGGATGCTCATGACTATCTAAGAGGTAAAATAGGGGTGATATCCCCTATCAAAGGCTATCTAAGTAACAAAAGGAGTTACCTACATCAAACAAGCTTATTTTCATATGTTACACATTTATATAGTGGATCTTACTTTAGGAGCTGCCTATAGTAATCAAAGAGTTGAAACTATAAATTAGTCACAAGTAAGGTGATAGAGGGAGAAACTAAAGTTCATATCTACATACTAAGATGACAAGGCTTTAGCCTTGTTGTCAAAGAAGGAAATAATGATTGATCAAGGGAAATACAAGAAAGAGGGAGATAAAGATTGATCAGAAGAAGTTTAGGAGATTGGAGATTAAACAAAGAAGGATAAATCCCAATGAGGGAGATACAAGAAGTAATTGAAAGGGAGTTACAAGAATGACACAAAAAAAGAAGTTTTGTAACCTATTCAGAAGATGAAAGTTGTTGATAGAGGGAGAGATTTTAGTACAAGGAATTACTTTTTTTATTGGTATTTTGTCAGTCTTACTATTTTAACCTAGCCAGTTTGGTTGATTAGTTTGGTTTGCCATCAATGCCAAAGAGGAAGATTGTTGAGAATAAATTGAGGGAGATTCTTGAAGGAGATTATTGAGAACAAATTTATACATGTATGATCAATAGGTTTCAATCATTGTTTGTTATTGATGTCAAACTTGCTATTTGCTAGTAAGACAACTTCTTACAAGATTTAAAGTGTTGGCATTAAGTCATGTTTGTTATTGGTGACAACACTTATTCAAATTTTATATGGTTACCAAGCTCTTCATTTAGACTTCAGTGTTTGCCAAGAAATTTAGTGGTTACCAAGTTTCACAATTAATGCCAAGCATTCCAGTGGTTACCAAGTGAATTCAGGCAGTATGAAGTCTAGCAATTCAGATCGAGCAGTTTAGTATTAGCCAACAAGATTAGTGGTTACTAAGCTTCATAGTGTTTACCTAGTCATCAGTTCATATGATGTGAAGCAAGTGTTAACTAGGTGATGAGAAGTTTGTGTTTGTCGAGTGCAGGTATGGTAAACATGATATTTAGTTTCTACCGAGTGACATAGTATCTACCAAGTATCCAGTGTATATTGAGTTTGAAACTATGTTGAGTGATTAGTATGGACTGAGCCTCTACTTCTACCGAGTGCATGATGATGTTGAGTAATGTAGTGGATGCCATGTATCAAAAATTCACCAAGTTAATTTTTACAACCCAAGTTTCCACATTTGGGCTAACTCAGTAATATTGGTGTTATCTTGTGTATTGTCTGACCTTGTAATTACGTGAATTTATCATAGACAATTGAGGTAATCTTTTGAGAAGAGTGAATAGAACTGAAATGATAAGCATGAAAATTTAAATCACCAATAGAGAAAAGTACATAGCAAGGTCAAAATAGGAGTAGTCAAATTGCATCTATCACAAAGAGGTGATCAATACTTCAAAGATCTTAATCAACAATTTAGTTGTAAGTTAGATCTATTGTTTCATCCTAACAGGTGAATCAGCTTCAAATCCTTTAATAGGGTAGATTTAATTGTCTTTTCTTAAATCTCTTTACCAAGTACATACTTCATCGTATGTTTGTAAAACCTCTATCAAGGTGGACCTACCAGTCCTAATTTATTCTAATAGGAAAGATCATCATAAGTGATCATTGTAATCCTTAATAGGCCAACTTTATATTGTAGTATTGAATTTTTGTAGGTATCATCCCCACCCCAGTTTTACTTTCTACTTGGAAGGTTTTTGGGTCACCAAATATTGTGTTTAAAGTGTTTTATGCTTTTAGTTTCTCATGCATACAATAGATGAATTAATGATATTTTTTTTATGTTATTAAGTGGTGATTTTGTCAAAAGTTTTGAGGTTACTAATTCACCCCTCCCCTCTTAGTAACCTAGCTAGTCTTGATTATTTCCAACAATTGGTATAAGAGCTTTGTGGTTCTTAGGATAAAGTTTGATAGCTTGAGCAAAGATCAAGGAAAATGGAGATATTTAGACTTGACAAAGCCATTGACAATGAAAAGCTAGATCTAGAGATGGCCATAGCTCAACTCAAGGAAGAAAAAAAAAATCTTTGCTAATCCCTAAAAAGAAGGAAGGAACTAGCAAAATAGATGAATGACCGCTAGTATGTTGGAGAGAAGATTGAAGACTTTTTCCCCACAAGAAGTTTAGATGAAGCAAATTATGAAATCATAGAACTCCTAGAAAAGAATGGCTCCCTGCAAGAAGAAGTAAGGAAATTGAAAAGAGAACAAGAAGTCAATAAGATTGTGTGAAATCTTAGAACAAATAAATAAGGAAAAAGAAGACTTGGAGGTAAGGAAAAATGAAAATGAAAATCAATCTCTTTAGCAAGAAAGTCTTATCAATCAACTCTCCAATGCAAATGAAGAAATCATGAACCTGAGATCTAAAAATGAAAGGTTAAGGAATGATATAAGCACTAAAAAGAAAATCAATGAAAGATCTAGATTTTGAAAAGAAACTAATGATTTAAGCACTGAAAGAAAATTAATGAAAGGTTGAAAGTTGATCTAGATTCTGAAAAGACACTCAATGAAAGAATAGTGAAATACCAAGTAGACATGGATCAATTGAATCAACAAAATGAGAAAAATAATTATAGGAAAAAGGGCAAAGCAGGACTTGGATACAAAGAAGAAGGTGAATCCTCCAAACAAGGTGCTCAAAGGAATTAGAAACCTACCTACAATTATTGTGGTAAGATAGGTCACACATCAAACAAATGTTGGAGTAATAGAAAGACAAAATTCAATGGAAAATGCTACAATTTTAGCCATCATGGTCATAAAGCTAATGAATGGAAGGAGAAACCAAAATTTGAAGGCAAATGTCACAAATACAAGAAACAAGGTCACAAGGCATCTAAATGCATATCTAAACCATTCAATCTAGTTGAATAATTTGTAAAGAAAATGTTTGGTTGGGACTACAATACTTGGTGTAGATGTCATTACTATGGAGAATATGGACACATTGATATAAACTATGCTAGGCATCACTTGAGAAGAAATGATACTGCCATAAGATGTTACACATGTATTGAACTTGGTCATATACCTAAGAATTGCATGAATATAGGTAGAGTTGAAGATGAAAAGAAAGAAAAAGCCAATAAAATTAGGAAGTAGATGAGAAAATAATCAATTCTTAAATCTACCGAGCAAGCTAGTTCAAGTGATGGTAGTCAAGTCATTCAAGAAGTGGGTGACTCCACCATTTCCAATTAAGTTCTGAAGGGAGAACTGGAACTATATTTTCAAGGTCACATCTTAAATAGTTCTAATTGGAAGGAATAAAAAGATCCAAATCAATATTCCAAATATAGAGGGATCACAAGAGTTTAGCATCAGTAATCACCGAGGAAGGTTGGGTCATATTGAGTGAAGTTGGGAGGAACAAGGTTTTGTTTGGTTGCTAACTTACAAGCTTCTATCGAGTGATCTATGTAGATGGTGGATGATAGGCTATCATGCACTATGTCATTATGGCTCTCATTGTACCAAGCATTAATGGGAGATTTTTTATCAAAAGGGAGGAATTTTACTTTGTTTCCATCGTGATTTCAGCATATTCAAAGTAGAACAATTTGCAAAGCATTCTAGTGATCTTGAGTAGAATTTGCCAAATTTTTTCAAACAATTCTCAATTTACCAAGTGATCATGGCATCTAGCAGCAATAGTAGCAAGGTGAAGAAAGGATCCAAAATGTTGGTGTGAGGTGTTGAGTGGAAAGCTCCAAATTTCAAATTGGTTTAAATAATTGGAGAAACCCTCGACCCAAATGGAGCTCAATCACAGATTCCACCAAAGGTACTTCTTATCAATGAAATTTGAACTCATATCAAATGTGCAGTTCAGGAGATAGGAACCCTAGAAATGAATAGTGCCCTAAGAAAACTCTATGTGGATGGAACTCTTAAGCCCAAGCATAAACAACGAAAAGAGAAAGGCTTAACCCATATTCCTCACCTAACACGAAACTTTTAGATTAAATGGACTAGGTATATCTTGAGCCGAGCTCATAATGGCCAATTATGGTTAGAGTAGCCAGTTTTGATTACAAAAAGGATGATTCATCACATTACTCGTCTCCCTATGCTTAGCAAGGCTAAAGTCACAAAAACCCTAGGACAAGATGAGCTTCAGGAGAAAACCCTAGCCAAGTGGGATGATAGAGGAATGAAAATTAGCAATGTATTTGATGTAGAACTCAAATTTGGCATTCATATCATAGCTTATAAGATTTATAGCTCTAGTTGACTCAATAGTGTGTCATGTGAAGCAGTTGACCTAGCTTATAATGTTGTTAAGAAGAATTTGGAATATGACCTAGAAAATTTGATGTTAAAACAACTGAATAAGAATATGGAAAGCATTAGAACCTCAAAGAATAATCCATGCAAGTTTGGTTCTCTTTTGACTTTTTTGTTCTTTTATGTTCAAAAGTATTTCCCCTCTAAGGAACAATGGTATGGAGAAAAGACAAACCAGTTCTATACTAGAGTAATGAGTTTATAGTTGAAATGGGTGAAAATTTTGATAGTATCATGGACAATTATTTTGAAGCTTTTAAGGAAAAGATGAATAATAGGTTTAGGATACCTCAAAAATTGGTTGAAGACTATAAGGATGGTGTCTATTTTATGGTTGATAGTGATAGGCTATACATCTAGGTAGTAAGGCCTAGGATAGTGTGGGTAAAACCTCTTCCTTATGAGGTTAATATTGATGAGACAAAGGAAATAATTGAAGCCCTAGTTAATGAGCCTCTAGATCCAAAGGCACCTCTCTTTGGAACATATGATGAAGCCAAAGCCAAAATAGAACTTGAGATTGAGCTTCCACAAGAAGTAAATAAAGGTAAGAGGAGAATTTAAAAGTAGAAAAAAACAAATGCTCCTCTTATGATTACCAAAGGAAAAGGTGAAGATAAAGAAGAATCTGAGAAAGAAGAGGAATCAAAAAAGGAGGAAGAGCCTACAAAAAAGAAGGGCAAGGTGATTATCACCAAGCCACCCAAGCCCTCCATGACTGTATTCATAATAAGATCTAAGAAGAAAGTAGGAAAAGATGATAGTGATGTTGTCTTTAATCAACCTCCTCCCACCTTCTAGGAAGGATTGAAGCAATTGGAAGAAGGTGCTAGTATAACAAATTTCAAAGCATTAAAATATGAAACTAGAACAAATATTGAGAAGATGTAGATTGAGGAGTTGGTACTAACAAAGATGGGAAAATGGAAATATTCCCCTAACTAGATAGAACCTCAGATTTCCAATGAGCTATTAGAAATATTAAAGCCAAGATGAGAATCAACCATGCAAACAATAAAGGACATATATGAAAAATCTTTGAGACATTTGTTACTGACCTTTACCAATGTTGAGGTAAAGGAAGCCATGAAGAAGAATGAAGGAAAAATGAGTATAATATTTCATACTTGTTTAATTTTGGTAAAAGACATAGAGCATGTACTCAAGGATGCTACATCTATGTGGAAGAATATTTATCATTTGCACAAACCAAGTGAGAATCCAGTTGAGATCAATGATGATGATGACAATAGTGACAAGGATGAAGAAATTGAAGAAGACAATACTCCTTATATCACCATTGATGCTGAAGATTATTAGGAATTGATGAAGGATGATGAAGAGGAAAAAGAGGATGAAGCTAAAGAGAAAGAAAGACAAGAAGAAGAAGAAAGTGATCTAGTTAAGATAGATGTGGAAGTCATAGCCTCCCTTTCTCAATCTCTAGCAAAAATTGCAACATCATCAAGCATGGAGACAAATTCAACAAGTTAGATTATAACCATAATAGATACATCAAATATCCAATCACTCTTTGCTCCCTCTTAGCTCAATGCATCTCTAATCAAAGTGTCTACCACTTCATCTACCAAGCTACAACTTCTAGTTCTATAATTTTGGATTCTTCAGTTTTGACTACTTTAGGTGTACATATTCTAGTAAGTTCTTCAATTGTGCATACTTCTATCAGTATTCCACCTATAAATAATTCAATTTTAGGAAGTTTTGTAAGTACATCAGTTTTGGATTCTTTTAGTACTCTAGTAAGTATTCCATCAGTAGGCACTATACAAGTTTTTATTGCAAGACCTATTGTTTCCACTATTGTTTCTATTTCAAAATCTAAAGCATTAATTTCAGAAGTTGAACCAAAGACACAACTAAAAGTTTTGATTAGTGGAAAGGAAATTGAGGAAGACATAGATCTAAATAAGGATATTGAGATTCCCAAGTTGGATTTTGACAATGCTAATATAGAGAAGATGAGATTAGTTAGTGAGCTCCCTGAAAAGAAAGCCAAGAAAAAGCAACTAAGAGATGAGAGAGATAGAGAATTTAGAATTATAGAGAGTGCTAAGAATATTTTGACTGAGGCTATAGGTTTTGATTATGATTCTTCTCAACACATATTTTTGCAAATAGAAGAGGCAGTTAGAAAATTCAATGAGGATTCCACTGGCTAGGAAAAGCTAATAGAGAAAGCAAAAAAGAAGTTTGATAATAAAGTGCTTGAGCATATTGCTAAGAAAATAACTATTCAACAAGTAGAACTTTTTTAAATTTTGTCAAATCTTGAATCCTCCTACACAAATGTAACATCTCTTTTTTCTAAGTTATGTGATGTTACCAAGCATACAAAAGAAATTAAGGGAAAATTGAATAAGATTGATGAGGATTTGAATGTTAGTGCTCAGAAATTGCAGCTTGACCCCAGTTCAAGCTCTGCACACCACATGAGGATCAGATTCCTATCAGATATGTAGGTAGAGTTATTGAGAGAGGAAGAAAGGATTTGGTCTACACTTATATACATCTAGAACATGATACTTCCTATCATGAATAAAATTTAGATGCACATTGCTTATTCTAAAACATTGATCCATGACAATAATTTTTCACTTGCAGATCATAGGATTGAACTCTCTGCAGAAGTCCAAGTTGCACTTCAAACCTAAAAAAATTTGCAAGAAAACTGGGACAAGACCTTAACTCTTATTCTTAAGGTACATTCTAAGTTTCTCTCACATTTTGCTATCTCTATATAAGTAGATTATAAATTTTTTACATTATTGTCAAAAAGGGGGAGAGAGACATGTATATAAGGAGGACATATATTTGTATATACACACAATATGTTATTATGCTAATATGATATGTAAATTGTATGGGGGATATATATACAAAATGTATTTATAGCATAATTACAAAGATAAATTTTGAAAAATAAAAATCAACATGACACTATACATAAGTTTTTGTTGATAAGTATTTTTGTGACTAATGCCAAAGGGGGAGATTGTTGGCATTAAGTCATGTTTATTATTAGTCACAACACTTATTCATATTTTGTATGGTTATAAATCTCTTTGTTTAGCCTTTAGTTTTTGCTAAGAAATTTAGTGGCTACCAAGTTTCACAGTTCATACCGAGCATTCTAGTGGTTACCGAGTGAATTTAGGTAGTATGAAGTTCAATAGTTTAGACCAAGTAGTTTAGTCTTAGCCAAGCAAATCAGTGGTTACCGAGCTCCATAGTGTCTACCAATTCATCAATTCTTGTGATATGAAGCAAGTGTTAACCAAGTGATGAGAAGTTTGTGTTTACTGAGTGCAAGCATGGTAAAAATGGAATTCAATTTCTACTAAGTGACACAATATCTACCAAGTCTTCTATGTATATCAAGTTTGAAGCTATGTTGAGTGATTAGTATGTACTGAGCCTCTACTTCTACTAAGTGCATGATGATGCCAAGTAATGTAGTGGATTTCATGTATCATAAACTCACCAAGTTCATTTTCAAAACTCGAGTTTCTACATTTGGGCTGACTTGGTAATATTGGTGTTATCTTGTGTATTACCTGACCTTGTAATTATGTGAATTGGGTTGGTATATATATATATATATATAATCATACCGAATTGAAGTAATGTTTTAAGAAGCATGAATGTGAATGAAATGATAAGCATGCAAATGTAAATTAGCAGTAGAGAAAAGTGCATAGCAAGGTCAAATAAGGAGCAACCAACTTACATCTATCACAAAGAGGTGATCAATACTTCAAAGATCTTAATCAGCAATTCAATTGTAAGTTATGTCTACTATTTCATCCTAATAGGTGAATCGGCTTCAAATCATTTAATAGGGTAGACTTAACAATCTTTTCTTAAATCTCTTTACTGAGTGCATGCTTCATTATATATTTGTAAAACCTCTAACAAGGTGGACCTATCAGTCCTAATTGCTTCTAACAAGGAAAATCATCATAAGTGATCATCATAAGCCTTAACAGGCCAACTCTATGCTACAGTATTGAAGTTTTGTGGGTATCATCCCCACCCCAATTTTACTCTCTATTTGGAAGGTTTCTAGGTCACTAAATATTCTATTCAAAGTGTTTTATGCTTTCAGTTTCTCATGCATACAATAGATTAATTAATGATATTTGGTTTATGTTTTAAGTGTTGATTTTATCAAAAGTTTTGAGGTTACTGATTCACCCGTACCCTCTTAATAACCTAGCTAGTCTTGATTATTTCCAACATTAAAGTACTATCACCTATTTGATTGATGAAGAGGATTTGATCAAAAGATGTAACAATAGTACTTAGAGGAAAGGTTGAGTTATGTTATGTATAGGAGTACAAGAATCAACTAACAGAATGATAATATGATGTATTGATAATCTACTTAAGGTTAAAAAAGTTGGTTACACTAAGGAAGTTAAGAAAAAAAAAGTTAAACAAAGTTTGTCTACCAAGCTTGACCAAGTGGATAGTAGGTACCGAGAAAAGTCATTGCAAGATGAGTAGAAAATTAGTTAGACCTAAGTAAAAGTCTATTCTAGTGTATGCTGAGCAAAACAATGGATGTCGAGTAAAGTTTATTTGATGTCGAGCACCAATAAAGTCTAGTTTATGTCAAGTGATTCTATAGAGGATGCCAAGCAACATAGTACGTGCCAAGAATTAGATCCAAGTAAATTTTAGGTGACTACATTATTAGAAAGATCATGAATTTGATGAATCTGAGCTGACAAGTTTATTTTCTTAGATTTTGTGAACTAGGTGGAAGATAAGATTGATGAGCTGGTGGCACTAAATTTAAGGTAAACTTTTTTGAAGTGAATTGAAAGAGGATTCAAGGATAACTTTCTAGAAGAGATATGAAATCAGGGATAGATTCATTGAATCCTATCTAATTTTTCCTAACCTTAAATTGGACAATGGAGAATGAACAACAAAAGATCTTAATCTACTATTTATAAGGATGGCTAGTCAGAAGCAAGAGCTATCATGTGCAAGAACCTAAAGAAGACAAGGAGTCAAGGATTTTCTTAATTAGGTGACCTAAGAGAAGAGTTTGCATTGGCATTTTAAGAAATAATTCTTAAGGGTATGAATACTTGAAGGGTGAATGAGCTATCCAAGCTGAAATTTGTGAAGACAAAGAAAAAGGGAGGACTAAAATAGAGATTTTTAATCTATAAATGAAGTTTTGAGTTGTTATTAGATCAATCCTTATTGTTACTCTCTAATAATTGTATCATTCTTGGGTAAATCCTTTGGATTAAGGTTGATCTAATAGTCATTTGTAAATCTTTTAACTAGGTGACATTCCAAGTAAATGGTCTAAAGTCTTCTAATAGGGTGATTGAAATCCTTTAATAGGGTAACATTTAATAGTGTGTATTGTAACCTTTAATAGGGTCACTTAAAAGAGTGAAAAGGAGTAGCATGTTACTAGTTATTTTTCTCATATTGGGTTTTTACGTAAATCAATGTGTCAAATGTGTTGTTGAATCTATTATATTTCATGTGTACATTTTTGCAAATTAATTTGATAGTAACCTAGAATTTTTAAGTGAGTACATAATCTAATGGATGCATGCAGGATGATAAATGTTTTATCAGTTCACTAAGCTCTAAATATTTTTATTTATACATCTAAACCTTGGATAACTAATTTACACCCCCTCTCTGTTATTCTAGAGTATTCCTACATATAAGTGTAACAACTTTGAAGACATAGCCCAAAATTGTCAAGAACCTATTGATCAACAAAATCTTAGAAGCAGAGCCCCAACATATTGGTTATACAACAACTTTAGAGATACATCAATGTACTATAGAATTTATAGAAAAAACAATGGAAGAAACTTGGGAAATGATAGAAAGAATCATGGAAGAAAATTTGGAGATATAAGCTACAATGGGAGGACCTTCAAAAATGACAAAAGGAATCATAAGAGAAACTTTAGAACTAAGAAAAATAATGAAGAACAAAAAAAAATATTTAGTGAACTTCGAGAAGAACTCAATGAGGCATTTGTAAAAAGTTAGATATTTCTTTGGAAAAGTTAGATGATGGTGAGATAGAAAAAATGAAATCAATAATTGAGTTTGATTCAACCAAATTGAACTAAGCTTTTTTACAACAATAGAATTGGAAACTTCATTTAGAGATTGAGATACTCATAACGAAGTTGAGAGAAGATATATCTTGATGAGTTTGGATTGTAATTAAGCTCTCTTGCAATTTGGAGCTTATTCAAATAAGTTATGAAGGAAATAAGAGCTATTGTTATAATAGAGAAAAGTTTACTATGTGATAGAAGATGAAATATATGTTTCTACAATAGATTTTGTGAAGCGAAGTTTTGTGGAGCATTGTCATGATGAGAGGAAGGTATGGTGAACCTCAGATAACCTTCAAAGATAAAATAGTTGATCTTGAGTAGATATTTGATTTTAGAATGAAATAAACAACTTTTTTGATTAAGGACCTTTATTGCATTGTTAAGGCAATTTTCGTTGGAGTTTAGGAGAAGGTACTATGAGAAGGGTTTTCTCTAGAATCTAATAACATTGTAAGTCCATAGGGCATGTCATGGAGTCTATTTTTGTTGTATATAATGTATTAGCATATCATTTATGATAATAATATTTCCCCTTTCCTGTTGTGTTCATTTTTGTCTTGGATTGTGCCTCCATCAACTTGTGTTCTTTTTTGTTCTTTTTTTTGTTGTTGGAGGGATGATTATACTAATTTCTTGAGCATAATAGCATATCATTTATGATAATAATATTTCCCCTTTCCTATTGTGTTCATTTTTGTCTTGGGTTGTTCTAATTTTAAAATATCTTATAGATGACATGTATAGCTAGGGAACTAATGCAAGAGTATCTAGTGGTGTAAGGGCAATCCTGTATCACCCAAAATTATGCTTAGTGTTAGTTTCTATTTAATGTGTTTTCATTTTTGGATACCCATTTGGGTCAAGTAAAGAGTCCAACTCTCATAGTTCCACTATTGGTTTTCTAGGCTAGAGTTTTCAAGCACCTTGGAATATGTGCCAATGTAGAAAATAGGTTATTTTGTAATTCATCCATAATTATAATGAGTTAAAGAGTGTAAGATGGAAGGATGATTATACTTGTAATTTAAAGCAATCCAAGAAAAGAATCAAGTAAAAATGCTATACAGTTTGAAAGTTATTGTAGTTCTAAGTTGCTTGGAGACCTATTAGAAGCACTTCAAAATCAGATTTCAGGCACTAAACAACCTTACGCAGACCCAAAAAATGGGAGACAAGTGAATTTGGTCAATGGGGCCATAGATTTCTTTGGGAGCTTTCTAAAAATGTAAAAATTTTGTCAATCAGAGCCTCAAATCAAAAGTTATGCCTCTAGGAAGTTGGAATACCCTTTTTGGATTCTTCTAATTTTACATTAATTTTTGACATGTTTTCTAGAGCCTTATGTTTTGGCAGTGGATGCCAAATGGCATATTATAAAATGTTTTCCTAGCCCTAAACCTAATTTTGATTACTTAAGGATATTTCTGGCATTGTAAAGGTAGTTTATGGTGGAGTTTGGGAGAAGGTACTATGAGAAGGGTTTTCTCCAGATTCTGATAACATTGTAAGCCCATAGGGCATGTCATGGAGTATATATATTTTTTACTATAATAACATATCATTTCTAACAGTATTATTTCCCATTTCCTGTTGTGTTCATTTTTGTCTTGGATTGTGCCCCCATCAAGTTGTGTTCTTTTTTGTTCTTTTTTTCTTTGTTGGAGGGATCACTGTACTTGTTCCTTGAATGTAATAGCATATCATTTTTTATAATAATATTTCCTCTTTCCTGTTGTGTTCATTTTTGTCTTGGAGTGTTCTTATTTAAAAATATCTTATAGATGACATGTATAGCTAGGGAACTAATGTAGGAGCATCTAGTGGTTAAGGTGAATCCTGTATCACCTAAAAATATGTTTAGTGTTAGTTTTTGTTTAATGTGTTTTCATTTCTAGATACCCATTTGGGTCAAATAAATATTTCAACTCTCATAGTTCTACTATTAGTTTTCTAGGTTAGAGTTTTTGAGCACCTTGGGATAAGTGTCAATGTAGAAAATAGGTTATTTTGTAATTGATCTATAATTATAATGAGTTAAAGGGTGTAAGCTGGAGGGGTGATTATACTTGTAATTTAAATTAGTCTAGAAAAAGAATCAGGTTAAAAGGCTTTATGGCTTGAAAGTTATTGTAGTTTTAAGTTTCCATGAGACCTCTTAAGATCACTTCAAATTCAAATTTGAGGCACTAAATGACCTTGTACATGCCCTAAAATGGGGAATGAGAAAAGCTAGTCAATAATGCTATAAATCACTTGGAGAGCTTTTTCGAAATGTAAATAGTTTGTCAATTGGAGTCCTCAATCAAAAGTTATGCCTCCTAGAAGTTGAACTACCATTTCTAGATTCTTCTAATTTTACATCAAATTATGAAATTTTTTCTAAGACCTTCTATTTTTGTGTTGGATGCCAAATGCCATATTTTAAAATGTATTCCTAACCCTAAAACTAATTTGGTTTACTTAAGGATATTTTTGGCATTTTAAAGGTAGGTTTTGGTGGAGTTTGTGAGAAGGTATTGTGAGAAGGGTTGTCTCCAAAATCTAATAACATTGTAAGCCCATAGGGCATGTTGTGGAGTCTATTTTTGTTGTACTAAATTTAATAGCATATCATTTCTAATAATAATATTTCCCCTTTCTTGTTGTCTTCATTTTTGTCTTGGATTGTGCCCCATCAAGTTGTGTTCATTTGTCTTCTTCTTTTTTTGTTGGAGGGATGATTGTACTCGTTCCTTGAATGTAATAGCATATCATTTATGATAATAATATTTCCCCTTTATTTTTGTGTTCATTTTTTCCTTTGATTTTTCTAATCTGAAAATATCTTATAGATGACTTGTATAGCTAGGGAACTGATGTAGGAGCATCTAGTGGTGCAAGGGCAATCCTATATCACCTAAAAATATGCTTAGTTTTAGTTTTAGTTTAATGTTTTTTAATTTTTGGATACCCATTTGGGTCAAATAAGGAATCCAACTCTCATAATTCCACTATTGGTTTTATGGATTATAGTTTTTGAGCACCTTGGGATACGTGCCAATGTAGAAAATAGGTTATTTTGTAGTTTTTCCATAATTATAATGTGTTAGAGGGTGTAAGTTGGAGGGATTATTATTATTGTAATTTAAAGTATTCTAAAAAAAGAATTAGGTCAAAAGGCTTTACGGTTTGAAAGTTATTGTAGTTTTAAGTTACCTTGAGACATCCTAAGAGCATTTCAAAGTTAGCTTTGAGGCACTAAATGGCCTCGTACTCACCCAAAGTATGGGGGAGGAGCAAAGCTGGTCCATTGGACTATAGCACACTTAGAGAGATTTCCAAAAATGTTAATGATTCATCAATCAGAGTCCCAAATCAAAACTTATGCCTCCCAAAAGTTGGACTACCATTTCTAGATTCTTCTAATTTCACAGTGACTTCTGATGTGTTTTCTAGAACCTTCTATTTTGGTAGTGGATGCAAAATGGCATATTCTAAAATGTATTCCTAACCCTAAACCAATTTGGTTTACTTAAGGATAATTTTGGCTTTGGAAAGGTAGTTTTTGGTGGAGTTTAGGAGAAGTTACTATGAGAAGGGTTTTCTCTAGAATTTGATAACATTGCAAGCCATCAGGGATGTCATGGAGTCTATTTTGTTGCACTAAATGTAATATCATATCATTTATGATAACAATATTTCACCTTTATTGTTGTGTTCTTTTTTGTCTTGGATTGTGGCCCCATCAAGTGGAATTAAAGCAAGTTTTCTTGAGTGTGTAAACAAAGCACCAACTATGAGGTAGTTTACACCAGGATTGTGTGGTTGTAGATTTTGATAAAAGAAGATGCCTCCATAAAAGGAACATGGTGGAAGGGCTAGAGTTGTTACTCCTAAGGTTAGAGCCCTACAAAGACAAGTCCAGGCATTGCAAGAGAAGCCATACAGGGATGAATGTTGCTGTAGACGATGAAAGTGAGGAAGAAAATGAAGAAGAAAATATTGGGTAGGAAGGGGAAGGAGATAGAGAAGTCCTAAACTAGGCGAAGGAGAGACTTTTTAGGTTCATTTCCAAGCTTGAAAAAAGACCTAAAATTGGCATTGGCATATTTTTGAGAAATATAAACCTGGATGAGTTGATCAAATGGATCAATGAGCTAGAGGAATATTTTGAGTATGAGGGTTAAGTTTTTGAAGGCCAAAATGAAAGGCCATGCCAAAATATGGTTGCTATAGATTTAGTTGGAAAGAAATAGAATACAAAAGGAGAAAATAACAAGATGGGATTGCATGGTGGAAAAACTAAAGAAGTAGTTCATTCCTATTGATTATGAGCTTGATTTGTTCAAAAAGATGTAATGGTTAAAGCAAGCGAGAAAATCTATCCAAGAATACACAAAGGAATTTTACTAAGTCCTTATTAGGGTGGGGCATGTAGAAGCAAACAAGGAGAGGGTTGCCTATTACCTTAGTGGGTTAAGACATAGCATTCAAGAAAAGTTAAGTCTAGTTAGAATGACTAACATTGAAGAGGCATACCAATTTTCCTTGTGAGTTGAGGAGAAGCCAAAAAAAAAGTTTGATGGAAGGAAACGAGGGTGCAATCAAGGAGGAAGGGGTGGTGGTAGGTCATTTGGAGGCTGAAATGAGAACCAGAAGAAAAATGAAAATGGGTGTACTAGCAAAAATTAGAGGAGTCTGGGTTTCAATTGCTCCTGTGATCAAAACTTTGAAGATCAGAGAGGAAGACATAGAGGATGTGGATAAGGTTTAGGAAGAGGAGACCTCCATGGTACTTTTTTTGATTGCAATGACAAAGGTCATCATGCCTTTGAATTCCCTCAACACCAAGGAAGGATAGATAGGAGATTTGATGGCTAAGCAAGGGTTTCTTATGTAGATGATGATGCATAGTCATTGCATTTAGAGGATATAGAAAGAGGAGAGTTTCTATTTAATGAAAGGGTCTTAATGAGTGGTGAGACTAAACTTGAACAAACAATGATTTTTTTTTGTACTAGGTGTAAGTGCAAGGGTAAATGTTGTGATGTGATTGTTGATGGGGGAAGCAGTGACAACTTGGTGTCAAAGGAGATGGTCTCAAAGGTAGCGCTCAAGAGTGAGAAACATCCCCAACTCTATCAAATTGCTTGGGTGTAGGATGATCATAATGTCCTAGTTAGTGAGCAATATTTTGTAAATTTCAAGATTGGGAGTTACCATGACGAGGCTCTTTTTGACATCATTCTAATGGATGTCTACCATTTATTTTTGGGAAGGTTGTGGCAGTTTGATAGGCATGCTATACATGATGGTCATCTAAATACATATTGTTTGAAAAAGGATGGAGTTCACCACAAATTGAAGCTCTTGATAATGGAGGGTGAAAATGTATGTAGTAATGCTAGGGTATGTCTTGTTGATGGAAGAAACTTTTTGGATGGAATAAAACATTAGCATACATGTTATGCTTTAATTCCTAGAAAAGATGAGGAAGGTAGTAGTGAAATTCCACTTGAAGTTTTAATTCTATTAAGTGATTATGGAGATGTCATATTTGATAATGTTCTAAAAGGGTAGCTACCAATAAGGCAAATCAATCATCAAATAGATTTAGTCCCTAGAGCTAGTTTTCCTAACAAGGCTTCTCATAGGATGACTCCTACTAAGACTGAGGAGCTAAATAGACAAGTTCAGGAGTTGGTGAGGAAGGGTTTAATTTGAGAGAGCCTAAGTCCATGTGTAGTACCTAGAGTACTGGCTCCAAAGAAGGATGAAGAGTGGAGAATGTGTATAGATTTTGGGGCTATAAATAGAATAACCATCAAGTAATGGTTTCTGTTTCCAAGAATGGATAATCTTATGGACTGTTTGAGTTTAGATCAGTACATCACCAAGATAGATCTCAAGAGTGGTTATCACTAGATACAGATACAAGAGGGAGATGAGTGGAAGACTATGTTCAAGATGAAGGAGGATCTATATGAGTGGTTAGTCATGCCCTTTGGACTACCCAATGCACCAAGCACCTTTATGCAGCTTATGAATGAGGTATTAAGGAAAATTTTGGGAAAATTTATTATTTTCTATCTAGATGGTATTTTGATTTTTATTAAGTCTTTGGATGAACATTTATTGCACATTAAGTGTCCTTGAAAAGTTGAGGGAAGAGAATTGATGATTAATTTAAAGAAGTGTAGCTTTGTCAAAAGGGAGTTAGTCTATTTGGGGTTTGTTGTATCAGCTAAGGGTCTCAAAATGGAACTAGAGAAGGTGAAGGTCATCTCATAATGGCCTACTCCAAGGTCTACCACTGAGGTGAGATCATTCCATGGTCTGGTTAGTTTTTATATGAAATTCATTAGGAATTTCAGTAGTATATGTGCACCCCTAACTAAAACAATGAGGAGGGATAGAAAAGAGTTTAAGTGGACTACGGGAGCTACAAGGAGTTTTTAATTGCTGAAGAAGAAGATGACATTGAAAAATGTGTTGGCACTTCTTTATTTCAACAAAGTGTTCTAGGTTGAGTGTGATTCTAGTGGTAGTTGTCAAGGCTATATTGAGCCAAGAAGGTAAACCTATTGCATATTTGAGTGAAAAATTGAATGATGCAAAGAAGAAGAATTTGGTTTATGATTAGGAGTTATATGTAATAGTTCAGGCTTTAAAGAAATGGAGGCATTATTTGTCTCCAAAATAATTTATTTTGTATATTGATCACCAAGAATTGTAGTACCTAAATAGCCAAGGTAAATTGAATCAAAGACATTTAAAATGGGTAGATTTCATGCAAAGCTATACATTTGTACTAAAACATAGAAGTAAAAGATCTAATAGGGTTGCAAATGCATTAAGTAGGAGACAGTTTTTGTTAACAGTAATGTAGATTGAAATGGTTGGGTTTGATGAACTCAAGAATCTATACCCTAGGATCCTGATTTTGCAAAGGCTTGGAAGATTTGTAAAGAACATGTTACTCTAGACAAGACCAGGTGGCTAAATTACATGATTCAAGATGGTATCTTATTCAAGGGAAGTCAATTGTGTATTCTAAGGAGTTCCATGAGGGAGAACTTGATCAAGGAGAAGCATAGTGGAGGGATGGCAGGACACTTTGGTCAAGATAAGACCATTGCCATTATTAGAGAACATTATTTCTGGCCTCAATTTTCACAAGATGTGAAGAAGTTTGTGCAGAATTGTCAAGTATATCAAACAGCCAAAGGATTTAGTCAAAATACTAGACTCTATCAGCCATTTCCTATTCCATCAAAGCCTTGGGAGGACATAAGTATGGATTTTGTTCTTAGATTGCTGAGGACACAAAGGGGCAATGACTCAATTTTGTTGGTTCTTGATAGATTCTCAAAGATGACACATTTTATTCAATGCTAGAAGATTCATGATGCAATGCATATTGCAATTTTTTTCAAAGAGGTGGTGAGGCCACATCACCTCCAAAAAAGTATTGTTTTTGACAAAGATACTAAATTTGTTGGGTATTTTTGAAGGACTTTGTGGAAGAATTTGAAGATAGAATTGAAGTTTAGTTTTTGACATCATATGCAAATTTATGGACAACCAAAAGTAGTGAATAGAAGTCTAGGCAATTTGCTAAGGTGTCTAGCAGGAGATAAGTCCAAGGGATGGGATTTGACTCTACCACAAGTAGAATTTTCTTACAATAATTCTATAAATAGGAGTATTGGTAGATCACCATTTCAAATTGTGTATGGGAGTAGTTCAAGGACTACACTAGAGCTAAGGAAGATGGAGCAAGGGGAGAGGACAAGTGCTGAGATAGAAGACTTTGTTGAACATATCAAGAACCTACATGAGGAGGTGTGAGCACATATTACCAAGATGAACCTACATTATAAGGCTAGGGAAGATCAAAAGAGGAGACATAAGGAGTTCCATGTTGGAGATTAGGTTATGGTATATTTGAGGAAGGAATGGCTTCTAGTGGGTACCTACAACAAGATGAAGATGAAGAAACTTGGCCCCTACAAAATCTTGAAGAAATATGATTCACGAATGCATACGAGGTGGAATTGCTAGATGGGATTCAAATTTCTCTTATTTTATTGCAGACTTAATAGAATATCATGATGATGGTGTAGATGAGGAGTTGATGCTAGAGCCATGTCCAATTCCTACTTTTTTAAAGGAGAGATTAGAGAAATTCTAGATGGTCATGTGGGTTAGAGTACCAGAAAAAGGCAATATGAAGAATACATGGTGAAATGGAAATCACAACCAATAGAAGACTCAAATTTGACATTTGTAATGGAAGTTTGCCGTTTGGGTTTTCCTCTACTAGCTATAAAGTGATAGGGTCACTTTTCAATCTACCCTAGGTGTCTAATGCATGAGCATCCAGTGGTGTAAGGCCAATCCTGTATCATCCAAAAAATGCTTAGTGTTAGTTTTTGTTTAATGTGTTTTCATTTTTTGATACCCATTTGGGTTAAATAAAGATATCAACTCTGATAGTTCCACTATTGGTTTTATGGGTTAGAGTTTTTGATCACCTTGGGATACACACCAATTAGAAAATATGTTATTTTGTAATTGATCCATAATTATAATGAGTTAGAGGGTGCAAGTTGGAGGAACGATTATACTTGTAATTTAAATTACTCCAGAAAAAGAATTAGGTGAAAAGGCTTTATGGTTTGAAAGTTATTGCAATTTTATGTTGCTCCAAAACCTCCCAAGAGCACTTCAAAGTCCTATTTGAGGCACTAAACAGCCTTGTATGGGCCCAAAAAATGGGGGACAAGAAAAGCTAGTCCACAGGGCTACATAACACCTACAGAGCTTTCCAAATATATAAACAGTTCCTCAATTAGAGTCCCAGATCAAAAGTTATGCCTCTTGGAAGTTGGACTGCTATTTATGGATTCTTCTAATTTTACACCAAATGTTGACGTGTTTTCTAGAACCTTCGATTTTGGTGGTGGATGCCAAATGGCATATTCTAAAATTTATTCCTAACCCTAAACCTTATTTGGTTTACTTAAGGACATTTATGGCATTGTGAAGGTAGCTTTTGGTGGAGTTTGGGAGAAGGTATTATGAGAAGGGTTTTCTCCAGAATCTGATAACAATATTGTAAGCCTATAGGGCATGTCGAGGATTCTATTTTTGCTATACTGAATGTAATAGCATATCATTTTTTATAATAATATTTCACCTTTCTTGTTGTGTTTATTTTTGTCTTGGATTGTGCCCCCATCAAGAACATAAAAAGAAATAATTATTTTTGATGTATATTTTCTTTGTTATAAGTACTCAAGCTTAACCTTATCAAAATTCAGTAGTTTTTTTGTCTCATCAAAACTTCCCTATCAAATCTACACCTTCTTGAAACAAAATTACATATTCATCAAGAGGAATCTCTCCTCTAGTGATAAATATAATTTTTTATTTATTTGATATGATTTACTATTTTTTTCTTGTTTTGAGGGAGCATCTTTGAAATGTTGAAATATTGACTTATAATATCTTGAAATTATAACATATTATAAGTAATTAAAACACTCAAAATTTATATAACAATGATATTGAATCTAGCATCTATAAAAGGGGGTTTTAGATGTTGAAAATAACTTGATTTTTTATAGAGAAATGAGATTTGACAAATCTATGCTTTTACCCCATGATATGACTATTAAGCTTGGATATGAGCATCTAAAAGACTTAGGCTTAATCAGCTTTCATTTCTACTACAAACTTGATATTAAAGAATGTGCACAAATCATATTAAATAGAATTCATAATGGAAAGATTTGGATGGTAGACAATATAGTCAACATCTTTGCCAACCTGATTCATGAAGTCCCAAGTCTTAGCAAACAAGGTAGTGTACCTATTGGTGAGAAACTAGTTAAGAAAAAAGGTTGGAAGTTATACTAAGATAGTCTAAAATGGTAATGTAATTGTTTTCAGCACCATTAGATAACATGATGCTAAATTCTTGAGCAGAAACATTGCATATTCTCTATGTGGAAGTTCTAAGAGTGATGAGTTGTCAGTAAGATTAAGAGAACTAAGAATGAGGTGTTTAGATTTTAGTCTTTGATTAACCACATTTTCTTTCATGTAATTAAGAAATTTCTATTTTCATTAGTTATTGATATTTTTATTGATATTATGAATAGTGAAAGATGTACTATGGACAAGAAAAAAGATGAATGTAAAAGGCATCGAGTAGAGAAAATCTTGGACAATGAAAATTTGATTGTGAGAACATTTCAGAATGAAATAAAATAGAGATACAAAATTGCCCCTACAATTTTTGACATATTTAAAATTAATATATGCATTATGGTGGATACTGACTTAACATATATTGAGGCAGTAGAACCTTGGGAAACATTTCTTGAGCCCCTAGGTTATGAATTGAGAGATGTTGTAGCTATTAATTATATTGATTTATTATTGAAATCTGGTATAGATCAAGCATCATAAAAATTTGAAATGTATGAGGAGATAACTCAGTCATCCTAGTAGGAATCATTAGAAAAGGAATCTCATAAGAAGATCACATCTATAATGAAGAAAGCATTATTTGATGCCAAAATGTCAGATGAAGAATCACAAGAAGTTAGACAAACTATCTCTGGACTGAAACTAACTAGTGAACAAGGTGTAATCGATCTGACACCTTTGTCATTTGGCCAAGCATCTAGTGTATGCATTGCAAAAAATCCTTTGGAATAGAGCATTGCATATGTTGTATCAATTGAGAAACCAAGTGAATCTAAGAGGAAGTCTGAAAGGTTAGTAGAGACTCAAAAGTCAAGCAGAAAGCTACTAGACTTGGAAACAGAAAGAAGACATTGTTGACAATTGAAGACTCTAGTGGTGAAGAAGAAGAGTAACCAAAATACAAATAGCCAGAGAAGGTCATTACTTCTAAGTATCCAGAAGGTAAAACAAGATGACCATGGAAACCTAAGATAGAGAGAATCAACATAGCTATTGTTAATGAAGGGAACTTTGAATAGAGAATAAGTTCTATGATTTATATAATGACATTGAGAAAGAAAAAATTGATATCTCTACTATGAGATACATGATTCTCAATAACTTTAAACTTGAGAGTATTAAATGCATGATGAATCAAAAAGTTCATGATAGACTTGTAGCTTAAAAGGTACCAATTCATGAAGAAGACATGGAACTTCAGAAGTCAATGCTAAGAACTATGTGCAATATAGATGATGAAGATGAAATCAAGAAATTGATGAAGAAACTAGCACCTTGCTTACAAAGTAAGATAAGGCCATTTCTAGTCATGGGAGGAGAAAAGAATTTATTAACAAGTGATACTGCAACGTCCATCAATCAAATGATGCGTGGGTTAAAGGAAGAACCTACTACTATAGATAAAATATCAAAAGTATTAGTAAGTGGTTATACTAAGAAAATTGATCAAACAAATGTTACTATTAACATTGATGAAGAACCTTTCAATCAGCCTCATCCCCATTTCAAAGATATTTAGGATAAATTGAGAAGAATAGAATAAGAGAAAAGACAGTTAGATGAAGAAAGGAAAAAGGTTGAAGAAAGCAAACTGAAATTGCTTCAAGAAGAAAAGAAACACAAAGAAGATGAAAAGAGGAAAGAAGAAGAAAAAGAGAAAAAATTAGAAGAAGAAAAGGAAGAAAGAGAAAAGGAAGAAAGAGAAAAGAAAGTAAGAGAAGAGAAGGAAGAAGAAGTGAGAAGATTGAAGAAGGTAGAAAAGAAGAAACAAAAGGAAGATGACGTGAAAGCATCTAGTTCATTCTCTCCTATCTATTGTAAACCTTGCAGGTGATGACAATAATCAATCTAACTTGATCTCATCCTTGATAAAATTATTTGAGAAGAAAAAAATGGTGAAAATTCTATAGAGAGAACTAATGGAGGTGACTGATAGATTGCACAACACTCTCATAGCCAAATAATTGAAGTACATCTCGAACAAAGAGCACAAGCAGTTGAAAAATCATTTGATAATGAATTTACAAATTTGTTGAGTGTTGCTAAGTCTAAGGCTTAGAATTCATATGATGCTAATATTTTTAGCACCATTTGTCAGAATATTTAGAATGATTTTTTGAGTCTTGATACTTGTATCAATGAGCTCCAAAGATGTCAACAAGTTGGTAAGGCACTATACATCAAACATACTTTATCTCATATGTTGACCAAATATGTGGATAAAAATATTCAAGGAAGGCTAAGTGAACTAGAAGCTCTAAACAATCAAATACAACAACCCTCTTATATAATAGATGAGTTAGAAGAAGTTGTCAGTGTTCACTTAGATATCAAGAAACTAGAACTTGAAAAATACATAATTTTGAGAAGACTATATGAATTAAGAAAGTCTATTACTCTGAAGATATCAACCATTGAAAGACAATTAGAAAAATGTGTCAAAGCAAAAGACACCTATGCAAACTTCACCTACCTTGACCTTAATGTTGTTAAGATTATATAATATGCCTTATATGCAATGCTCACTACTACTAAAGTAGAAAAGGAAACATGGGAGAAAGGTATGAATAGTATGAAGGTAAATTTTGATGATTGCATGAAAATATTAGTAGCTTGATAGCAGCTAGAAAACTCTTTGAAAGTATTAGATCATTCAACCTTTATCATTGATGTCAAAGTGGAAGAAGTTGTAGAAGAGAATTATGTAGTAAGTTATGGATGTAGAAATTGAGAAATTGAGTATTTGAAATATGAAGTATATGTAGTGTATTAGATATTAAGTATTGTAAGTTTTTGTTAAGGTTTTGTCACTTAGCCAATTTTTCTTACTTTGTTGCCATCAATACCAAAGTGGGAGATTTTTGACAATTATCTTTATATAGTGATGTAATTATTTTCATTAATGAAAACACATGATGTATGTACTTATAGTAAACCTCAAAAATAAAGATACTTAGCTTTTTCTATTCAGAAAACTAAGTATGAAATTGGTTTACAATAGTACATTTTTTTATATATAAATTTTTTTTGACATCATATTATGACTAGAAAAGTTAGATGGAGATAGTATACATGTTGATGATGATGTGTATAACCTTAGACATTAGTACATATAGTACAAAAGATAGATATTCATGATTTACCAGTGAAACAAAATAACAAAATTAAAAGAAAGGAATTACATTATTTACAAAATAATTACTTAATCAATAAGGGCTAACATCCTAAATGTTTACTCTAAGTTAGAAAAGTATATTATGTTACTAGCTAACCTAGTAGAAATTTGTGATTTAAGGAATGGTATTTATGCAAAGGACATCTTCTGAAAAGAAGTGTGCAATTGTATTGCAATAAGTGATATGTGAACTTTTTGTGAAGTGATATATGCAAATTTTTGAGAACTTGAATTCATGATCTGAGATTGAGCTAAGGACAAAGATTAGTCAAAAAAGAAAACACAATACCTATATACTTGAAGACTAATTACTTATTTGGGAAATGAACTCTTCTTGCATCGACAGTACTACAACTCTAACATGGTTGGAATCTCCTAACACAGATTCTTTATACTAAATTTACTCTTTGACTCCTGTTGTCACTTAGGTTTGCACCCTTGTCCAAGGCCTATACGCGAGGACAACCTAGTGAAACATGGAAACAACCTCCAAGCTGTGGGACTTGAACTGGGAGGTTGAGTCTCCGGAGAAGGCTGGCTTCCTCTTACTGTCAAGGCGCACCTATCTATTCTCAAAAGGGAAAGGGAGAAAGAGAGCATTAAAGCAAATCTACCTAGTCTAATCTAAGGTGGTGATACACCAACACAAAGTGTTCAGACTCATTTTCCTGCCCATATATGCACTACGAAACTAGGGTAACATTCAAGGTCATACATTCATTCAGACTTATATCAACCAACAGCCACATGCATATAAGGAGACCAACTGAATAACACTAGGAACAAAAGATTTCACTTGTATATTATTCAATAGGCCAAAGATAGATACAGTATGCAGACCACTGTTCTCAACAATGCATCAACGAGAGGCAAAACGATACACATACACGTTGATGGCTGAAAGAGATGATACAGGATGTTTATCTAGCTCAGAGACAAAGGGATTTTTCACTGCAAGTTTGCAAGCAGCAGCCGAGAAAATCAGGAAGAGTTGACCCTTACAAAATGTACAAAATCTACCTTTATAGTTTAGGCGTAACTAAGATCTTTTTGGCTGAAATGGCCCTGCAACTACCTGCCATTGAGTACCATGGAAGACAATCATGGAAAAAATCTCCAGAAAATTTTATCTCTTTCACCAATAATGTCTTGAGAAGATTGAAAATGGTGTCATAACTGCGCTCTGACCTGGTAGATGGATCAACGGGTAGGTGGAGTGTCATTCTGTGTTTTACATTTACTCTAGTAGGTCGAGATTGATCATGGAGATCACATTGCATGAAAAAATCGATTATCCTCGCCTCCTGGTTCATGAATCCGTCGAGGTCAAAAGGTCAACTGGGCTCCCTATGCGTCAACTAGGCCATGCGGGCCAATTGCATTTCTTTATTTCGCCACCTGGAGGTCCTCCCGTGGTCGACCACCCTTTATTGGACTAACCGCACCACCCTAAATACTATCATGTTGGTGACGGTTACACTAACTGCCAACCACCATCCTAGAGTGCACCAACAGGACGCGTGTCAACAAGGCACTGTGTCGCCAACATAACCCTCACACATCTCCGCCATAGCATGATGGTGCCTACCGTCGATCAGCCTTGATCCAATGATCATGGAGACTTGTCATTCTGTAACCTCTTCCCTTGTAAATCACTGGGCCCACGGTACATGTGGCACTTCCCCATTGGTCTGACAATCTCTTAGTCCTTACTGCGCCAGCTGTATGAAACATGATTCCACCAGGACACGTGGTGCACGGGCGCTAACTCGCTATCATAAAATTCATGCAGTTTCTCCATGGCGAGATAGCGCCTTCTGCTAATCCCTGTAGATCTGACGGTGTAGAACCCACCTTTGTAACGTGCTAGTTGCGTCAAGAAACTGGTCCCACGACATGTCCATGCCCTGACCTGGCATATGTGGTAATTCCTAATTCACCGTGGACCCTCCACTCCATGACTGGGCCCATCCTATTTGGCACCACCTCAACAAGGCATCTTGGTGAAACTTGACCCCACTGACACATGGCAAAAGGGCGCCAAGTCGCTATGTTAAAAAACTCACAGCTTTGCCATGGCGAGATGGCACCTGCCGTCGATCCCTTCCAATTTGACAGTCACAAAACTCTCCCTCTTGCAACCCTCCTTTTCTCGTAATTCACCAAGCTCGTTGATATGTGGCATCTCCTTGTTGGTCTATTGGTTACTTAAATCTAACTGCACTAGCGGCATGAAATGTGGCCCCGCCAAGACACGTGGTGCATAGGCACTATGTCACCGATGTTAAATCCTGGGCAGTTCTCGATAGCGAGACAGCGCCAGTCGTAGATCCCTGCGGATTCAGCGATCATGAAGACTCACCATTCCTTCTGAGACTACTGGGCCTGCTATATGCTATGCACTAACTTATACACACATGGCACTTCCCTATTGGTTCGACGAAACATCAACTGGCAACCCAAAACCTAATCCGCAAAGCGACCACGTCTCAGCTAGGCGCCATGTAGCTATGCAAAAATCGAGACCAAATTCCCATAGCGCCATAGCGCCCACTGATAGCATGCCTTGAGATTTACACGTGCCCCCATTTGATTCGCTATCTTGATGTCGGGATGACAAATTGCATTGTAGAGTACCGATGGGACCCATTTGCCTGATCCTTCCTCGCCACGGTGAACTTTCTGTTTGGGCGCTATGTTGCCATCAAAAAATGCATTGGTTTTCCATTGGCGCCATGGCGCCTTGCCATTTTTTTTTTTTGAAACCTCCGAGCCATGAAACTTGTTTGCCCGCCGCCATGAAGCTTCTGACCTGCCATACTCTGCGATCTGCTACTGAACTCTGAATGACACCTGGCAATCCTTGGTGAGACCTGGCCCATGTCGATCCACGTGGTGGATGGTCGCCATGTCACTATTATAAAATCTGTACATCTTTGCCATAGCGAGATGGTGCCATCCGTTGATGCGACCAAATTTGATGATCGTGAGGACTCATCATAGCTCATGCTTCCGCCCTCCATGTCGATACACCTGGCATTGCTTTGAGACATGGCCCCACCTAACATGTGTCACCAGGGCACGATGTCACTGTCATAACCCTCGTGCAACTCCTCCAAAGCATGATGGCGCTTACCATTGATTCGAGTTGATCCGACGGTGGCAAACATAAGCCTCGACTGTATTAGCCGTGCCGACAGGAACTCTGACCTGGCACACGTGGTTCCTCCTGATTCATCGTCGCAACACCTAATCACGTCAGTCATTGAAACTTGTTGTCGTGACTATTTCTGTCGGGCACTATGTCGCTATGGAGATTTTTTGGCTGATATGCAATAGCGACATAGTGCCAAGTGCGTCCAGAACCTTTTTTGATCCGTGAAATGTCGGACCCACCCCTGCAACGTGTTGACAGGGCATCATCATGCTATCATACTTATCGTGCATTTCCTTTATAGCGCGATGGTGCCAACCGTCAGTACCACTTAGATCTGATGGCCAAAAACTTGCAGGTCGTAGCATTAAATACTAATTCAAGACTAACCATTTCACGAGCCACGCATTCAAATTTAAATCCTTGGTGGTAAAATCTGAGGTAACACTTCTGGCAACTCGCAGGGGGCATTAGCTTGCTCAATGCATGACTAGTGCCTGAGAATAATCCATTGGGCCATAGAGTCAGAAAAAAGGGCCCAGAAGTTATGAAACCGAGAGCTGCAAGAAACCCTAACTCTTAATGAGGAAATCAAAACATTAAAGAACTGTTGAACTCTGGCTCTGTCATGCTACTTGAAAACAAAAGACAGGACCTCCTCAGCAACTTGAGACTTGTCAAAACTTCAAGAACTGGCGACTCAAGAAGTGAGCCATGTGCAAGCACACTTATTGTAAAATAGGAACAACAGGAAGCAACTAAACTAGCTATGTACATGGATTCACAACTTTCAAAAATAGGGCTTCAAATGGATCCCATTGACTGGAATGGGCTGAATTTCATCATTTGACCTACTTAGTTGGAACGCATTGGCCTGTTTGCAACTGGAGACCAGATAAGGGCCACTCCATAGTGGATCGAATTTGGAGTGCCTTCCTGGTTTTTCTCTGTTTGAGTCCCACTTGAGAACTAAATCTCCTTCTCTAAAGATTCTAGCCCTTGCCTTCTTATCAAAACTCTTCTTCATCTATTGCTGGTGTATCTCTAGGGTTTGCATAGCTTTGTTTCTCTTTTCTTCCAGTTCAATCAACTCTGCCATTCTCACTGACATGGGACTATTTTCAACCAATTCCAGCTGATGAGCCAACTCCAAGGATGGGAATTCCAATGAGATTGGAAGTCTGGCCTCCCTACCATAGACCAGCACAAAAGGTGAATTCCCAATAGATCTCTTGGGTGTTATCCTATCAGCCCACAGAGCAGTCCTTAATTTTTTATGCCAGACCCTCTAATTGTCTTCTATCATTCTCCTTATGATTTTGATCATATTCTTATTGGAGGATTCAGCCAAACCATTACCCTGCGGGTAGTAATTTGATGATGTGCTTAGATAGATATTGTGACTCATTGCCCATGCACAAATTTGGGTTCCAAAAAAAGATTTGGCATTATCTGAGATGATAGTAGAAGGAGCTCCAAACCTAGATACAATTCCATCAAGGAATTCAACAACTGATGGCTCTGTAGCATCCTTCAAGGCAACTGCCTCTGTCCACCTAGTGAAATAATTGGTAGCAGCCAAGATCCATTTATGACCTATGCTAGATGGAGGATTAATGGGGCCTATGAAATCCAACCCCCACTGGGTGAAGGGCTGATCCACCTGAATGGGGTGAAGAGGAAGAGCTGCAAGTCTTTGTTTACCTGAGAAGAAGGCACATTTCTTACATTTTCTCACATACCTATAACAATCATGGAACAGAGATGGCTAGTAATATCCAACCCTCATGATCTTCATGGCAGTCGTTCTTGCAGAGAAGTGGCCACCATTAGGGCCATCATGAAGTTCTTTAATCATCCTCTCAACATGATCTTCTTTAATACATCTTAACAGGGTCCCATTAAAATCCCTCCTGAATAGGATATCATTAATCACAACATAGGGAATGGATTGCAGTCTATATTGTCTTCTTTTAGCTCTATCCAATCCCTGAGGGTATCCATTTCCTGATAAAAAGTTCCTCATGTCATCCATCTAGCTCCTTGGGGCATTAACATTTCTTTCCTCTTGCTGCTCTGCAATTACCATAGACCCTTCATCTGAATCCTGACCTGATAACATTTCTTTGCATAATCCTCTCCCTCTTACCAATTTGGTAATCTGAATATCAACATCATATTCCATTACCCTAGTGATCCATCTAGCTCTCTTTTCACTGATGTCCTTGCTTAACAGGAAGTCTTTTACACTCACATGGGGCACCAACAAATGGATCCTATTGTGGGATAAGAGGTGTCTAAATTTCTTCAAGGCTCTAATAACTGCAAGGGCTTGCTTCTCGACAAAGCTATACTTATCTTCATACTCCTTGAGTCCTTCACTAAAGAAGGCTATAGGCTGCTCCTCATTCTTGTCATTTGTCTGAGTCAAGACAACAGAAACACTTGACTCACCACCTAAAGTGTAGAGGATGAAATCTTTCTCAAAATTTGGGTTCATGAGAGTGGGGGCTGAGGCTATGGCTACCTTAATTTCTTCAAAACTCTCCTTCCCCTCCTTGGTCCATGAGAAGACCATACTTTTCTTAAGAATGGCTGTGAGGGGTTTCACCATGATGGCAAGATTAGGAATAAACCTTCTTACAAAATTTATCCTACCAAGGAAAATTTGCAGCCCTTTCTTGTGTTTAGGGAGAGGAAGGGCAAGTATTGCTTTTGTTCTTTCTAGATCAATGGTCAACCCATCCTTAGATACAATGTGTCCCAGTAATTTTCCTTGGCTTGTAGCAAAGACACACTTGGCTGGGTTGAGGGAAACCCAAAACTCTCTACATCTTAGAAATACTTGTCTCAAATGATCAAGATGAACTTTTACATTCTTGGAATATACAGTTATATCATCAAGGTATACTAAGACAAACTTTTTGATTAATCTTTTGAAACTCACCTTCATTGCCTTTTGGAATGTGGCACCGACATTTGTTAGTCCAAATGGCATCTTGCAATAAGCATAGGTGCCCCATTTAGTAGTAAATGTTGTCTTATATCTGTCAGATTCTTTAACCAACACTTGGTTATAACCAGAAAATCCATCAAGAAAAGAGAACCTCCTTGACCCACTGACCTTGGACAGAATTTGCTCCATAGAAGGGAGAGGGTGGTGATCCTTAAGGGAAGCCTGATTAAGATCCCTAAAGTCCACACACAATCTGATTTCTCCATTCTTCTTCCTTACAGGGACAAGGTTAGCCACCCATGATGAGTGTTTGATAGGAAAAATTATGTTAGCTTCAATCAACTTGGATAGTTCCTTCCTCATTAAGGGTTCAATCTTGGGATTCACTGGCCTCTATTTTTGCCTTACTGGTTTGACCCTATCAACTAAATATATGGTATGCTGAAACAAACTAGGGTCAAACCCCTTTAAGTCATCATATGTCCAAGCAAACACATCATTAAATTCTTGACATAGATGAATGTAATTTTCTTGCTCAGCTTTAGAACATACCTTCCCCATGTTAAGAGATTTTCCATCAGCAATAGTAACTGGAGCATGATCATCCTTTTCTGCAGCTAGATTTATTCCTTTGCCTCTTGTCTGATCATCAGGATTAAAGACACTCTCCAAGGTAATGAGACCCTTGGGAAACTTGTTGGAACTAAGGTGAATGATCTGATCACCATACTGATCTTGTAGTCTTGACTGATTTCTTTCTGAAAATTTTGCTTCATTCTGCAAGAAACTCACAATCTGCTCATCAGACTCAAACACCTACCAATGAGTATTATTATTAGGAACAATAGGCCTTACTACCACCCTTATTTGTTGCTTCCTCTCTTCCTCGAGATTCCCTGGCACATCATAAGATGCACCCACTGCTGCAAGTCTATCATCATATTTGTTTTCTTTCCTAGGAATGCTTTGGATATTAAATGCTTGGAAACCCTCAAGTAAATCCCAAGCTCTATGTTTGTAAGACTTGAGTAGGCCATTTTTGGTGATATTCTAATTTCTCACTTGGTTCACTACCAACTCACTGTCTCCATATACTTTCAAGGCTTGAATTCCCCTCTTTTGGGCAAGTAGGAGACCTTGGATCAAGGATTCATAGTCGACCACATTATTGGTACAACTGAATTGGAGCCTAAAAGAGAAGTAGTATCTTATTTGTGTAGGAGAGATCTACATAACACTGGCCCCTGCTCCATTTCTATTCCTTGAGCCATCAAAGTACATATTCCATATTCCACTCATGTCATCATTAGCTCCAACAAGATCAGGAACTTGAGCCTCCTTCTCTATTATGCAATATGTACTAAGGCCTATCTCAAGAGTTTTTGACATAGGCTCAAACTGACATGTCTTTGCCCACTCATCTAAGAAGAAATTAGGAATCTCTACTATGGAGGTGGCAAGCTCATTTACTATGTCATTTTCATCCATCTCCAAAATGGGGCAATTCATATTAATGAAGTTGGGAGTGTAGGGTTTAGTGTGATGAAGGGCTTGAGGTTCTGCTCTAATTGAAGTGTTGGCCCCATATCTGGTCTTAAATGACATATAAGACCAATCAGCAGATATAAATCCACCTATTTGGGCAGTGAAGTCTCTTGAAAGACAGATGGAAAAATAGGGCTTGACTTCAGCAACAGATATGTCTTGAATCACAGTAAAACCAGGGCATGCATGTAGGGCCATTTCCACACTCCTAAGGATGCCTATGATTTTGACAGTACTCCCATCTAGTTGTAACACATCCCTAATAATGGGCTCATATTTCATTCCTAAAGCATCAGCAACACACCTAGGCATTACTAAGCTGCTAGCCCCTGAATCTATCATGCAATTATGGACTAACTTGACCCCTATAATCAGAGAAACATAGAATGGAGGAGGTCTAACCTTTTTATTTGTCTCCACATCACCTGATGGTTGTACTAAACTAGTGTCACTCTCCATGGTAGATGATTGATCTTTGGGCTCAATCTTTTCCAATTCTTGTTGTAGCATCCTTTTCTGCATTGGTATGGTGGCAATTGCATCCCACATGGAAATGCTTACATTGGTTTTCTTCATTTTCTCTACCACACTCAAGGGTGCATTAGGAATTTTAGCAAAAACTTTAGGAGCTGTACCCATGAGAGGCTGAGATGGAGCAACATAGGGATCACTTGCATCCTCCTTTCTTGGACCTTGCCTTTTCTATTGTGAAGTGTTTGTCTACTCATTTTCTTTTTGTGTATGAGGTATAACACTCGAAGTTGAGGCTTGCTCAGGAGAAAGGGGGGCAGTATGTTCCATAGCTCTCCTCTTGCTTCTTGTGTTATGAGCAACAGAATCCTAGTTTACATTACAATGCTCCTCCATCTGGTGATTCATAAAAGAGCAATCACCCTGCCTCTGAACATATGAGGCCTCCTTGGGATGATCTTCATTGTGTGATTGCTTTACTACAGACTCCTAGACAGTTAGGGCCAAATAAGATTCTTCTTTCTAACATAGGCAGTAGGTATAAGAATAGTTACATGAAGGACAGAAGTCTTGATCTTGGGCTAAGTTATTTTGAGGAACTAAAGCTCTACTCTGATTTGAGCTTGAAGCAGTAGCATGACTATTTTGCCTATTCTGATCAAAAGAGCTATTCCAATGATTAGGAGGCCTACCACCACTTGTAGCCTGATGTTGTAATTGGGGAGGCTTGCCACTTTGGGCTTGCTGCCTTTCTAAGGACACCACCTTGTTACTCATTTTTTGTATTAGAGAAAAACTATCCTCTAATCTCTTCCCTTGGTCCTTCAACTCCTTCCCCTGTTCTTGCAATTTTTTATCCAGAGTCCTCTCTCTTTTCTCTGTATTCAGCACTAGACCTTGGAGCATTTCCTTGAGTTCATCTATTCTGCTTGAGGATGTGGAAGCTTGGGGAATTAGAGTAAGGGCTTGTGATGTAGAAATTGTAGGAAGGGGGGCTATCACTGGTTGGTGGTTGGGAACATCAGGAAAGAAAGGCATAGGATGCCTTGGAGCCAACTTTCCTCCTTGTATTAGGATGTTCTCAGCCTTTATAGTTGTCTCATAAGCATTCGGTAATGTATCCCCTCCCATAGTTTGGATTGTGGTGGCAATGTCACTGTTGAAAGCTCTAAGGTAATGCAAGAAGACATTACCAGGGGTAGGCTTCACTATAGTAGGTATCATATCCCATGTCTTTTGGAATCTGTAATTAAAATCAGTCATACATTCATGGGGGGCTCTTTTTATTGTAGTCAGCTACTCTAGTAGTGACAAATGGTCACTCTTATCCTCAAAATGTTTGCATAATCCTGCTCCTAGTCCATCCCAATCAGTTATGGAACCATGAGCTAAGCCTCTATACCACTACAATGCTTTTCCTTTTAAAGATGAGGCTAGAAGTCTGACAGCAACATCATCTTCTATAATACCATGAATATTGCAGACATTCACTACCTCTTGGATATGCTCTAAAGGGGAAATAGAAGTTTCACTAGTAAAATCAGGTATACCTTTTAGTGCAGATATTGGTATATCATGTCTTTGGGCTAACAACAGAGGACTTCCACCATTAAAGGTGGCAAAAGCATGAACTCTTGGCTGTGCCATATAAACAAGTGTTCTATTAATGAGTGTTGATGGCAATCTAGGCTGAGTTTGAATAGTAGGGGGAGTAGATATAGATCTTACAGGTATATCAACTGTTATTCTACCCCTAACTGGTGATAATGAAGTTCTAGTCCTTCTTCTCCTAGGATTTGAAAGAGAAAGCTCTTGATATTGAAATTTACCTCTAGAAGATGCCCTTGTTTCAGTCCTGGGCATGAATCACTGCAAACTTGGTCTGGAACCAGACTTTTTGATGTTTAGAGTCGCCAAGTACTTGAAGAATCAGCCTCTTGAAGGCTTGAAAATTGAAGCCAGCACTACTTCTTTAGCATTTATCTCTAGAGTTCTTTCTTCTTGACACTAGTAGACCTGAAATCTTCTGATATGGGTCCCACTGGGAATGCCAAAAATTGTTGTCACTTAGGGTTGCACCCTTGTCCAAGGCCTATGTGCGAGGACAACCTAGTGAAACATGGAAACAACCTCCAAGCTGTGGGACTTGAACTACGAGGTTGAGTCTCCGAAGAAGGCCAGCTTCCTCTTACTGTCAGGGCGCACCTATCTATTCTCAGAAGGGAAAGGGAGAAAGAGAGCATTAAAGAAAATCTACCGAGTCTAATCTAAGGTAGTGATGCACCAACACAGAGTGTTCAGACTCATTTTCCTGCCCATATATGCACTACGAAACTAGGGTAACATTCAAGGTCATACATTCATTCAGACTTATATCAACCAACAGCCACATGCAGATCAAGAGACCAACTGAATAACACCAGGAACAAAAGATTTCACTTGTATATTATTCAATAGGCCAAAGATAGATACAGTATGCAGACCACTATTCTCAACAATGCATCAATGAGAGGAAAAATGATACACATACACGTTGATGGCTGAAAGAGATGATACAGGATGTTTATCTAGCTCAGAGACAAAGGGATTTTTCACTGCAAGTCTGCAAGCAGTAGCTGAGAAAATTAGGAAGAGTTGACCCTTACAAAATGTACAAAATCTACCTTTATAGTTCAGGCGTAACTAAGATCTTTTTGGCTGAAATGGCCCTGCAACTACCTGCCATTGAGTACCATGGAAGACAATCATGGAAAAAATCTCCAGAAAATTTTATCTCTTTCACCAATAATGTCTTGAGAAGACTGAAAACGGTGTCATAATTGCGCTTCGACTTGGTAGATGGATCAACGGGTAGGTGGAGTGTCATTCTGTGTTTTACATTTACTCTGGTAGGTCGAGATTGATCATGGAGATCAGATTGAATGAAAAAATTGATTATCCTCGCCTCCTGGTTCATGAATCCGTCAAGGTCAAAAGGTCAACTAGGCTCCCTATGCGTCAACTAGGCCACACGAGCCAATTGCATTTCTTTATTTCGCCACCTGGAGGTCCTCCTGTGGTCGATCACCCTTCATTGGACTAACCGCGCCACCCTGAATACTATCATGATGGTGATGGTTACACTAACTGCCAACCGCCATCCTAGACTTTGCTGACAGGATGCATGTCAACAAGGCGCTGTGTCACCAACATAACCCTCGCACATCTCTGCCATAGCATGATGGTGCCTACCATCGATCGGCCTCGATCCAACGATCATGGAGACTCGTCATTCTGCAAACTCTTCCCTTGTAAATCATTGGGCCCACGGCACATGTGGCACTTCCACATTGGTCGAACGATCGCTTAGTCCTTACTGCGCTAGCTGTATGAAACATGATTCCACCAGGACACATGGCGAATGGGTGCTAACTCGCTATCATAAAATTTATGCAGTTTCTCCATGGTGAGATAGCGCCTGCTGCTAATCCCTGTAGATCTGACGGTGTAGAACCCACCTCTGCAATGTGCTGGTTGCATCAAGAAACTGGTCCCACAACATGTCTGTGCCCTCACCTGGCATATGTGGCAATTCCTAATTTGTTGTGGAGCCTCCACTCCACGACTGGGCCCATCCTGTTTGGCACCACCTCAGCAACGCATCTTGGTGAGACTTGACCCCACTGACACATGGAAAAAGGGCACCAAGTCGCTATGCTTAAAAACCCGTAGCTTCGCCATGGCGAGATGGCACCTGCCGTTGATCCCTTCCAATCCGACAGTCACAAAACTCTCCCTCCTGCGACCCTCCTTTTCTCGTGATTCGCCGGGCCCGTTGATACGTGGCATCTCCTTGTTGGTCTATTGGTTACTTAAATCTAACTGTACCGGCGGCATGAAATGTAGCCTCACCAAGACACGTGGCGCACAGGTGCTATGTCACCGATGTTAACTCCTAGGCAGTTCTCGATAGCGAGATAGCGCCAGTCGTAGATCCCTGTGGATCCGACGATCGTGAAGACTCACCATTCCTTCTGAGACTACTGGGCCTACTGTATGCTGTACACTAACTAATACACACATAGCACTTCCCTATTGGTTTGACAAAACATCAGCTGGCAATCCAAGACCTAATCCGCAGAGCGACCACGTGTCAGCTAGGCACCATGTCGCTAAGCAAAAATCGAGACCAAATTCCCATAGCGCCATAGCACCTACTGACAGCGTACCTTCAAATTTACACTTGCCCCCATTTGATTCACTATCTTGATGCAGGGCTGACAAATTGCGTTGTAGAGTATCGATGGGAACCATTTGCCTGATCCTTCCTCGCCACGATGAACTTTTCGTTTGGGTGCTATGTCGCCATCGAAAAATGCATTGGTTTTCCCTTGGTGCCATGGTACCTCGCCATTTTTTTTTTGAAACCTTCAGGACATGAAACTTTTTTGCCCGTTGCCATGAAGCTTCTGACCTGCTGTACTCTACGATCTACGACCAAACTCTGAAAGAAACCTGGTAATCCTTGGTGAGACCTGGCCCATGTCGATCCATGTTGCGGATGGTCGCCATGTTGCTATGATAAAATTTGCACATCTTCGCCATAGCGAGATGGTGCCATCCGTTGATGTGACCAAATTTGACGATCATGAGGACTCATCATACCTCATGCTTCTGCCCTCGATGTCGATACACCTGGCATCTCTTTGAGACACGGCCCCACCTGACACATGTCACTAGGGCGCGATGTCGCTGTCATAACCCTCGCGCAACTCCTCCATAGCAGGATGGCGCTTACCATTGATCTGAGCTGATCCAATGGTGGCAAACGTAAGCCCTAACTGTATTAGCCATGCTGACAGGAACTCTGACCTGGCACACGTGGTTCCTCCTGATTCGTCGTCGCAACACCTGATCATGTCGATCGTTGAAACTTGTTGCCGTGACTATTTCTGTAGGGTGCTATGTCGCTATGGAGATTTTCTGGCTGATATGCGATAGCGACATAGCGCCAAGCACGTCCAGAACCTTTTTCAACCTATGGAATGCTGGACCCACCCCTGCAACATGTCGATAGGGCGTCATCACGCTATCATAATTATCGTGCATTTTCTTTATAGCGTGATGGTGCCAACCGTCGGTACCGCTTAGATCTGACGGCTAGAAACTTGTGGGTCATAGCATTAAATACTAATTCGAGACTAACTATTTCACGAGCCATGCATTCAAATTTAAATCCTTGGCGGTAAAATCAGAGGTAACAACTCCTTATAGGGTCCATCCTATAACAAGGAACATATATATCTGTATATCATCAAGAGGGTATTATCCCCATCGAGGTTTTCCCTTTGCCAGGGTTTCACCCTCTTAGTATTCCCTACTTCTAACAAGAATTCTATTAAGTAGACAAATTGAACAAGGAAGTGTGAAAAAGGAGTAGAGTGTTTACTAAATGTGAGTTAGTGATCTAAAGGATTATTAGATGTGAGTTTTATGATCTAGTTACAAGATCAAAAGGAGAAGAAGTTCAGTTGACAAGATAAAAAGTGGAGGAGCAATACTATTAAATTATATTATTCTTCAAGGAATAATTTAGAGATGATTTTGATAGTGGGTTCATTGGTCATGCCCTGAAACTATTTGGAAAGGGGGTCCATCTTTATTCTACAACTCTTAACAAGGTTCTCACAACTCCTAAAAGGCTTGGAATCTTCTAAGAGAAATTCAAAGTCTCGTAACAGGGACTGATAGGTATTGAATATTGTTATATATTCTTAACAGGGTCCATCCTCTAACAAGGAATATTTATAATACTACATCATCTTGTGGGTACCATTCCCACTAAGGTTTTCCCTCTAATTAATGGTTTCCCTAGTTAAATTATCTAGTGTAATTGTTCTTGAGTATCTTGTTGTGGTTTCTAATTATATTTTGTCATATGGTTAAAGTTTTATAAGGTTGAAAATTGTGATATTAGTTAGATAATTGATTCACTCCCCTCCCCATAGTTATAATGGTGGACTATATATTCTAAAAATTGGTATTAGATCTCTAGGTCCTTGAAAAGAAAGGTTAACAGCTTTTGAAGATCACTAGTGAGTCACTTTAGAAAAGATACTCCCAAGTCTAATAGAGGAAATTTTGACAACCAAAAGATGAAGTTTCCTATTGAGATATTAGAAATTTTTGAAGAACTAAGCATTGAGTTTCTAGTTTCAAAATCCTTTTGTTGCATACAAAAGAATAGAAGCATAAGTGAAGATAGATCTAGATCTGAAGACAACATGAAGATCAAAGAAGGTATTGATCGGCTTATGAAAGAGTGAAAGAAGTAATGGAAATTTTTGTTTGTTGGACATGTTAAAATTTTGGTAATTTTTCATCTAGATTTCTTAAAGAGAGTAAGAAAATATAGAAAAAGTTCACTTTTTGATTAAGATGAAGAATTTAAAACAAGTGTTGAAAGATTTTTGAATGACTATGATAATGAGATTGAATTAGTTAAGAACAATGAAGTAATAAAAGAGATAGATTTGGTAACTATTGTTGATCCAAAGGAAAACCATGAAAATGTAGAAGTTATCATTGAGACTAATGATTTGTAGAATAGGAAATAGATTGAAGAACAAAGATTTGAGCCTAGAGAAAAAGAAAGACTTTAGTTAACAACTACTAGTTGAAGTATATAAGAGAATCACCCCCTCGAGTAGATAATTAGATGGAAAGGATTTCGACAACAAGAGGGAATAGATTATGAGGACATATATGTGCCTATAGCTAGAATAAAAGTAGTGAGAATGTTCTTGTCTTATGTAGCATACAAGTAAATGTAAATCAAATGGATGTTAAATCATCTTTTCTAAATGGATAACTTGAAGAAGAGGTATACAAATTGAGTAGCTAGAAGGTTTCCCTTTGATGAAAGAAAGAGATATGGTATGTAGACTAAAGAACACTCTCTATGGTCTAAGACAAGCACCTAATACTTGGTATGCAAGGTTGGACAACTATTTGGCAAAGCTTGGATTTGCTAAAGATATCGTAGATAGTAACCTGTATTTGAAAGAAATAGAGAATGATTTATTAATAATATTAATTTTTGTTGATGACATAATATTTGGAGGTGAGGATGAAGCAAGTGATAAGTTTGCTAAAGAAATGAAGAATGATTTTGAAATGAATATGATAGGAGAAATGAAGTTTCTCTTTGGATTGCAAATTGTACAAAATAATGGTGGTATTTTCATTTCACAAGCTAAGTGCCTGAAAGATTTGTTGAAGAGATTTGGATTGGAATTTTTTAAACCTATTGGTACACCTATGATAACTAGTCACAAGTTATCTAGCAAAGATGAGACAATTGAAATTGAATAGAAGAAGTACAGGTCCATGATTGGAGGTTTCTAATATCTGACTCACACCATACCACACATTGAAAATGTAGTTGGGATTGTAACTAGATTTCAAGCTAATCCTAAGGAGTATCATTATGCAGTAATAAAAAAGATATTTAGATATTTGAAAGGAACATCTGATTATGGAATATCGTATGATAGATCAAGTGATTTCACTCTATGTACATATACTAGTGCATATTGGGTAGGTAGTATGGATGATAAAAAGAGCACTAGTGGTGGAGCATTTTATCTTCGAGGAAGACTACTTTCTTGGCTAAGAAAGAAATAAGATTATATTTCACAAAGTACAACTGAGGTAGAGTATGTTGTAGTAGCAAATAATTTTAATCAAGTGATGTGGATGAAATAGATGTTGAAGGATATTAGGATTGAATTTATAGAACCTCTTATCATATACTGTGATAACAAAGTTATAGTAGCTATGTCTAAGAATTTTGTATGGCATTAAAAGAATAAGAATATATATATTAATTATCATGTCTTGAGAGATTAGGCAATACAGAATAGATTAGATTGGAGTATATGAGTACTAAGGATCACATCACAAATATCTTTATGAAGCCTTTATCTAAAGATACATTTGAGTACTTGAGAGGTATGCTCTGGGTTACGCCCCTACCTAATTTAGTGTAGAGAATGCAATTCATAGATCTATTGTTAGACTATAATGAATGTTGATGTGTCCTAGATGGGGGAGAATATATGATGAGATGAATCATTGAGGACTCTTGGTATTTTGTCTTGAATAGTTTCTTTGGACACTTGAGCTAGATGAAGACTTGGAGAAGAAAAGTTGACATATTGATACCTTTGACATTGATGTCAATGGGGGAGAATATGCATGAAAAAAATCTCTTAAGTGTGTTTGGGTGAGAAGAGTGCATGTAAATCTATACTTTATTAGGGATATTTAGAAAAATTCATGTAAGAGATAGAGAAATATCTCTATGGGGGAGATATAAAGAAGAAGAAGAAGAAGAAAGTAGTTTTCTTAAAATTTCAGATTTGAATAGAGGATTTGGAAAGATGAGTATAGCAGCAACAACAACAAAGTACTATTGTGTATTCTTGGAACTTAGATGTTTATCATCTATGTTGCCATCAGTGCCAAAGGAGGGTATTTTTACCATTAATGCTGATGATAATACACTAGAAGAGTATCCTAAGAATTCTAGAGTATTAACATGTTGTAGTCATGACTATGTTTGTCATTTATGTTAACATAACAATAAATCTAAGAAGACTGGTAGAGTAGCAGGCATAAATCTTAGTTGTACAAATAATTTTTGATTGTCTAGGATGTATATGTAAGGACATGTTTTATGTTGCGTCATGATGTTAAGGTGTAACCCAAAGAATCTAATTTGAAGATGTATAAAATGTCATGCCCAAAAACACCAACAAATTATGTTTTAATATTTAAGAGTGATAATAGGATTAAATGTAATAAACAAGTATTCAAATAAATTCACTAAAATTCCTCACGCACATGTATAATTATAAAATTTAAACACAACTCAAATGCAAATTTTCTTAACATATTTAAAACTTAAAATTGCATAGCTAAGCATATATATCAACATGTTATTAGATTAATCTAATTTAAACGAATGTGATTACCATTCATAAAAATGTGCAGTAAGGTAACACCATCACATCTGATTTTTAAATAACATAAGCAAAATTGAAAAAAAAGCTATAAGACTCAATGCAAGTATATTTACTCAATCTCATTTTTTTTTCTATAAAACTACTTGGTTCAAGGGCTCCACTGGGAAAGAACCAATAAGAAAACCTGGCTTCATTACCACTTCAAAAAAGGTTTAAAAATACATTTCTACACAGGATTCTAATCTCGAACGTAATTGAATTTCAACAATCAATATACATTTCCATCATGGCCCTTAACAAGGGTTCCATATCAATTTCTGCAACACATTACTAAGAACCGTGGAGAGAACAAGATCTGATTAGGTGACAACAAGAATGACCAAGAAACAAATAAAACATGCATACTCATACAAGGTTTTCACAATAGGATTCACAATGAATCAACACTAGGGAAAGGTGGATTCTTCCAACCAGGAGAAGTCAAGCACAACACCAAACAGATGCCCAATCGGGGCTATAAACCAATAACTTTTGTTCTTCCATTTCAACATACCATAATCATACAAGGTTTGTGTTGACAGGAAGGGGCCCATAACACCCTGCCCTTTCTCCCTCTTCTCATCCTGAGAAGAGACTCTACACTGGTTGGAGTCCGACTAAACAAACCTTTCCCAAAATTGGTCACTTCTGCCCTATCCAAGGGTGAGTAATACCAAAACACCCATGCAAGAAAATCTCAAAATTTCAACATAAACATGAAAAGAAATCATCCAAAATAACATGGTTTTCAAATCTTCCCAACATACCCACAAATATACAAAAATTCAAACAACAACAAGGTAGCATAAGCATGAAACAAACATGAAATTTGAACAAGGGAGATGAGAATTTCTACCTTCACAAAGAGGTAATGGAAAATGAACAAGTTTGAGTAGAGCTTTCCCCTTCCTTGCTCCAATCTTCCAAGACTCCTCTCTAAATGTAGGGATTGGGTAACCCCCTCCATTAGTCCAAGAAGGGCCTCTAAATAAGCCTCAACTCAACCACCAACCAAAAAAAATAACTTCTCCCACCCACCTACAAATCTAGAAGCTCGTAACTCAACCCACACTATGGTTAAACACTAAGGTTAAACACTAAGTGGAGGTGAGGTAAGGCAACTGATGGTAACCACTTGCAATTTTCGTAGAAAGGTAAAATGAGACATTTTGAGTGATCTCAAAAGTCAAAAAAAGGGGCTTAGGGGTTGGAAAAGACCCCCAACCCATACCCATACCCCTTACGCATAATTATTTCATATTTTAAATCCTTAGGAATATGTTTGGAACCAAACAAAAGCTAGGAAATAATTAGGACCAACTAACAACTCTAAAATGCAGATTAGGCACTAATCTGGATTAAGGGTGACTAAACTCGATTAAAAACCCAATTAGCAAAAAGACACTAACTAAATCTGACTTAGGTCCAAAGGTTACACAGCTAACCCTAACTAGCACGCTGAAGAACATAAGAAAATTCATGAGTGTCAAGTGACACTATAAGAACACAGTTATGAACATTAACATTTACTGATCACAGAAAGATACATACAGACATCCCGCAATTAGTTTAATTATGAACAAAAAGATTTCCAAAATTAGAACATAAAGATCAGTTCTATTCCTTCATCGAGTTTCTCGGCTAAAATATCCGCACACTCATTGCACACATTAATAGTCCCGTAAAATCACATGTACATATGTATATACATATAAAAAATTCACATAAATTGAAACATACATCAATCACGGTTTTCTTCATCCTACTTATATCCTTAATCATAAAGATTCCAAAATCAATGTGTTAATCCTACATTTTACTTAATTCATCAACATACATATACATAAAACTTTAAATGATGAATATCTAATATCTAAAAGTAACATCACACGCCATGAAATAATCAATATGTTCAAGCATCAAATAATGTCTCAACATCTCAATTTGTGAGTATCAAAATAATAGTAATGTATCACTATGCTACGATGGATCAGGGCTAACTCAGAACATAATGCTTCAATTACTTAGCTATTTAATTCATTTCTACTCACATTTAATCATCAGTAATTATATAATCAATATGACATATAACTTATTCATTAATTTAGATTAAATTAAAGAATAACCATTAAGGTAACAAAATCAATAACATCATCATTAAGTGAAACACCTTGTACTATTGTTAGTGCAAATTTAATGTTCAAATAGTTGAGACAACATATTCCTTCTCTAATCTTTAAGTATTAAAGCATGGATGTATCTGTTGTTCTCAATTTTCATTAGGACATCTAAAAACCTACAACAATAGTCCATATCCATTCAAATCTCCTATAAAAAATTTGACAGAGAAATTCATATTTAATAAATACGTACGAGGAGGGGCCTCACATCCTCTCCCACTAGCCTTTGACTTCCTCCTGGAAGTCGCACAACTAGAATATGCATGAAGCTCCCTCCAACTGGGTTTCCTTAAAAATCAACTTGGTTCTTTATTTAGGTTAAACATGTTTAATTTAGAGTTCCCATGACATACTAATTTCTTGATAGGATACTCAATGAGTCCATCACTTCACATGCACCTTTCCATCTAAAAGTTCTTTTGGTTAACCATAATCTTATCCAATTGATGTTGGGTGCAATTTCATTACACAAATAGTTGACGGATGCCACTAGTCCTATTCTCAAGTCCTAGGAGAGGGTGGGGCATAGACACTCTCACTAATGACCCCAAACCCTAATGTTAAACATCCACTAAATTGTTAGGAATCCCATTTTGGTAGGCCCATCATATGACACTTTTCCAACAAAATTTAAAAGAAAGTGCCTCACAAGTTAAATTCAACATCAAGGATGAAACATCCAACGCAAAGTCAAAAAGTAAAAATAAAAAATCAAAGAAATAAAGAATGGCCACTATAGAAAAATTTAATCAAGAAATAAAGACATAACGAAGAGCCAAAATAGAATTATCAATGATACATTTAGCTAATAGGCCCACATCACACTGATGACAAAAAGGAAGAACATTAAGAGTACCAAATCTGAAATCAGCCAAATATGGACATAAATCCAATTACTTACAAAATTTACATTACTGACAAAATGCGGCCATACCAAGTCACTGAGGAACATGAGGGATCTTAGGTCTTCCAAAAACATTGCAGGGATCTTCGAAGTATCTTAACATGTGGGGACATCAATGTCAATGTTTACTTACTCGCTCTTACAACCATCTCCTTGCTATTGATATAGGTCATCATCACTATTCTTTAACATACCTGATGGCTTATAATCCTCTTATAACTTACTTTTGATACATGAAACCTTTAGTTCATATTAAGTTGGTGATCTCATCAAGAATTTATGATGTCTTGCCATTTTCATTAAGTTAATAATCAATGAGTATGAAAGGATCATTAAATCAGAGCATTTGTTATTAAGTTGATTTCGACCATTGTTTCATTATTACTTTAATTTTAAGGTAATAGACTATAATTAAACTAAATGAATCAAATTATTCTAACCTCACAATACTAGGCAACTACCTAGATGCATCCTCAACACTTAAAATTTTCTTCAAAACTAACTTAGTTTTACAACCTTTACTAATCCAAAACAATTTAAAATAAATTAACATTGGCCTATGATTTAAGAACGATATCACCACTTAACATATAAATATAACTTATTTTTAAGATGGATAAAATATATCAACTAACTTATTTTAGAAAACCTAATAACCAATAATGATAATAGCTTCCTTAACACATAACACTTTGCTAAATACTAAAACATCTAATGTTTCATCAAATTAACTTTAATAAATTTTGATATATGAAGCATCTTACAACTCAAGGCTAATATCAATTAATAAATATATTTAATTAAAAGACAAACAATCATCTATATTATTCTACATCATTTCATCCTCTTTATACTTACTCAATAATTAAAATAATATAGGACAATACACATATAATTCTTAAGTTAAACTAAATAATAGAACAATTAGCTTAGCTACTTAATTTCCAAATAAAAACTAACACAAAATAATTGCTAATAATAACCTATAGTAATTATCACTTTATTGAAACTAACACTAGGTTACAACTAAATTAATTTTAAAAAATCAACATTCTAAATAAAAAAAATAACATTAACTTAATCTCTATTAACACTAACTATAATAAATAAATAAAGACGATTATAAATAGAAATATACTAATGCTTACAATGAATTTATTAAATTACCAATAAATTAAGACTAACTAAGTAAAATAATAAAAACAAATATTAACATCAAACAAACTAACCTTCCAAAATAATAAAGAAATCACTAACATCTATACTTAACTAACTATTACTAACCCATACTTTAATGCATTCTAATAATAATAAAAACATATGCATTAAAATACATAAACATAAATCTTAAACTTAATTCAAAACTGAACAATATTTACAAATTAATCTAACACCCCACTCACATCCAAATTAACCTAACCTCGCTAACCATCCTAACCAAACCCCACTCACCATCCAACTGAAAATCATCTCCCTACCTCACGCTACCCAAGGGAGATGCACACATTTTGAATCAAAGGACATGCCTTCTGAGTTAGGGAAAAAAAATGCATGTCAAAAGAATTGATTTTCTTTTTGTTTCTATTTTCTTCCTCAACATGATGAAATGCGAGTCTAACATGGATGAAATAAATGATGAGATATTGCAGGAATTTTTGGATGTCAATTAGTAGTACCTCTATCTCTTTTCAATTAATTATTGTGTCTACCAACTCTAGTTTCTTATCAGATTAAATTGCAACAATAGGCGTAACTGTCTTGGCAGAATAAGGTTCTAGCCATTAATAGCGAGAGTTCATTCAATTTCAAAATACATGGGAAAGATAGTAGCAAGACGTGGAAAAACTTGTTTTGTTTGTTAACTTTATTCAAACACCCGCCCTACACAATCAAGACTCTACCCTTTCCACTCAAATCAACTTGCCAGTCACATTAACTACAAGTCAGGGGTATCAGAGGATTCGATGTCGAGATCAGGAGGAGACAAAAGTTTTAAACACCCTGCACCAACATCTCCCACTCCACTCAACTTGGCGCTAATCATGGTACTGTGACAACATGTAGCCGCCAAAAAAAAGGGCACTAATTTAAATAGAAAAACAAGTCAAGGGGATTTCAAATTAGTCTGTTATACCAGCCTGTAAATGTCTGCCATGATCAATCCCTATGAAGGCATCCATTGCCCTTCCCTTATAGTGTGACACTGTATGAATTCACCTCAACACCACTTCTTGGACATCCAATGCCAGGCCTTTAAAGAAATGGTCGCTAAACATCTCTCTCAATCACTATCGCCCATTACACTATCTCTACAACAAGGCTGACGATTCCACACTCATGACGAGTGGACAATTTTTTTTTGCTTCCCTTTTCAAATCAATGCATATTTAATAAATGTGCCAAGGTCAAATATGATTGCACCAAGGGGGGAAATAGGATTTGGAATCATGAATTTTGGTGGTTGGGTTCTTAGGATAGGATAGAGGTAGTTATTACATGGGTAAGACTTTAGGATTTATTTTTATTTTTTTTAGATATGTATTTAATGTACTTTTAAAAAAACAAAAACTCTTATTCAAATTTATATTATTAATTAAATCTAAAAATGATATATAAGGGAATCATTTTATTATGCTCTGTTCAAGGGAAGGGGATTAATCCATTCCTCATACAAAAGACAAAACTATTTTCCTCAAGACATGAATTTTTTTTTTCAAGCCCCCATTTTTTTTAAGTATTAATTTTATTTTTTTTCAATGCAAAATCTATTTTTATGGCAAGGGGGTATATATATATATTTCTTGAACTATAACATAGGGTTTAATGTTTTGTTTGTTTATTCACATGGGCCTAATTCTTCTTTCAATCAAATACAAAAATGTGAGAGGAGGTTAATTCATGTAGTTTTAAATGTCCACACTTTACATGGACCCATTTATTGCCCCAGTGTTATGAAACTAGGCTCTGATACCAAAATGTCATGCCCAAAAACACCAACAAATTATGTTTTAATATTTAAGAGTGATAATAGGATTAAATGTAATAAACAAGTATTCAAATAAATTCACTAAACTTCGTCACGCACATGTATAATTATAAAATTTAAACACAACTCAAATGCAAATTTTCTTAACATATTTTAAACTTAAAATTTCATAGTAAGCATATATATCAACATGTTTTCTAATTAATCTAATTTAAACGAATGTGATTACCACTCATAAAAATGTGTAGTAAGGTAACACCATCACATCTGATTTTTAAATTACATAAGAAAAACTGAAAACAAAGCTATAAGACTCAATGCAATCATATTTACTCAATCTCATTTTTTTTTTCTATAAATCTACTTGGTTCAAGGGCTTCGTCAGGAAAGAACCAGTAAGAAAACTTGGCTTCGTTGCCACTTCAACAAAGTTTTACAAATACATTTCTACACAGGGTTCTAATCCCAAACATAATTGAATTTCAACAATCAATATACATTTCCATCATGGCCCTTAACAAGGGTTCCATATCAATTTCTGAAACACATTACTAAGAATCGTGGAGAGAACAAGATCTGATCAGGTGACAACAAGCATGACCAAGAAACAAATCAAACATGCATATTCATACAAGGTTTTCACAATAGGATTCACAATGAATCAACACTAGGGAAAGGTGGATTCTTCCAACCAGGAGAAGTCAAACACAACACCAAATAGATGCCCAATGGGGCTATAAACCAAGAACTTTCGTTCTTCCATTTCAACATACCATAATCATACAAGGTTTGTGCTGACAAGTAGGGGCCCATAACACCCTACCCTTTCTCCCTCTTCTCATCCTAAGAAGAGACTCTACACTAGTTGGAGTTTGACTAAACAGACCTTTCCCAAAATTGGTCACTTCTGTCCTATCTAAGGGTGAGTAATACAAAAACACCCATGCAAGAAAATCTCAAAATTTCACCATAAACATGAAAAGAAATCATCCAAAATAACATGGTTTTCAAATCTTCCCAACATACCCACAAATATACAAACATTCAAACAACAACAAGGTAGCATAAGCATGAAACAAACATGAAATTTGAACAAGGGAGATGAGAATTCCTACCTTCACAAAGAGCTAATGGAAAATGAACAAGTTTGAGTAGAGCTTTCCCCTTCCTTGCTCCAATCTTCCAAGACTCCTCTCTAAATGTAGAGATTGGGTAACGCCCTCCACTAGTCCAAAAAGGGCCTCTAAATAAAGCCTCAACTCAACCACCAACCAAAAACAATAAATTTTCCCACCCACCTACAAATCTAGAAGCTCCTAACTCAACCCACACTATCATTAAACACTTAGTGGAGTAGAGCTAAGGCAACTCATGGTAACCACTTGCAATTTTCGCACAAAGGTAAAATGAGACTTTTTGAGTGATCTCAAAAGTCAACAAAAGGGGCTTAGGGGTTGGAAAAGACCCCAAACCCAAACCCATACCCCTTGGGCATAATTATTCCATGTTTTAAAGCCTTAGGAATAGGTTTGGAACCAAACAAAAGCTAGGAAATAATTAGGACCAACTAACAACTCTAAAATGCAGATTAAGCATTAATCTAGATTAAGGGTGACTAAACTCAATTAAAAACCCAATTAGCAAAAAGACACTAACTAAATCTGACTTAGGTCCAAAGGTTACATAGCTAACCCTAACTAGCATGCTGAAGAACATAAGAAAATTCACGAGTGTCAAGTGATACTATAAGAACACAGTTACAAACATTAACATTTACGAATCATAGAAATATACATACATACATCCCACAATTGGTTTAATTACAAACAACAAGGTTTCCAAAATTAGAACATAAAGATAAGTTCTATTCCTTCATCGAATTTCTTGGCTAAAATATCTGTACACTCATTGCACACATCAGTAGTCCCATAAAATCACATGTACATATGTATATACATATCAAAAATTCACATAAATTGAAACATACATCAATCAGGGTTTCTTTCATGCTACTTATATCCTTAATCATAACGATTCCAAAATCAATGTGTTAATCCTACATTTTACTTAATTCATCAACATACATATACATAAAACTTTAAATGATGAATATCTAATATCTAAAAGTAACATCACATGCCATAAAATAATCAGTATGTTCAAGCATTAGATAATGTCTCGACATCTCGATTCGTGAGTATCAAAATAATAGTAATGTATCACTATGCTACGATGGATCGGGGCGAACTCAGAACATAATGCTTCAATTACTTAACTATTTAATTCATTTCTACTCACATTTAATCATCAGTAATTACATAATCAATATGACATATAACTTATTCATTAATTCAGATTAAATACAAGAATAATCATTGAGGTAACAAAATAAATAACATCATCATTAAGTGAAACACCTTGTACTATTGTTAGTGCAAATTTAATGTTCAAATAGTTGAGACAACATAGTTTTTCTCTAATCTTTAAGTATTAAAGCATTGATGTATCTATTATTCTCAATTTTCATTAGGACATCTAAAAACCTACAATATTAGTCCATATCTATTCAAATCTCCTATAACAGATTTGACAAAGAAAGTCATATTTAATAAATACGTGCGAGGAGGGGCCTCACATAAAAGTTATGTTGGATTTACCAAGAGTAGTGTAGAGACATTGTGCTCAGGAAGTAGTTTATGATGTTTGCATTATATCTTCTAATTGAGATATAATAAGATGATGTGTGATTAGATCATGACATATGATAGTCCAATAGTGGCATTAGTGAATGAAAAGCCCTAGTATCACATGTGTGAATTTTTGTATAGACTCTGAGTTGGTGGTGCTATTTTAATTGAGAATTAATTAATTATCTTATTATAATTAATTGGGAAAGCCTCAAAGTTGAATCAAAGAATTATTTTGAATACAAGCTATAATAAAAAAGATATTTTCCTTATTTGTAAAGTATGGAATGTGATTGAGTAAATAAAGTGATCAAAGAAGTTTGAAAAGGAGAAGAGTGTTTAATGAATGCCAGTAAGCAACCCAAGGGATTATTGGATGTGAGTTTCATAATCTAGTTACAATATTTGAAGTAGTAGAATTCTGGTTGATAGGACAAAAAGAGGAGCAATAATTTTAAATTCTATTATTCTACAAGGAATAATATAAAGATAATTTGGACAATGGGTTCATTGTTCTTTCCCTAAAGCTATTTGGATAGTGGGTCCATCTTTCTTCCACAACTTCCAACAAGGTCCACACAACTCCTAATAGGATTGGAATCTCATACTGGGATTCAAAGTCTCCTAACAAGGACTGATATATATTGAATGTTGTTATAGACTCCTAGTAGGGTCCATCCTCTAAAAATGAATATTTATATTAGTACATCATCTTGGGGGTACCATCCCCACTAGGATTTTCCCTCTAATCAACAATTTCCCTGCTTAACATATTTGGTGTTATTGTGCATGAGTATCTTATTGTGGTTTATGATTATATTGCTCATATGGTTAAAGTTTAATAAGGATGATAATTGTGATATTAGTTGGATAATTAATTCATCCTACCCCCTCTCAGCTATATTTGTGGACTATATATTCTTGTAAGAATTTGTCAAAAAAATCATCGAAGACCAAGGACCTCAACAACTAGCACAAAATGGACCAAAAGAGTATGATCAGAATAACAATATGAAATTTAATTGATGTAAAAGTACATTAGGAGTGCCTGTATATAAGGGCTTCTAGAATGCTTCTAGAATGTCTAGGAGTTAGCAATATGATAAGCCTCACAACTAAGCACATGTCCACCAAGAGTATATTATCCTCCATTAAGCATAGTAGTTAGTGTGATGATGAGAGGATAAGCCTACAAAGGTGTGTCATGTAAAGTTATGTTGTAGACACTATGTGCTTAATTAAGAGTGCAAATAACTATGTTTCCAACATGAAAACTCAGTCAATTATGCAAACTCCAATGTTGTAGACACCATGTACTAAAATAGAGTTTCTTACTCATGTGTTGTCAACATGATAACTCATATGAGTACATTAACTCCTAGGTGTCTAACCTAATATATAATAAAGTAATGCATTTATCCTAAGTAAACTAAAGTGTAAATAATAATTATTTACACTAACACCCCCCCTTAACTGCAACCTAGGGGAATACACTTAAGCTCACAAAAGGTATGATGAAATGCATAATGGGTCTCGACTACTAGGCCAAGTTAGGTAACCAAGAAACAATGCAATGCTACAATGAAATCTCTCTGAAAATGAAGAAAGAGGGAAAACCTCATGGGAAAAACCCTCCCCCAAAAAGAGAGATATGTACAATATAGAAGAGAAGAGTCATGTAACCCCCCCGATGAAAAATCCCTCACCCCCAAGAAATCACACAAATGTAGATACTTGATGTTTGTGAAGGGATTTGTGAAGATATCAACTACCTATTACTCTATAGGATAATATTGCAATGTAATGACCTGCTCATGAATCAGCTCTCTGATGTAGTGCATGTGAACCTCAATGTGCTTTTGCCACTAATGTTGGACTAGATATTTTCAAATTTCAATGGCACTCTGATTATCACAATGGATGATTGTGGGTCTAGTTAGATCATAACCAAAATCCTTCATAATCTATTGTAGCCAAATAACTTCTTTTACCACATTCAAAGCTCCCCAATACTCAGCCTCAATTGAAAAAAGAGCAATGGTGTTCTACTTGTTACTCTAGCAATAAATGGGGCCAAAATCAAGATGAAATATATATCCTAAAGTAGACGTGCAAGAATCAAGATCCCTTGCATAGTTTGATTCTATATATCCCACTAATTGTAGTCTAGTACTGGCTGGATAGCATATCCCATGTGTATGTGTACCTTGGATATAGTGTGAGATTTGTTTGACTTCCTTCTAATGAAGTTCATGTGGCTCTTGCATGAAGTGAGAAACCATACCAACTACAAATGAGATGTTAGGGCATTTATGTTTCAAGTAGATGAGGCTTCCAACCAACTATCTATACAAAGTCACATCAACAAGTGGAGTGGAAAACTTTATTTCTAACTTAACACTTGAAAGAAAGGGAGTAGGTGCAACCTTGCAGTCACTTATACAAAATTGAGCAAGTAGATCAAGAGCATACTTGGGTTGTGATAAATTATCACTCATGAAGATTGATATATCTTGATACCAAGGAAATAGTGTAGTAGACCCAAGTCTGTCATCAAAAACCTATCCTACAAACTAACCTTGACACTTTCAATGATGGATGTTGTGCTCCCTATAATGATCAAGTCATCAACATAAAGCACAAGAAGCAAATGTGAATCATCCCTTTGAAGAATGCAGACATTTAGATTGAAATGACATCTAGTGAACCTTGCTGAGAGAAGAAAGGAATCCATCTTGGTATACCAAGGTCTTGGGGCTTGTTTAAGTCCATTGATAGATTTATTTAACTTCCAAACCATGATAGAAGTCTAGATGAATCCTTGTGGCTTCTCTATATAAATCTCCTCATAGAGATCACCATTCAAGAATGTGCTTTTCACATCCATCTAATGAACAACCCATCTCTGGGTTGCGACTATAACTAGTGTCAAATGAATGGAATTCATTTTTGTAACTAGTGCAAAGGTCTTAGTGTAATCAATGCTAGGTACAAGAGAATTTTTTTTTTCAACAAGTCAAGCTTTATGTTTATCAACACTTCCATTTACTACAAATTTGGTTTGATAGGTCCACTTACATCGAATCAATTTTCTTCCCTTAGGAAGAGAGATTGTGTCCCATGTATCATTTCCCATAAGAGAGTTATATTCTTCAATTTTGTAAAAATCCTCCTTTGTCACTTTACAATATAGGTTTTTGAGGGCATCCCAAGTTTCATTGGATGTATCATACTTCATGGTCTAAACAAGGATCTTGCATTCAACCCCAAACCTAATATCACTTAGGGCTTTCCTATCTTCCTATATCCAAGCATTGATATCACTTTTGGATACTTGATCACCTGTTGGTTTAGGAAAGGAACCATCTACATATTTAGAAACTTCATCATGCATCAACTCACACCATTTTTTAATAGACCATGTGGAATAGTTATGTGGTGTTAATTTTCGAATCTTAAAACTTCCCACGATGCAAGAAAAGAAAGATAATAGTAGGAAGAGAGGAACAAAAAACCAAGAGACACCCCCTTGTTCATTCAATCAAGAATCCCCTAGTGAAAGATTTTGGCACTTTATACTTAGTGTGATTACAATAGCCACTTGCCAATTTTGGCCATAGTGGTCTTTTACTTTTTTTTTGTTTACAACGTCCTTTTGGAGTTCAAATTTGGAACTTTACAATGTAGCTCAGAGATACAACAAGTTTGAAGCAATACAATACAAAGAAAGGACCTATTTCTAAAAGTGGTACTTTTGTCCACACACGCCTATAATCTGATTGTAGATCTAGAAAATAGATGAAAAATTATTCACTTTCAAAAAAAAATGAAACCTGATTTGGAGTCCAGATGAGCCCATATAGAGCATTTGAAGTTGAAAATGTAGGATTAGATAGGTATAGTCACCAAAAATGGTAATTTCTAACAAATCCATGCACGCAAACTAAAAAATAATAGCACCATTGAAAATTTCAAGAAATTTTAGCCAAAATAAGAAAATAATTGTACCTAATTTGGAGCCTAGATGACTAAGATATGGTCTCCCAAAGTTAGACTATCAAATTAAAACTAAATCTAGAACGGGGTCTGATTAGCAAACTATGATGTTAAATTTGATGTCCAAATGGCTATTGCAACAATATAATTTTGCCTATTGGTGATGGTCAAACACCTATCAATTTTAAACACATGACTAGCTGACATTAATGGAAATAGGCCACCCTAGGTGATGTGGCAGGGTCATACTATACGACTAATGATGAGGCATATGAATCTATATGGCAAGGTCAACTTAGATCTGATGTGGTAGTTTTTTTGGTGTTGACTATGCTAGGCAATGTGGCACCATGTGTAACCTCTAGAGTTACTCATGATGTGGCATGTGAGTTGGTAGGTAGGTTACATGGATCATTATTGAGGCATCATCTACATGGAAAATGACTTGGCCTAGCACATGGCCTATGGAGGTATTTGGTCTTGCTCCATGGTGGCACATACATGAAGGAGGTCAATAGTTTGTTAGTGGCCATGTACCCTTCTAGTCTATTAGAGGTTTTAAGTCAACTAGTGAGGTATTAAGTAGTCGATGGGTGTAGTGGGAATTTATCCCACATGCACCACAAAAGTGGTTGTGAAGACTTTTAAATGAAGGAGATGTTGGTTGGGAAATAAAATCAGGCCACCAGAAGTTGTTATGAGGTGCTCGCAAGGTTACCACTAGCTATTGATGTCATTGCTAGATTTGTTTGAAGTGCTGGGAAATTTGGAAATATTGTCGATTGATGATGTAGGAATATTTTGCCAGACTATAAATGAAATATTCCTCATAGGGGCTAGGATTTGACCACCTAGTTCCTACAAAAAAAAATTCTTTACAAGTTTGATAGGCTGATTTTTTATTTTTTTTGAAAATAGAATCTGAAAAAATGCAATAAAGTAAAGAAAATTAAATGTAGATCTAAAACAAAATTCCATAGATCTAAAAAATTATCATATCAAATACTACAAATCAGACCTTTGGGTGTTGGTTTGAAAAAAAAAAATTGCCTTAATTTTGACTATTGCCCAACAAAGGTTTATTTATAGTCAAATTTTATGAATCAACACTTCAGATGGAATGGTGAGGTGTGCTTTGACTCTGGATGCTCCCAATAGCTACGAATACTCCAAATATAAATCAAGGTGACCTCATGAGGTGAAGCAAGAATGGTCTCCAATGGCTATGAAATGATGCCTCTATGGCTCTGGTACCATGTAAGAATTTTCCTTGAGAAAAAATAACCCAAGACCAAGAAGCTCAACAACTAGCACATAATAGACCAAAAGAGTATGATCAGAATAATAATATGAAATTTAATTGATGTACAAGTACACTAGGAGTGCCTGTATATAACGGCCTCTAGAATACTTATAGAATGTCTATGAGTTAGCAATATGATAAGCTTCACAACTAAGCACATGTCCACCAAGAGTGGATTATCCTCCATTAAGAACAAGAGTTAGTGCGATGATGAGAAGATAAACCTACAAAGGTGTGTCACATAAAATTATGTTGTAGAGACCATGTGTTTAATTAAGAATTCGAATAACTATTTTGTCAACATGACAACCCAGTTAATTATGCAAACTCTAGTGTTGTAGACACAATGTACTAAAATAGAGTTTCTTACTCCTATGTTGTCAACATGACAACTCATATGAGTACACAATCTCCTAGGTGTCCAACCTAATAAATAATAAAAAAATGCATTTATCCTAAGTAAACTAAAGTAAAGTGAAATGAATAATTATTTAAAATAACAATTCTAAAAATTGGTGTCAAAGCTTCATATCCCTGAAGAGAAAGGTTAAGAGCATTTAGAGATCATTGACGAGTCACTATAGAAAAGATAGTCCATGATCTAATGCAGGAAATTTTGACACCCAAAAGATGGAGCTTCCTAGTGAGACATCACAAATTTGTAAAGAAATGGGAATTGTTTTTCTAGATTAAGAATCCTTTTGTTGCATACAAAAGAATAGATGCACAAGTAAAGATAAATCCAAATCTAAAGAAGAGATGAAGATCAAAGAAGGTATTGATCTACTTATGAAAAGAGATAAAGAAGGTCTAAGAATTTTTGTTTGTTGGACATGTAAAGAGTTTGGTCATTTTTCATCTAGATGTCCTAAGAGAGTAATAAAATCTAGAAAGAATTTTATTTCTAACTAAGATGAAGAATTTAAAGAAAGTATAAAAGGATTCTTGAATGATTGTGATAATGAACATGAAATGGTTAAAAAAGATGAAGTAATAGAAGAGATATCTTTGTTAACTATTCTTGATCCAAAGGTTAACCATGAGAACATAGAAGTTATCATTGAGATAATGATTTGAAAAATGGTAATCAAAATGCACCATCCCCACTAGGGTTTTCCCCTTGATCAAGGTTTCCCTAGTTAACACATCTAGTGTTATTGTGCATGAGTATCTTGTTGTGGTTTTTGATTATATTGCTCATATGGTTAATATTTCATAAGGTTGATAATTGTGATATTAGTTGGATAACTATTTTTTGCCCACCCCCCACCCCTTTCTCAGTTAAATTGGTGGACTATATATTCTAACACCCCTAACTAAGGAATAATCTACATAGAGATAATTATCACCCCATGGCCCATCCTCATCATCAAAGAGGGATGAAAAGCACTAGGAGAGGGATCTAGGTATAACATTGTTTATTAAATTATACATGTAGATTGGAAATAAAAAATGAAAGATATAACAATAAAGAGTTATTTTTTGTATTATAGTAACCATGGAAGAGTGGAGGATATTTTTTAGCATGTACCCCAAGGACCTAATTATATAATTAAGGTTAGCATTCATGTACATATATAAGGTCACAACACATAGATATCCTAACATACTTGTTGATAACTTTGCATCTATTGCACTAGAGATGAGATTGAGACTCGAAAATAAGAACCAGCTTGAGTTCTATATAGAAAAGTTGGAAACTAAGAGACACATACTATGAGAGTTCTTGTCTCAGCATAGTTCACCAAGTAGCCATTCTCACATCACCATTTTGTATAAACCATCCTCCTCAAAAAAAATCATAGAGATCCATGAGTCATCACTTGAAAGAGCATTGATATTGTGTGTGTGTGTGTGTGTGTGTGTGTGTGTGTTACCAAAGTTTATAATAACTAAGAGGGGGGTGGAAAATCAATTAGTCAAGGTCCATAAGTACCATTCTAACAATTAAACATAAAACACTCATTATTTTTCTTATCATGTTGTTTCTCGGTCTCTACTATACTAATAATCTAAATTATTGTCCCAAACATAACATAGTTTTCTAAATATAAACTTTATCAAATATAAAACATATAAAGAATTCAACACAAGTTTGACACTATGATTTTATTGTTAGAAATAGATAATATCGAGAGTTGTGTAGGGGGGGGGGTGTGGGGTGAATCAATATTTTCAATCTTTTTGCCCACAACTGGCTATTATTAATTACTTTACCACATGCATAAGAAAGTAAACCAATAATGTTGAATAGTATAAACAACCATACAAAAAGAGAGATCATAACACCATATTTTGTTAACTAGGGTAACCAAGGCCAAGGGAAAACCCTAGTGGGGATGAAACCTAATTGATGATTCATTATATAAAGAATATGGTTAAGGATATTGACCCTGTTAGGAGTCTATGAAGAATGTATAGTGTCTTGAGTCCCTATTAGGAGACTAGGCCTTATTAGAAGCCTCAACCCTATTAGGATTTTCTTCAACCCTTTTAAGAACTGGTAGATCATATACAAATGTGTGCAAGAAGAGCCCATATGTTATATATACAATTCTAAGATACTTGTACTTTTCAAATCTTTTGATTAATACTTCTTCATACAAGAGTGAATACAAAAAACTTAATCTTCATCATATCTAGCATAACAATGCTTCACATCATATATCACAATGTCACATTCACTTGTTACTCACCTTTCCCAAGATCATATCAACTTCGCAATCACTGATCACACATCATTATCATCATGAACTTCATCTCCCTTAACATTGAAAATGAAGTTCTTTACTTACACAAAAATATTGATAAATTCTTCCTTATTTAGCTCACATAACATCATTATAGTTGGCTCATAAAGAAATAATAATTAAAATAATAAATCAAGTCATTTAACACAATTTTCTAACATGCTGTATTTTGAACTGAGTCATCACCGCGTTACTAATTTCTTCATAATTCAAACTTGGTTGATCACACAAACATGCTCACTAGTATATGTGATTATTATGATGTCTTTCATCTCTAGTTAACTATGCAAGAGAATATTCCTAGGGAATATTTTGAATATTCTGTTATCATGAAAACTGTTATGCTACTGTAACATTGTCTAACACTTAGATAATTTTCTTTATAGATGAGCAAGAATTCTCTACAAAATAAATATGTTTCCATAAATGACAACCACAACTTACCAACACTCTCCCCCTTTGGCATTGATGGCAACATTTTGGGAAAATTGGCTATGTCCCAGACATGTTGTCATACTAATCAAAACAAATAACCATAACATAACTAAAAACATTTGTATTCATGTTAAAAAGGTTACATGCCTTATAAATTCCTATTAAAACTTATTGCTCCCCCCTAAAATTACAATTAATTACAATTTTTTTATATCTCCCCCTTTGACATCAATGACAAAGGTATCAAAAAGAGACTATCAAAATCTAGTAATTGCATCAAAACTTGGAAAAGAAATCACTAAAGTTGGTTTTTAACTATGTAAAATGCTTCTTCAAACTTTCTTTCAATGCATCGGATACACTGATAAGCACACATAGAGCATATGCTACCAACTCTTCTACATTCAAATCTAAAGCCATAAACTTGTCATAAGAAGATTTTGCTGATAAACATTCCTCTAGTTGATTCTCTAGCAATATTACTTGTGGGAACAAGTGTTCTTTTAAGAGAGTGAATATCTTTAGAGCTTTCTCCTTTTCTACTTGTAAGTCCTTGATGCTAACATGAAGTATCTAGATTGAGGGCTCAATGGTATCCATCATCTAATTTTGCTTCAAAAATTTGTTATTGATTGTTTGATGCTTAGTCACCTTTTCTTTGATTTGATCATCAAATTCTTGAAGATAATTCTATGCCAAGTTACACTTAGAATATGCCTATTTTCCTTCCTCTATGTACTGTCTCAATGCTTTAATACATATATTCAAATTTTTTATATCATTTCTCATATTAGTGCACATTGTATTCAGAAGTTTACCATCATGCTCTATTGGTGCTTGAATTGTGGCCACATTTGTGAGTGTTGTGAACTCATCATCAAAAGTTTTTCACAAAGTTGTTCTGTGTTGTTGAATCTCTATAGGGATGTCAATAGGGCTTAGTATTTTCTCCATTCTTTTCAAAACTAAGGTCAAAGTCTTCTCAATTGACTTGACTAATTTCTTCTTCTCAAGAAATTTTCTCAAAGAAAATAGGAGACTTTGTGCTTCATCTTCTTCATTTGATTGTGCTACAACTACTACTTGAGTAGGTGGTGTGCATGGCATTACTACTACTAGTGTCAAGGGTACATTTGTAGGAGCTAATTCATTGCTAGACTCAATTATCTTTATAGAAGGTGCTTCTTCTTCCTTTGGCTCCTAATCCTTTTCTTTTACTTCATCTAATGAGCTGCTATATTCTACAATATTGCCAGCAATACTAGTACCAAAATCCTTGAATGAATCCTCTATTTTGTCAACTGTCACCTTAGTATTATCTATTTGGATAGATTTACTACCAATTGTAATATGTGGTGAAGAACTTCATGCAGCTATTGATTCAAAAATATGAGGAGTGTTGGTGTAAATAAGTATTCACTTATTACACTTACTTAAGTTTACTTAGGTTAATGCATTATTTAATTATTTTGCATTATTTTATTATTATTGTAGGTGAGACACTTAGGAGTTTATGTACTCTCATTGAGTAATGCAACTCTAATTATGTACATGGTGTCTACAACACAGGAGTTCACTTTATTCATTGAGTTGTCATGTTGAAAATAGAGTTATCTGCACTCCTCATTAAGCACATGTTGTCTACACCACTGATTTGCATGCTACACCATTGTATTCTTATCCTCACATCATCACACTTAATTATGTGCTTAAAAGAGGATAACCCAAATCTAGTGGACATGTGCCTAGTTGTATGACTTATCATGTTGTTGACTTCTATGCATTCTAGAAGCTCTCTTGAGGCCTTTTATATACAAGCACTTCAAGTGTACTCTTAAGCTGGCATATTGAATTCTTGGTCTGTTGTGTGCTTGTGTTGAGTTCTTTAGTTCTTGGGTGAATTTTGGCCCAAGCCAAACTCTTACATGGTATTAAAGCTCTGAGGGAGATTCTCTACACATAGCCATTCAAGACTATTCATGCTTCAGCACCTTGACACAAATATGAAGAATTTGTAGAAATTGGGAGCATCTAGAGCCAGATCTAACCTCACTATTACATCTGGAGTGTCAATTCGGTGAAGATAAACTATAAATTTGCCTATGTTGGGTGAAAGTTGATGGTGAGGAATTTTTTTTTTGCAAATTGAAACCCAGAGGCCCCAATTTTCAGTTCGGGTATGGTCATTTATTTGATCTGATCATTAATTTTCAGATCCAAATTTATTTTATTTTCTATATTTTTGGGTATATTTCAAATTTTTATTTTTAGGATCAAAGAAATTTTTTTTGCCAAACTGGGCAGTGACAACCCAGCTCGACTTTGTAATTTGGTCAAATTATTTTATATTAACTTGTAGGGTATATTATTTAATTGGCCAAGTATCCCACAATGTAGACCATATTGTGCACTCTACCATAGATCTGGACAGTGTCCTCACAAATCTTGGCAACTCCTGGCAACATTTCCTCCAACCGGCAGACCGTACGCAGACTCTGGTGCCTCATTGTTTACCTTAGTATTTGTTTCATTAGGTATTTAAACAATATCCACAATCACTATATGAGCGATGTAGGACTAAAAATCTAGTCCCTCACCTTTTAAAATCTTCAATGAGTGCATAACAAAACCCTTGGCAATTTTTTAAAAGACTAGCAAGTAGCATACACGTAACATTATCACATTCCTTCCAAAGTTTCTAGCTATCCTTTCTATACAATTTGACTCTGCAGCTCAATTAGTCACTTGTCATCCCAAGGCATTGAATCCTCTTCCACCATATGGGCCAATCTACATCCTCCACCTCAAAAACACATTGTAACTCTACAGCCTTTTTTGCATGCCATGCAGTGTCACATTACTCTAACACATGGAAAAGTTGCCATGCAAATTTCTAAACAGGTCATCACATAGTCAGTCGACCATACCAGTAATTGGAAAGACACATCAATGTCACATGCTGACATGTAGGTAGGACACATCAATTTTTCTATGTAGTCTGTATGACTGTACAAGTGCCACATCACCAAGCTGTACTACCACATCAGCAGTGGGTCCAATTTTGGCTGACATCATCATTTCCCATGCTTAAAATTAACAGCCATTTGGATGTCATTTCTAGTCAAATTATAATTATTATGATAGCTGTATGACTGTGAAATTTAACCCCACCATTTGCTGATGCAGCCCATCTCCAGATTGGTTTTCAATTTTGTAGATGACTTCGAGAGGCCATAACTCAGACATCCAGATTCCAAATCAAGTGCAATGTTTTTTGAAATTGGGTAGAATTTTCTATATCTTTCAGTGGTGTAGCCATTTTTAGCTTTTGGTGAATAGATTGTTTAGAATTTGCATTTTTTGGTGACTGTACCTACATCCTCCATTTTGCAACTTCAAACACTTCATACGGGCACATCTGGAGTCGAAAATAGGTTTTATTTTTTTTGAAAGTGAGTTATTTTTCATCTACTTTCTAGATCTTCTATCAAATTATAGGGTTATGTGAAAAAAAGTGTTGCTTTCAGAAATAGGGCCTTTCTTTGCTTTGTAATGCTTCAGAATTGTAGCACATTGTAAAGTTTTAGATTTGCACTCCATATAGAAGTTGTAACAAGCAAAATCAAAATTCCACAAAGGTTAAAATTGACAAGTGGCCTATTTTAATCACACTACTGATAAAGTGCCCTAAGCATCTATTTTGGGGGGTTTCTTGATTTAGTTAAAAGGGGGGGGGGGGGGGGGGGGGATGTTGTTCTTGGTGTTGTGTTCTCCCTTTTCTACACTTTTCTTTCATTTTCTACATTATGGGACACTTTAAGTTTCCTAAATTAACTCTTCATAACTATGCTATGTGGTCAATAAAAATGTGGTATCACTTAATGCATAATAGAGTTTCACAATATGTAGATGACACTCTTCCTAAACTAGTAGGTGATAAGGCATTAGAGAGTGATATTTCAGCTTGGGTAGCAATGGATAGGAAATACCTAGCTCATATATGTTTGGGGGTTGGTGATAAGATCACATATCAAATCAAGAAGTGTTCTACATCCAAGGAAGCTTGGGATACCCTTGAAAACCTTTATGGTAAAGTGTCTGGAGAGGATGTTTTCTAAATTGAAGATGATCTTGTCTCCTTAGATCCTAAATCATATGACTTAATCTAGGATTTCATCATCAAGGTGAATGAATTAAGGACCAGGGATTTTTTTAGTGGCTATTATTCACCAATTGGCTAATATGTCCTGATTGGGCTATAGAAATTGGCTAAAAAGAATCGTGTACTAGTTAACCAGTTTGCCTATATTTTATAAAATACTCATATATTGGTCAGAATGTTCACCACTATTATTATGTAATTTCAGTTTGGTAGTTGGGTTCTTCACCCATATTTCTCTTTAATGTTTACTCTTATTCACCACGAAATTAATTGAGTGTCTCTTTCGATGATCATCATTCACCAAATTCCTATTTTCCTATGTGAATTTTTTTATTTATGAGTGACATTGTACTCCACAGATAAGTACCACTTACCTTGATATGTGTCAACATTTCGGTGACTACCTCAACAATTCTTCCTTCAAGAAATGTTGTCCAAAATTAAACCTCAGCCATTGATCTTCAATCATTAGACGGTCTGAGTTCTCAAATAATACATTTAACATAATTACATTTCAAAATATAATTCGCCATCAATATTAATAATTTTATTAAAAACAAAAATTATAATCGCCATTATTTTATAAAAAATGTCTAAACTATTAAAAAATTCACCACCAAATATCCATTTATTGATGCATAATTTGCCAACACTATTAATTTTTTTTCACCCAAATGACATGTGATTCGCCAGAATTTTATAAATTTTGGGAGGGGTGGGGTTCCTTAAAGTTATCCCTGTTAAGGACAAAGTTTACTGATTGTGGGAGTTCTATCTGAGATGACAGACTGATTTATCTCATCCATAACAAGCTACCATCAGAGTATTCCACATTTGTATCTTCTTTTAACACCTCTAAGACTACCTTAGGGTCTACCTATAAGAAAGTCACTTTTGATGAATATGCTAAACTATTGGATGATGAAGTAAAGAAGTTGAAATCAATGGGGATCCTCAAATCACCTCAGTCCAAAGCATTGGTGGACAATGAGGGTTCTCAAAATTCAACTAGATAGTCTTCAAATAAAGGAAAGGGTAAGAAGAAATGGAAGAACAAATTGGAGGATGTAGAAAAGTCAACACCACAATCGAATCAACAAGGCAAGTCCTCAACTTCCAACAAGAAAGGGGACAATAGTAAGGAGAAGAAGAAGTGTGCTGATTGCTAGAATGTGGGTCATGAAGAGCATGAGTGTTATCTTAAGAAGATTGATGAATTGACCAACATCATGAGGAAACATAATGTTCCATTTCCTAATACTTACAAGGAGTAAGGGTCTTCTTCAGATTCTAAGGGAAAAAGGCAAGCACTCATGACTAATTTAAATTCTTCAAAGGAATGGATATTTTACTTAGGTTCTTCATATCACATGGGTTCTTCAAAGGAGGATTTTTCTTCATTGAATCACTCAAAGGTACCACACATCTTCATGAGAGATGATAGCTAAATGGAAGTTGAAGGGAAAAGAAATGTGTAGATGGAAAATGGAGAGTTTGGAGATGGAAAATGGAGAGTTTCAAGATGTTCTCTATGTTCCAAACCTAAATTTGAATCTCCTTTCAATATACCAAATTACTCACCTTGGAGATGGACATAGAGTTAAGTTCCTTCTAGACTCAGTAAAGGTGCACAGTCTTAAAGATGATTCCTTCGTTGCAATGGGAAAAGTCAATCATAACAAGAGGTTGTACTCTTTGTCTCATTTTGTGCCCAAGTCTCCTTCAAAGGCCTTGTTATTAGAATCCAATTCAAGCATGCAATTATGGCATGAGTGGTATGGTCATCTTGACTTCTACTACCTTCAACAACTTTGCACATACAGAATGATCAAAGGTCTACCTCAAATAAACTTTTCCAAAGGTGAATGTTTAATAGATTCAGAGGATATGTTTAAATATAGTTTCGTAAATATTCATTTAAAAAATTATTATTTTAGATGTTTTAAAATGTATTTAATTTATGTATTTATTACAATGTTGAGTGATTAGATTAGATTTAAATTCATTGTTTAAACATGTAATTACAAATAAATATAACCTTGACCTAGAACCATATAACCTCAACCTAAATTCATTGTTTAAACATGTCATTACAATAAATATAACCTCGACCTAGAACCATATAACCTCAACCTAAATTCATTGTTTAAACTAAAACCTCAACTTAACCATATACTTATGTACAATAAAATCCTAAACATATAACTAAGTACTTAATCACATAACACCTCATCAAGGGATCCAAACACAAAACTTAGTATTTAATGATTTTACTTAAATTGTATTGTACTTTATTTCATGGATCGAAAATGGATGATGTAAATTATTTTATAAATGTATATTCTTTTAGCCTTTCATACCCTGTGACATGTACAGTGGATGATTGTGCATTTCGAATTAATTTGCCAAGTGGCATTCAGAACAAATGTATATTAATTAAATGGATTGAACTCAAGTAGTTATTCTTTCATGTGGATGTGTTATTTATTTTACTTTTAGTACTTATAATAATTTTAAAATGAAATGTAAATGTCCTTGTTAAGGAATGCAATCTCTTATGTTTTTTATAAATGTAAATTATTGTATGTATGTTATTGCTCGCTTAGTAAAAATTTTGATTAGTTCTTTGGATCCCTTGGCAAGGCATCATTTAGGATTAACGATAATCCTAATTTTAACCAAAAATCTAATCATAACCTTTACTGTCATCCTAACCATAATCTTAATTTGCTAAAACCTACACCAATTAATATATAAATAATTAAATAACTATCCTAAGAACCAAGTACTAATTTTATAAATTTCAAACCATAATTGTAACCTTATTTATGATAAACTAAATTATTCTAGAGGAGCATCATATCTACATCTACATGTCATACATGTGAATATAAAAACATTTACATATCTAATTACATAAGTTATTGCATAGGAAGGATTTAAAATTTTCATTATATTATCCATGAATATCATATCAAAAGAATCATATAGAGATATGTCATTTGCTACATCCATCCTAGATAATCAAGAAGGGTACTTAGGTAAATTTATATATAACACTATATTATAAGAAAAGAAAAACACCATATAAGAGCATCTCATGTATAAACTAAAAAAATTTACCATGACACATGTAATGAGATCAAATAATATTTGTAATCATCACATATACTATCAATGTATGGGGGTGATATAATCAAAATATCAAAAAATGAATGATATCAGAGCATTAAATATCTTAATATGACACTAAAATAAACTAACCTAGGTAACCCTAAACCAAATTGAATATCAAACTAGATTGAAAGCTAACCCTAGCCCTTAACTAGTTAATATTATACTTATAAACCAAATTAAATTAAACCATGATCATAAACCTAATTATATATCCCAAGTTAATAGTACAAACCAAATTTAACCTTGAATCCTTTCCCCAACCATTAACCAAATTGAACCCTTACCCTAAGATTGAACCAAGTTAAACATTAACCTTAAGACTAAACCAAATCACCCTAAACTTAAACCTAACTCAATAGTATATTCAACATTTTAAAACAAAATTTAAACCTAACATTTTTGAATTAATGTTGGTTTTTAATCTAAAAGCTCTAACTATAATTCTATATCTAAAACCAAATTTAGCACTTTAAAATTTAATTCAATTTATTGACTCTTGTCCTAATTGAAACCTAAGCATAAACCTAATCAAAGTAAACCAAATTGAACCCTAATCCTAAAACTCATTAAACATTGATATCAAGGTGTCAAAATGATAAATCATAAAAAAATTAGAAGAGAAGAAGGAATCAAGCATCTAATTAAATAACCCTCCCTCACCATCAAGAGGTGGAGTTGGAACATTAGTGCGAGTAGGAGGGACTACACACTTGGATGCCTACGAATATATCTAGAGAAGTGAATAATTTGTCTTTCCACGAGATGCCTAAATCTTTATATCCTAATTGATCATTCATCATAATAGTAAGCCTCTCTAGAGTTATGATAAGTGGCCTCACCCTCTATAATCCTCAGTTGAGGAGTTAGCTAGATGCAATCTACTTGTCATGCTCAATTACCTTGCTAGCTTAGATGACCACCTATGTCTAGACTATCACTTGGTACTGTGCTACTCTCAATATTATCTACAGTCCCCTAATTCCATCTTCTTATGTGGGATCTCCTTTGGTTTCCTATTGTAGAGGCCCATGGGAAAACATCAATAATTTAATATAAAAAAATTAAAAATTAAAAGGGGCATTGATTCATTACTTAATCCTAACATAATTAATCAAATCAAGTTTTTAAATCCTATGGCCAGAACTATTAATTAAATGCATTAACTAAAATAATCAATTATCCATATCATCACTAATGGAAAATGAAATTAATTCCCACCAATAAAGCTTAATCATGTATTGATCAATCAAGGATTTGGCCTCCACCACTCATGGAGAATGAATCCAAACCATTGAACTTGCAAAGATTTCTATAAATGTGCCATCAACTCAAACTTTTGAGATATCTACATTTTTTGTAATAAGGTTATACAAATCATTCTAGGTGATTTGCAAGTGCTTCTGAGTGAACTATGGGCATTTTCAAGAGCTACACCATATTACAAGATCATAATCTCATTACACTTTATAGCTTTCTGGCATCATGTAGGATTTATATAGTGTGACTTGACTTCACATAATTACATCCATTTTATGATTTCATGTACCTAATTTACAAAATATTAAACCTTGACATTAACTTTTAAATTCTAATTATGTCAAGTTAGGATCCTTATCCTAAATCTTTATATCCTAAATTATTAACCCTTAGACTAACTAAGTTATCCTAAATGGTAAACCTTTATCCTAACAATAATCATAAATGCTAAGCCCTTCTCCTAATTCTAAATAAAAATATTAAGCTTAAATTTTAAACCCTAATATTTACCCTAACTATGATTTACATGTATAAGGTTAGGGTTTAACATTTAACATGTAAGATTAGGATCTAGTATTAGGATTTGTATTCAATTCTAGAATATAAATAGGATCTAAACTACTATAATTAATATTTTATAAGTATATTTAGATTTATGATTAAGGTTTATAATTTAAGATTTATGATTAAGGTTTATGATTACTTGGTTTATAATTAAGGTTTATATCTAGCAACTCATTAAAACACCTTAAGAAAAATGATAATTTATGAAGTTTAAGTACTTATGATTAGAATTAGGATTATTATATGGTTAGGGATAGGGTTCATGTATTAGTTCATTAGGACATGATCTATACATATAGTTTGCATTAAAAAGTGGATAATATTTAGGATTCAAACTATAATGATAAATAATTTAATCAAATCATAATTCTATCTCTAAGCTTTCATTCTAATTGTAACCTTAACTTTCATCCTAACGCCATCTATTATATATCCTTTAAACAATAGGACCATGATAAATATCCAAAACCTAAATATAATTCTAACTAAAACCATAATCCTAGGTATGTTCCCTAACATTAAAGGACCATAATCATTATAATAATCTTAAGCTTAGCCATCATAAAAATAGTAAACATAACAAAATTGTAAACCATATCCTTGCCATAATATTAACTTTGTTTGATCCTTAGATGAACATATAATCCATAATGAGAATATAATCCCCCAGTGTCATAAAATAAGTATACATGGAAAAAAAATTAGCTAGGTGTCTCCTATTTTAAGAAAAGAAACTTTGAACTAACCCAGATATAGTTTTTTGGAGTATTATTTTATGATTAGACTTAACTTCAGTATTTAATGTTCAATTTGACTAAAGTGTCTAACTTTATTTATTTAATTGATATGATTTTAATAAAGGTATGTGCATTTATATCTAGTTGATATTTTAGATTTAAATTTTATTAAATAGTAATTTTGTCATTTTTTATGTTGTTTAAACATATATGCAGATTATATTTGATGGACCCACCGCCAGCCCTTCCCCCTCCCACACTCCCTCCTCCACCCCCTTCATCTCCACCTCCACCTTCACCTCCACCCCCACCTCCACCACCAACTGTAGATGAGCTCTATGAGAGCATGAGGCATAACCTTAACAACCTCATACATGATATAGAGACTATCCAACATAAGACCCACCCTTGTCCTCACCTACTATGTCTTGCAGATAGCATGCAAGGTGTGATTCACTCCATACATCATTTAGATTTTGACATTGATTCATTTAGATCATGGAGGGAAATCATCCGTGTCTTCTATTTGGATGGCTTATCATATATACAAGTTCATAACCTCAATATAGGTAAAGGGAATTTTAAAAGTTATTTTTCAAACCCTAAGACAAGTGGGGAAATTAATGAGAAGAAACCTCATATTTCCATTAGGTGGTGTACAGATCCATGTATAGAAACACATTTTTGGGAGTGGTGGTGAATGGTATTTGACCATCCACCACCTGCTAACCATGAGGTGCCCATGTACTTCCTTAGGAAGCTATGGGCTAAGTTTGAATTGGGTTTGAAACCCAATTGTTTTGATATGAAAGAATTTTAGCGGGTTGGTGGAGGGATGCCTCAGGATAGCCCTGGGACAAAGTTGAGTGATATAATGAGAAACCATAGGTTAGCTCAGCCCTTTAAACCTCTTCCTATTCCTATTGTGCCTTATCCTCGCCATCATCAAGAAATTTCATCTACTCTTACCCATTTGAGTGCTCTTTCGAGCAATTAAGTACAGTAGTGGATGCAAGCAACACATGTTCCTCCACTTTGACATATTTTTACTAGCTATGGAGCATATGCATAGGCCCCTAGAGCAATGCTGATGTAGAACATAATAACATTATGCTGAGGGTGTTTATTTTGATGATAATGTATATGTTTCCCATGGTGATGGTAGTGATGAGATAGATGTGTCATCATTTGTTGATGTCATACATCAGGGAGAGCTTGGAGAGAGTCAAGAGCAGTAGGTAAAATTTTAATTTAAAGTACACATAATTATTTACTTTCTACATACATGTGTAATTTTATTAACCATATTAATTTTTACTTTTGAAATAACAGAGGATGGATGATATTGTTCCTCATAGGAGGCAATATAGTGTTTTTCTGAGACCTGCAGATGTTGTTGTCCCTTATATGGTATGCACTTTGAATTACATTGTAAAAATCTACATTCAAACTTAAATTTAATAACATGTGCTCATATGTTCTTTTTATTTGATTTTGTAGGGATTGTTCGTAGCTACACAGTTTGATGTTAGTACATGTCCTACTCTAGTTACCACTGAGGCGCAACCTCAAATACATATGATATGAACTTTTGACTAAAGAAAAATAATTTGTACTCTTTTCATCTATCTACATTGTTGTTAACTTATAATTTGAACAATTTTGACTCACATGTACATATATATATTTTATGTGTTTTGATTTTACAAATAGGAACCATATTGTACTCATCCATATAGGCCTCGATATAGTCTATTTTTTACTCCATCTTATGATCATTGTGTCAGCATACCTGTAGACACATCTGTGACATTAGATACTAATTAGGTATGATATATATACATGTTAAATTTATAGTGTATAAAAAATGTAGTGTACAAATTATGTACTTTTTAGTTTGCATACTTTGTAATTATTCATGTATATATAATTTTGAGTAAACATTTATGTATCCATAATTTTAGGACTATGTCACCATGAGTGTTGTTGAGAGCATAGGACTTAGCCAAATGGAGGTACCTACATCATCCTTTGAGGTCAGTATTGTGATTTATGTACATAATGTATAGTTCATTATGCTCTAACATCAAATTTTAAAAATGTATGTATTGTAAATTATAGGACCTCACCACTGCTACATTTGGTAGTTTTCACAGTGCACCTCCTCCTATTACTGAGGGACACCCATCTCATATGGTATTTATTTTATTATGTAGTGACTATTTAATTTATTTGTAAGCTATATTTTGAAACCCATTTCAATTAAGCATGTACATGATGAGATGTGCCTCATGTAACATAGGGTGATCCATCTACCTCACAGGGTGTCCCACATGATGAGATGACTCATATTACACATGATGATCCATCTGAGTCCTCTTCATGTAGAGTAAAGAGGAAATTCAGTCAGATAGATTAGGTCTTCTTGGCACCTATAGATTTTGTTTCTATGATGTATATTGTTTATGATGTATACACTTTGTGTTAGGATAGCTAAAAATTTATTATATATGTATTTTTTAACTTCATAGATCATGTTATTATGTATGTTAGACCATGTACTATTTTTTATGACTTCTTAGCATGCTTGTGTATGTAGTATATATTATTATGTTTCATCATATTTTAAGTATTCAAACCATTTTCTTTAGTCTAACATATTTTATTCATGAACATATGATACATTTTGTAAGTATATATGCTAGATGAACAATAATTTTAACTATTTATAGAGAATTAGTACCGATATAAAAATTATTTTTGGATAAGTATGACATCAAATTTATGCATTGAGATTCATACAAATAAAATTGACCTACTAGATTAAAAAATGTATGGATAACGTACCTAAAAATTGTATCATAAGTGATCTTAATGTGTTATTTGGTAATGTAAGACTCATTATTACCTAAAAATACCTATTATGTTCTAGTAAACATATCAATACCTATCATAACCTATAAAAGACATAATGACCTACTAGGACTCCTATGCCCCCTTAAGACACACATGTATGGATAACGTACCTAAAAATGCATCATAAGTGATCTTAATGTGTTTTTTGGTAATGTAAGACTCATTATTACCCAACAATACCTATTATGTTCTAGTAAACATATCAATACCGATCAGAACCTATAATAGACATAATGACCTATTAGGACTACTATGTCCCCTTAAGACACACATGTATGGATAATGTACCTAACAATGTGTCATAAGTGATCTTAATGTGTTGTTTGGCAATGTAAGACTCATTATTACCTAATAAGACCTATTATATCCTAATAATACCTATTAGAACCTAATAAAAGTTACTACATTGCCTAATAATGCCTAATAATACCAAACCTATTATATTATTACCTAATAATACCTATTAGAACCTATAATAATTATTATGACATATTAGGACTCCTATGTCCCCTTAAGACCCACATGTATGGATAACATACCTAACAATGTATCATAAGTGATCTTAATGTGTTTTTCAGTAATGTAAGACTCATTATTACCTAACAATACCTATTATGTGCTAGTAAACATATCAATACCTATCATAACCTATAATAGACATAATGACATATTAGGACTCCTATGTCCCCTTAAGACACACATGTATGGATAATGTACCTAAAAATGTATCATAAGTGATCTTAATGTGTTGTTTGGTAATATGAGACTCATTATTAACTAACAATATCTATTATGTGCTAGTAATTATATCAATACCTATTATAACCTATAATAGACATAATGAACTAGTAGGACTTCCTAGGTCCCCTTAACATATATATGGATAAAAATACCTAGAAATGTATCATAAGAGGTCCTTATGTGTCATTTGGTAATGTAAGACTCATTATTACCAAATAAGGCATTTTCACCCTACTAAGATATATTAAGATCTATTATTTAACCTATAACACACATTATGATTTGATAGGACTCCCTATCTCCCCTTAAGATCCATTAGGAACCCTTATAATCCATCAAAACCTCTTAGAAACCTCTTGGAAACCTCCTGGACTCTCTCACTCTATCAATTCTTCCCTCCCTCTCACTTAACATGGTTAACATGCTTAAACATACAAGTCAATTGTCAACATAACAATAACATATAATCAATACAATGAGTAATGATTTTTAAATTATAATGTACAAGTGACATGTTTTTAATATTACAATCAATAGTAATTTGAAACTTCAAATAAACATTAATTTCAACATGCATGAATGTAGAAGTAATGGAAAAAAAAAGAGGCCATCACTTAAATTGACAATTAATTTATAATTTATCAAGTGCATACCTTTAACTTTCAAATAGAAGTAAACTCTCATTTTAAAAATTTTTACAGCATATTTCACAATATATGTAAGACAATGTCAATGATATATTTATAGAAGTGAACTCAAAATATAAAATTGGTTCAACACATCTCTTCAAATGATGTCCTGTAAAATAAAATTGTAAAACAAAAACACATGTTAATAAACACATAAATTAATATGAGGTATCTAAACTATGTAAATATATGTGTAATTTGTATGTACTTACTATGGGAAATTACACAAGATGTTGATGTTTGATCCACTTTAACATTTAAATTTGCATAAATTGTAATTGAGACCTAAATAAGAGGTGTATATAAGTTCTGTAAATTGGTATTGACAACACAAACATACATGTAATTAAATTATATAAGTACATATATGTATACGATAAAGAAAAAAATTACATGTGTTTGATTTAAATGTAGTCATCCCACTGTACCATCTGCATCCTCTCCCTTTTTCAATGCATCTCTAATTGTCTCATGCTCATCCATTGAAATTGTCCATAATACCTTATTGGTAGGTCTCCCTTTGTATCTTTCTAATTTGATATTTGTTGCCACAACCAAATGACAATAGTGTAAAATCTTCTTTTTCATTTGGTAGTCTTCAAATCTACGTAGCTAGGTGCCAGCTAGAACAATAGACCCAATTGGATACTCAAAACCACCATTATCTACTTGATGACATGTCAATTTTTTCTTAGGTTCCACACATGTCTAGCTAGCTAATACTTAGTATGTTCATCATTATCACTAGGTGCAATAACATCATAAACATGTCCTACAAGATAAGATAAAGTACAAAAATAGTTTAATCACATGAGTGTACATATGTAGATTATATAAATTGAAGCATGAGATCACAACAATTTCTAAGTAAATTGTGAATACCAGGTTGTACGAGGTCTAAAATACAACCATAGTCTTTTGTTGCAAAAGTAACATTTTGGCCTTCATTTATTGTATCATCTTGAAAATGTGTATCAATAGGTTCTAATGATTTTTTTTGCCAATATTCAACCCATTCTATATTCTCACATTCTTCCCATTCACTTGCAAGACAAAAATGACAAAAACAAACAAGTTCTCTAGTCTATATAGTCCAAGTGTTAGAATATAAACTCCTAAAAGAATGCCATTTAGCTGACCCACTAATTGTATCACAATCATATCTTGAAAGGATATTCTTCTTTTCAACTAGGTAGAAGAAATTTTTGATTGTAGTGTTATCACTTGATCCTGTGTATAAATACTTGTTACACCATTCAACAATCTCATATGCATTTTTAAATTTGACTTTTTCCTCAAATTTTAATTGCTCTCTACTAAGGGTTCTCTTCACACATGCATTAGCACCATCATGTTCTCCTTTACCATGTCCAACCTCAAAAAAACTCCACAAATGTTGCATATTAGTTTTCCTATGTGTCCTACTCAACCAATAGAACATTCTAGCATTCTTGAATTGTCTTGTACAATTATTGGACAAAATTAGATGAATGAAGTTTATTATCACTCATATAGAAATGGTAGTCTCTCAATATTTTTTGATCCTCCTCTATACTATTAGGTGCATGCCTATAAACTATATGAACATAAATTGTTACTTGCATTGAATTTTGATATTGTGGTTATATCTCATCTTGCGGTCCAAGTGTATAGTTCTTTGCAAAGTCAACAACTAAAAGTATAGTACCAATTGGAAATGTATTCTTACATATGAAATATTGTCCATCAAGCCATCTAGAATATTGAGAGTGTTTAATATATTTTGGTATGATCACACTCTTAAACTCATCCATAAATGCATGACAATTAAAACTATCTATAACTAGATGACACCTTCTTCAAATATTCTCATCCTTCAATAGATATTACATAGTTTTGAATCTTTTTACATCAACTAATTCTTGTCCAAAAGTAGTCAAAGAATTTTCATGCAAACATTCATCTAACAAAGAAAGATTTTTGCACATATCATATGTACCAAAAAGACATGCATTGGAAAGAAAGTATTGATCATTAGGTGGCTTACAAAACAAACCTGATATGAAATCCTTTATAGTTTGAGGTGGTATTTTTATACCACATTCCTGCAACATTTCTTTACTATGCATGGTACCACACATAGATCAAAATACATCATAGTGGTAACGAAATTGAACATGGGTTTTACAACAACATATGATTCTTTCTTTGTTAATCCTTACATACCATGGTTTTCACTTTTCAAAAGATCTTTGACTAATGGTAATAGTTAATACCTTACCATCTACAAATTTTTTAAACAATTTAGTTTGAGTCATGTCCAAAATGTGGTTTAGGATTTGGATCACGTATTTTTGACCCAACTCTCAATTTAAGAACATCTCTTGAATTAGGTGATACTCTTGTATTATCATGCCAAAAAATTTCAACCAAACTTTTGACTTCACTAGTAAGTTTCATATCACATCTTGGGAGTCTACCACTAGAAGTCCACAAAATATTTGCTGGATCACATTCAAAATTAACCCTTCTCTTTATAGATCTTTCTAAAGTCTTACAATTGACATTAAGATATCAACTTATGTTGCTAATCAATCTTTTGTCAATTGTTGATTTCTTAACTAAAGTTGTTGTTATTGCTCATTGTGCTGCATTCCTATCTTTAGAGTGACTTCTCTTTCCAATAACATCAAAGGCACTAGCAATAGTGGATACAACTTGTTTTAAGGACTCATTTTTATTTTTTAGTTTTTCATACATTCCTAACCTTCTCATTACTTTTTTCATTTTAGACATTTTAATTAGTTACAACATCAACTGACATTGAAACCCAAATTTCTTATTATAAAAAAAATGTCTATATAATTTGTTCCTATGTGTCCTAATTTGTCTCCATGAAACCAATCCCTCAAGATTATCTAACACATCATTAGGAAAATAAAAATTATGTTCAGACACTTTACTATCATTCTAATATGTTTGTTCAATAGTTGGTGTTTCTATGTCTACATTCATGCAATTTTTATTTTCAACTGATATTTTGTATTCACTAGTATTTGGGATTTCAATTTAATTTTCAAAATTTCTTGATATTTCGTTCGAAGCATGCATTTCAATTGAATTTTGTTGTGTTGACAAATTATTCTCATGAAGAAAATGTAAATCATTTAAATTGTAACATACTTCTAAAAGATCACCAATTTCATCACAAGAAAAAATTTGAGGGTTTGGAGACACAATTATATTGAGTGTTTGATTAAAATTTGCACCTAAATTTCTTTGCATTTGATTCTCTTCTTTGGCCTCTTCATCCATCGTGGTATCCTCAATGTCTTTCTCCTTTGAAATATTATTCAAATCATTAATTCTTCATCTTCTCTCTCATTGACATTGTGCTTCATTCTCTTTATTTGTTGCAATCTCCTCATCTTTTAAAACTTTCATTTTCTTCTTTCTTCATTTTTTTGATCCCATGTTTGCACTAATTTTGAATTTTAATCAATCACATGCAAATTATAGAAAAGGACAAGAAAATAGAATAAGTGTGATAGAAGTCGCTACTATAGATCTGTAACTATTATTCAATCATTTTAATCATTGAAAGTTAGCTTGTGGGGCAGCTTTTGGGGCCCAATAAGTACATTAGAAATGGGTACCCAATTTTTAAGCAATTGGGTACCTATATTATAAAAAATTGGGTAACAATTATTAGCAATCAGGTGCCTGACTTGTGAGAGATGAGTGGGAATTTGGAATCGCCGTGTGTTTTGCATCAGGTTTTGCCTTGGGGAAAGGCATGGCATAGGCTTGTTCCCATCAAGCCATGCCTTTGTGAACCATTTTTTTCTAAGGCATTTAATCGACAATTCTAGAGATTGTCATAATTTTTATAGGTTTGTCCCATTTGAATTTTTTGATGAAACAAAAACAAATTATAGGTCTTACTATTCTAATTTCAAAAATGTAAATTTTACAGTGTTATTAGTTTATTTTCTATTTTTCTATTGTTTATTAATCAAAACTATCTCTTAAACGTTAAAAAGTGACATTCACTAAAACTTTAATAACTTTTTTATTTTATAATTTTTCTTGAATTAATTGATATTTCATCAATCTGCATAAAATACTTTTGAGGTTAAAAAAAGATTTGAAAAAAGTAAAATTTTGATCAAATTATGGTGTCCGTACATGAGAGGTTTTAAAATTTGCCTTTATAACCAATTAATAAATAACAATACAAATATTATTCAATAAAAAAATTCAAAAAAAAATATTTTCATCAAATTTTGGTGTCTATACACAAGCGTGGTATGGTCTTGAAACATGCATTTTGAAAAAGTGGTTTTTAAAGATCCATACAAAAAAAAAAACTATCATATGGGTACACAAATAAATTACATATTCAAAAACTAGATTCTAAACACTACAATTTTTATTGTTGAAGTTTTTTTTATATTCATTCTGTAAATGCTTCAAATTTTTACATAAATTGACATTTTTTTTCAAAAAAAGGAAAAACCCTTCCACTTTTTGGCCAAAAGAGAGACCCAACTTCTTGCATTGACCCTAATATCACACATGTTAACCTCTTCACCTCTTATTGCCAAGTAAGCTACATGAAGAAATCCTATAGGTATTGAATCTGTCCTAGATCCATCTGTTGGATACAATTGTTAATTGAATGTTGCCTTTGATGTTACACAAATGTCATATCAGTCATTAGTTAGCTTCTACCAAGCTCACAAGGCTAGCAAAGGAAAGTTAGCTTTTATTGAGCTCACTCAATCAGCAAAGGAAAGTTAGCTTCTAGTGAGTTCACTCGGTCAGCAAAGGAAAGCTAGTGTCTACCGAGCTCACTTAATCATCAAATGAAATATGGCAGGAAGTTAACTTCCACCGAGTTCACTAGGACAACAAAGGAAAGTCAGTGCTCACCGAGTTCACTCGGTCTCCAAAGGACTTTTGCAAGATTTTTTAGTGTTTATTGAGCTTCACTTGGTTAACACTAGAAAACATTCTGAAGCAGTGTTTACCAAGCTTCACTTGGTTAACACTAGATTACCGAGCTAAGTCGGCCAGCGAAGGATTTTATTATTTTGATTGTTTCATGGAATTAATATAGTAGACTGATGTTTTTTTAGTTATTGTAACTTATATTTGAGCTGACTTGATAAATCTGAAAGGTATATATATAGATATTGAAGTTGTGGAATTGTGTGCGTATGTGTGTGTGTGTGTGTGTGTGTGTGTGTGTGTGTGTGTGTGTGAAAAAGTGAATGGAAGAGCAAATTCTAATGAAGGATTTGATATCCTAGAGGTGTTGCAAAGTCGTATTTGATCAGTAAGCATTCAGAAAAGCAGAACATGGATCTGTAATTAAAAAAAGATAAGTTGCATATCATTCAAGTCATTTCATTGTTGCTTTCTTATCATTGTAACAGTGAATTCAAAATCTCTTTATAGAGTTGGTTTAATAGCCATTTTGTAAATCCTCTAACAAGGTGATAGTTCAGTTGAATTTTTCTAAAGACCTCTAACCAGGCCACTCCTAACAAGGTGATTAAATCCTCTAACAAGGTCACACCTAATAGTGTGTATTGTAACCTTTAACAAGGTTGGCTCCTAACAGGGCTCACTTCAGAAGAGTGAAAATTGGTGACTAGTTACTTGGTGGTTTTTCCCATATTGGGTTTCCACATTAAATATGGTGTCTCTTGTGTTCATTTAGTTAATCTTTGCATGCATATTAATAACTTTGAATGCTAGATGAACAGTAACTAGTTAACTTATCGAGTTAAAGTATTTTTGTACTATTTACTGAGTATTAGCAGTAAATAAGCCTTTTAGACATCTAAGGGATTTTTGGACTTGTTTTTGTGGTAACTGATTCACCCCTCCCCTCTTAGTTACTTCATCTATATTTCCAACACCATGATTGTACTCATATCCCAAAATCTTACAAATGAGTCTCACTCCATCATCTTGAATGGTGTTGACTTTCATGTTTCTACCATCAAAATATGTATTGAGATTCATGTCAACTATCTTGTACACACTCTTAATGTTTACTAGATCGTATCCTTCATTGCTCAAACCTACGACTTTTTGAATTAGGTCATTGTCAATACAAATGATAGAATCTGCCAGCCATAGAAAATCATCATGTACTCTACTCAGAATTATTCTTGTCCATTCATTTTTATTAAAATCTGTGTAGAACATATGCTTAACTAGGTTAAGTTGTTCTAAGTATCTATGTTTAGGTTTCAATGACAAGTCATTATTGCATATCTCCACCAATTACTTATGAATCTATGAGTCACCTATGCTTTCAATCTTACAGTGAATATATCCTCTTATATCTTCAACATGAAAAATAGTTTCCAGAAGTTGAAAAAATGCTCCAATAGGGTCATCAAGCAAAGAAACAAATGGGTGTTTCTTGAAATTGTACCTAGGTCTGTTGCTTACACTAAAAAATTCTTGTCTTGCCATTCTTGAAAGATTATGCTCAACAATTTAGAAAAAATCTCAATTTTGTGTATTGAGGTTTTCGGTGACTTCGTGTAATTGCATGTCTATTTAATTCTCCAAATCTTGCTTCAATATCGTACACAAACTTTGCACAAGAAAATGATGTATGCAAGTCAATTAGCATCTTTTAAATCTTTAACAATCTATACTTTGCATTAAATGCATGTCTGCCACTAGTTCAATATATTGTCTCTATACAATAGAGAGGTTAATATTCTTATATAACCTTATCCTAACCTTATCAGCCAATGTACTCTTCACTGCAGACTTCTCTTAATGTCTACTATGTACTATCAAGTGTGCAACCTTTGATACTTACCTTAACATTAGTTATCGATAACTGATACTCTGTCTTACTCAGAGTGCTCAATTCTAGTAAGAAGTGTCTCAAATAATAAGTGACTTCATTGTCTTGATAGGTACATCTTTTATAACTATATGTGAACATCCTAGTTCCTTTGCCTTAAAAAATGATTCCTTTAATTCACTTGTCTACTCCATTTATTTCTTCAAACTATCATCATTTCTTCTATAATTCTAATTTTTGTTTAGGTCTTTTCTGTCCATTCTGCAAAAACTTCATTGTTTGTCCAAAGTTATTGCATAGCTAACATATAGGTATATTTATTTTCTATTCATTTAGCTGGTCATCAAGTGCTCTACAATTCCTTGCAATGTATCTAAGATTGTTGGATCTATAGCAAACAATTTGTCTTCTCTCTCCACTTTCATTACTATGAGATCTTCTTCAATTTCTTGCATGGTTAGTGTTCCTATATATGCTACTATTTTTATTATTGCTATCAAATTTAAGTTTCTTACAATCTATTGCATAATGACCATACACATGAAAATTGTGGCAATAAAACTTTGAAATGGGTTTGAAGGACTTACCTTTACAATCAACTTCATTATCTTCAGGTTCATCACACTAGGCAAAATATTCCTTTCTTTTCTTCTCCATATCTTGATCAAATTCTTTATTTTTCTCAGAATGAGTGATATCCTCTTTGTCCTTGGTTGTATCATCTATCTTTCTTTGATCCTAATTTCTTTTAGAAGCATCCGATTCTTTTCTTTCAATAAATTTCTTGGTGGATTGACCAAGAAAGAATCCAAGTCCAATCTTATCATAACTGGGTCTTTGTGCACATATTTGTTCCTCAATCTTATCACTACTAGTATATAATTTTTCAAGTTTTTGCTTGGTTTGTACCAACTCACCTTTCACAATGGTGTTGTATTTTTCTAATTTTGCATACTCTATCTTAATAGGTTCCAATTTAGATGTTACCTTGCTTAACTTGGATCTCAGATCTTCATTTTCAGCTTTAATTTCAAAGTCATTCTTTGCTCCATTTTTCTTAAGACTCAGCTTAAGTTCCACTATCTTTAACTCATGTTTTAGGATCTCATTTTCTTTCTTTAGATCTTCAATGTCATCATCATTGGTCTAATTATAAGGTACTTTCAACTTGATGTCATCTATTTTGTCCTTTAATTCACCAATGCAGGCTTTTGCAACCTTTCAACAGTAAGGAGATCAATCTGTTCAAGTGCTTCTTTACGATTCTTCTTCAATTGTTCCATATCCATAGAGATATTATTCTAGCTATTAAGCCTCTTCTAAATAACCAAGCTCTGATACCAATTGCTAGAAATAGATAATACTTGCGGGGGGGGGGGGGGGGGGGGGGGAGTGAATCAGTATTTTCAATCTTTTTTTCCCACAACTAGATATTATTACTTACTTTACCACATGCATAAGAAAGTAAACCAATAATGCTAAATAGTATAAACAACCATACACAAACAAAGATCATTACACAATATTTTGTTAACTAGGGAAACCATGGGGAGAACCTCAATGTGGATGAAACACACTAGATGATTCCCTATATAAAGAATTCAATTAAGGATATTGACCTTGTTAGGAGTCTATGAAGAATGCACAGTGTCTCGAGTCTTTGTTAGGAGACTAGGCCTTTTTAGAAGCCTCAACCCTATTAGAAGTTGCTTCAACCCTATTAGGAGTTGGTGGATCATATACAAATGTGTGCAAGAAGAGCCCACTACCCTAACATGCAACTATACAATAAGATCTTCATGAAATAAGTATACATACAATTTTGAGATACTTGTTGTACTTCACAAATATTTTGATTAACAATTCTTCATACAAGAGTGACTTCACACAACTTAATCTACATCATATCTAGCATACCAATGCTTCACATCATATATCACAATTTTGCATTCACTTGTTACTCACATTTCATAAGATCATATCAACTTTGTAGTCATTGATCACACATCATTATTATCATGTACTTCATCTCCCTTAACTTTGAAAATGAAGTTCTTTACTTATACCATCATATTCATAAATTCTTCCTTATTTAGCTCACATAAAATCATTAGAGTTAGCTCATCAAGAAATAATAAATAAAGTCATTTAACACAATTTTCTAACATGATCTGTTCTATGTTGATTCATCACTGCATTACTAATTCCTTCATAAATTGAACTCAATTTATCATATGAACATGCACACTACTATGCATTACATCATTATTATGACATCTTGCATCTCTAGTTAACTATGCAAGGGAATATTCTATTATCATCAAAACTATTATGCTGCTATAACATTATCTGACACTTAGACAATTTTCTTTAAAGATGAGCAAGACTGATCTACAAAATAAATATGTTTCCATAAATGAAAACCATAACTTTCTATATCTGATTGATTGGACATATTGCCAACATTTATGTGGAATCTCAATTTGGGGAAAAACACTAACAACATGTTGCAAATTTTCCACTCTTTCTAAGTGACCTCTACTAGGAGCCAACCCTGTTAAAGGTTTACAATCAATACTATTAAATATGACATAGTTAGAGGATTTAATCACCCTATTAGGAGTGGCCTTGTCATAGGAATTTGACTATTCCATTTAGAATGTCACCTTGTTAAAGGATTGATATGTATAGTTAAGTCCTTCAAATGAATGTTAGGTCAACCCCTATTAAAATGATTTCCAATACAAACTATTTACAATGATTAGAATAAAAATAATAGGTTTTGATTTGTATGATTACAAATCACTTTGTAAGTTCAGATCACTATTCAAGTCATGTTCTAATTCACTAATAAACTCTCTATTATAATATATGTTTTTGATTCACTTGGAAACCCTTCAAGAAATCAATCCAGTCCCTATAAAAAAACCTTAAGCCATTTGCTTAGATTCACTTATCAATAATAGCAACATCTATGCAAGCAATCTCCTTTAGCTTCAAATTCACTCTAACACACTTGTGCATCTCTGATCCACCTTTCTCTACATAGGCCTCTCTCACATACTTGTGTGTCTTAGATCTACCTTTCTTTGTACATAAATCTCTAACAATCTTCTTCAGTTTGGCTCTATAAATATTTAAATAGGTAGTTCTTTCTTTTTCATTTTCCATGATCATCCTAGGTCTTAGGGTTTACGATCAAGTTCAACATGATTCATTGTATCTATCCACTTTCTTGATCATCCTCTAAAAACTTCTCTAGAATTTATCTATTAGGCCTTTACCTAATCCTTACCTTGAATTTAATGATCCAACTCATCGATCTTATTTTCAACATGGTTTACATCTCCCAAGAAATCAATTAAGTTGGCTAGAATTTATGATTTCCTCAAATTCATTCTCAACACCATTACTTGACTATAGCTAGTTTTTGACACTTGGTCATCACTTAATCACTCAGTTGTTGAAAAACTTTTGGTTTGGCATTGACTATCTTTCTCGATCGATACTGATGCTCGATAAACATTAGATTTTGTCACCACTAACTATCACTCAATCGATAATAACATCATTCCACATTCCTTAACCATTTTTCTCTATTTCTTGTCTCAACTTAACTTTCTTGATATAAATTATCACTTTGTCTTATCAAAGTCTAACTAATCAAATGTCCCTTGTAACTTCCTTTTTGTAAGTCAACCTTTCCTCCAAGTTCTATTTTTATGAGCAATTTCTCAGATCCTCTTCATCAATCAAATAGATATGTCATTTAGATTAGGTAGCAATATGTCTTATCAATAGACTTGACATGAATGACAAGAAAATAAATTTTCCAAATATAAGTTTCCACTGATCTCCCTCTTTGGAGTTGATGGAAATATCTCAATATTAGCAATATTTCAATGTCTCAATATATCTAACTTTGTTACCATACAATCCAAAAGATTTCACTATAATGAGTGATCAATATCCTTGGTTTCATTTAAGTTCTCTCTCTCTCTCTCTCTCTCTCTCTCTCTCTCTCTCTCTCTCTCTCTCTCTGTGTGTGTGTGTGTGTGTGTGTGTGTGTGTGTGTGTGTGTGTGTGTGTGTGTGTGTGTGTGTGTGTGCATGTGTGTGCGTGTGCATGTGCATGTGTGTGTGTGTGTGTGTGTGTGCGCGCGTGCGTGTGCGTGCGTGTGCGTGTGCGTGCACACATGCATGTGTGTGTGTGTGTGTGTGTGTGCATGTGTGTGTCCCTCTTTGATAACAATGCCAAAGATACTTAGTTTTCTTGGCTTCAATCATTCAATTGAATTATGTAGATTTTCAATGTTTGGCTGATTTCTATCATCTTTATATTACTAATTTTTTATTTTCTACTTGACTATCTACCTTAGGTAGTTCCCAAAGTAGAGTAGGTTTGTATAAATGTGTATGATATTATGATTAATACATCTGATACAATGCACCATTTCTTTAAGTTTATTTATTTAGGGGAATCACCACTCATTTACCTCTAAGATATTCATGAGAATCTTTAGGCAAGGTGCACATATTCTAACTTCACTTCTTTGTCTTGAACTAGTTCCCTCGAGTAGTGATACTTGATAGGAATTTAATTTGTCTTAGTGTGCATTACTCGATTCTTTGGAATATTAATAGCACTTATCTTATCATAATTTAGATAAATATTGAATCTTTCATACCTTTTAGTAATTTATTTATCCACTTAATGTTTGAATAGTTCACTGTAGCTGCCACATACTTGGCTTCAATTCTTGATTGGGAAATGCAATTATTTTTCTTTCTTCTCCATGGCACCAATCTATTTCCTAGAAACAATGCACCTCCATTAGTTTTTTTTTGTCATTAATATTTTCTCCCTAATTAGAGCCAATGAATGCCTTCAGTTCAAATCTATCACTTCTATTGTAATACAAGCCATAGTCTTTTGTACCTTTTAGATATCTCATTATCATTTTCAATTCAATCATGTGAATCTCCTTAGGATTTTCTAAATATCTAGAAACTATCCCAAATGCTAATGCAATATTAGGTCTTCTATTAATAACATATTGCAATTTTCCAATCATGGATCTATATGATATTTGGTGAATTCAGATCACCACATTCATTATTCCTCGATAGCTTATATCCTATAGACATAGGTGCACTCACTGGTCTTTAATCTTCCATTCCAAAAAATTTTAGTGTCTCCTTGATGTATTTGAATTGTGTAATGAAAATACCAAACTTAATTTTACATACTTGTAATTGAACTAAGAATTTTATTTCACCAAACATAGAAATTTCAAATTCCTTTTTCATTTCATCAACAAATGATTTCCATAATTCTTCTCTTCCTGCAAATATAATGTCATCAATAAATATTTTAGATAATAGTACTTCATTGTTCTTACCATTATTCAAATGCAAATTATTGTTATCATTTGTCCTTTCAAAACCAATCTTCACCAAATAATTATATATTCCTGCATATCATGTTCTTAGGGCTTATTACAATATATAAAGAGGTCTATTTAGTTTACATTGCATGTTCTTCTTATCAGGATCTAAAAATCCTTTAGTTTGGTCAATGTACACTTCTTCCTCAAGTATACCATTCAAAAATAAAGATTTGAAATCCATTTGATATACTTTGAATTTTTTGTAGGTTGAATATGCAAGTAGAGTTTTGACTCCTTCAAGTCTTGCCATAGGAGAAAAACTTTCTCCATAATAAACTCATTCTTCATAAGCATATCCTTTACATACTAGTCTTTCCCCATTTCTTGTTACTTCAGCATTTTCTTTGAGTTTTTTTCTAAAAATCCACTTTGTTCAAAAAAAAAAAATTTCTTGGCATAGAAGTCCAGGTAATTTTCTTCTCAATATGCTCAATTTCCTCATTCATTGCCTGAATCAAATCTTCATTTTCTAAAGCATATTTTACTATTTTGGGATCAAATTCACAAAGTAAGAATGTGTCATCTTTGAGTCATTTTCCTATCATAACACTTGATTCCACATCAATAATGATTTTCAGGTTTGTTATGTCTCCTTACAAACTTTGCTAGCATAGGTGGTTTTCTTCTCTATTCTTATACAGGTTCATCTTGAAAAAAATCTCAAGCCCATTTTCTCTTTCTTGTTCAAGTTCTGGTTAATGATCTACATGCTTGAAATTCTATATTTTATGGTCAATATTTCCATTTGTTACTCAAAATCTTTGGTCTGTTGCTCGACACCCACTATCTATTGCTTGATAGTTTCTTGTACTACATCATTTCCTATCTATTGGGAAAATGCAACTTGATTTTCTTGCTCATTTTGAGTGCTAGGAGAACCATCATCCATATAGAGGAATGTACTATAATCTTCAAGTTCTTCTTTCCATGCAATGTCACTTCTTTCTGCAAACCCATCAATTTTCACATTTGCACTTTCCACAACTTTGTTAGTGTTATAGTTCAAACACTTGTAACCTTTACTCTTGGTGGAATATATTAGGAATATACATTCATCACTCTTTGCATAAATTTTCCATTCTTATTA